>JAJSOF020000029.1:42881548-43070725 GCA_025594305.2 Periplaneta americana | reverse complement strand
TCAGAACATGTGCATATTGCCTGGTGGTGCACCGCTGTTCATTTCATAATTTAAATCTCAGCCTTTTGAAGATCAACATGGGAGGAACATACGTTCCTGTTGCACTCATACAACAACACATAGGTTGTGTTGGTACCTCTTTCACCACTTGCCAGGTATATCTATTTGCACGAGATATTCACAGTTGAAAGCTCCTAAAACGTAACAAGGATTCTTAAATTGGACCAGTTCAATATAGGCTTCAAACGGTGGTTTCAAATTACGGCAATGTCATTTTACATTCTTTAGTAATTGTGAAACACGAAAACGTGTTGCTTGAAAGAGTTTACGCATGGATATTGTTGCTATGTAACTACTTCACAACATACAATAGATTAAGATTATCACAATCTTACTTGATTTGTCGTACAGGCTTAGCTAGGAGAGTCAAATATTATATCAGAAGCACCATAATCACAAAACACTTCTTACAGCTGAAACCATTGCTCCGAACGCAAGGTCAACTGCACCCAGCATTCACTGCGCTACAGTACTCTTCTGCTTGGATTATGGTGAAGTCTGTCGGACAGTTTGGGAAATAATCGAGTGTTTCAATTTAAAGGCACGGTTCAATATAGGGACCTTTCCCTATATTTTAATAATCCTCCATCGTAATAGTTGCAACATTTTACAGTGGTGGCAAAAAAAAAACCGGACCAACCCTTGTAGCTGATTTGAGAGCCTTGTTCACTCAGAGCACAATAGACAGGTAACTAAGACTTTCGTGGTTCGAATCCTGTCTGGGAAGGAAATTTTTCTTTGTTCCTTATTCAAATTTATTCCCAATACATTTCGATTGCTGGTAAAATTTATGTTATGAGAATAATAAGTTAATTAAGTAGTAAAATATCGCTGCAATCGAAAAATATTGGGAATAAATTTGAATAAGGAACAAAAAAAAAAAAAGGTTCCTTCCCAGGCAGCATTCGAACCACAAAAGTCTTAGTTACCAGTCTATCGCGCTCTGGAGTGAACAAGGCTCTGAAATCAGCTACAAGGGTCGATCCGGTTTTTTTTTGCCACTACTGTACAGGAGATAGAGTTTGTTAAGTGAGAGTTTAATATATTCGACCTGGAGATAAATGGTGCGTCAGAGTATTGAAAGCAAAACAAGAGATATGTGGTTACTTTCATCCCAATGCTTTGGTCACTGCTTGCTTGAGTGTAAGGTGAGAGCTTAGACATTTTTTTTCCTCACAAATTAGTACAACCTTTTGCTATCTCTCTCTCACCGCAAACTGTGACGTTGCATAGAGGCAGAAATATAATACTAGATCTACAGAGTCCGCCAAAAAAGTATACACTCTTTGTCAAACTATTGGGATATTGATATTGTCAATTGATTTGAATTACGCCAACAGAGTACCAACGTATTGTAATCACTTCACTTCTGTCCGATTCGCACAGATAAAATTACTCAGGTTGCTATCTACTGTCCGTCCAAGTAGTTATGTCGCAGGGTCGTAGAAAGGGGATATCACGTGACAGTTACTTAACGAGGCCCTTTATTTAAATTATTTTAAACAGTTGTAGAATATTACGTAGACGTCAAATTCCTGACAGCAAATGTTTTCAGAAAAGAGCTAAGACAGCCCAGCCACGAGCCCTTACAGAAGGACCAGTAGAAACGGATGTTGGAAACAGGCAAGCTACAAAACCAAACGGATACAGTACCTGTGCGAAAATATGATTCACTGGAAAATACGATCATATTTCTGGAACATACTATACTCTCTCACTCAGACGACTTTGACTGAATATAAGGCCTTAGGTGGAAGTTCACTAGCACAAGGGGTGGGAGTGAAGTACATTCAATAACTCGGGTACAATAAAAATTCAAGTAAAAATAAAATGATGTCTCTACTACATTTGTGATCAGTATTTAAATGTAAAACCAACACATTAGTAATATGCGTTACAAGAGCTGTATGTTGAAGTTTTCATGTTCGAGGAAAAGTTTGAAAAAGCGAAACGTAGTTGAGCTTTTTTAATTTCCGAGAATTGAAAGAAAACATACCGCTCGTGTATCGTACATTATTTTGTGCGAAGATCGTTTATTACATATCTGAAAGAGGAATTTCTAATTAGTTGCAATGAAATCTCCATCTTGGTTTCTGTTCAATGACGGCAAATTTGCAAAACAAAAATATCTATCTTCAACATTGTTGCTTTAAAATGTTTTCTGTGTTTACTATACACCAGCAGGCCGTGATATACCTCTGTCTTTTTTTCTCCCAGTCTATGATGAGTCTGGAATCTTGTTGATTTTTTCACGGCTTCCTCAATGTTACTTGCATCACGAATGCAGTAATTTTAGTGGAGTTATAGAGTTTACTTAATTTTTGCAAATATTTACTTACTTTACTTTTGAGGGCCTCTCCACTTTTCAGTGGTTACCCTTTATTCCCATTTTCCTTCTGCGTCTGTCATTCCAGTCCTGCTCATTTAGTCCCCTATCATTCATCATCCTCAATATTCCAGCCCTCCATGAATTTCTAGGCCTTCCTCGTTTCTTTCTACCAGCTGGAGACCACTGAAGTAGCACGTTTGGCCACCTCCCCTCATCCATCCTCCTTACATGACCACACCACTGAAGTTGTCTATTCTCAATTCTTGCAATCATCGATTCTTCCATGTTCATTAACCTTCTAATATCTTCGTTTCTTCTCTTTTCCAGCCTGGATATTCTAGCACCTCTCCTTATGCCGTCCATTTCAACTGCCTGTATCTTACTTTTTTGGCCTTCCGATAGACTCCAACCTTCAGCCCCATATGTCAATATACTTTCCACTATAACCTCAAGAATTCTCTTTTTTGTTTGCATTGTTATTGTCCTGCTCCATAGCACTCCATTCAACATCTTTATTGCTCCTCTACCCTGCATTATCCTATACTCTATATCCGCTTTACAATTTCCAGTCTCATGCAAAACCGACCCCAAATATTTAAACTCCTTCACTATTTTATTATTCCTTGGGGCAACTTTATATTTCGTCCATCTCCACCTATCACCAGGTATTCGGTTTTACTCATATTAACTTTCAGTCCCCCTGCTTCAAATGCTTCAAGGAGTTTCCTTACCATAAATTTTGCATCTTCTCGACATTGCGCAATTATCACCTGATCGTCTGCAAATAGCAGCGAGTGCACTGTCTCATTTCCAACTGGAATTCCCATTCGCAAATATTTAAAAACAATAATTAACAGTGCAATTTAGGTGAAATTGCAGTGGTAAGTTTCCAATTTATAATTATTACTATATTGAACGTCTCTAAAAATAATATGTTAAAAGCCTAAAGCAGTAAAATCAATATGTCAGTTAAGCCGCAAGAAGAGGAAAATTGTTATGTGTGTTAGGTTGGGAATACTGAATGTGGAATTTTTAGACTTTCCGCGGATTGGTTTTGTGCGGAAACCAAGCAAATACGCACGATCTCGCACAATAGTAATACGCGTTACAAGAGCGGTATGTTGACGTTTTCATGTTCGAGAAAAAGTCTGAAAAAGCGAAACATAGTTGAGCTTTTTCAATTTCCGAGAATTGAAAGAAAACATACCGCTCGTGTATCGTACATTATTTTGTGCGAAGATCGTTTATTACATACCTGAAAGAGGAATTTCTAATTAGTTGCAATGAAATCTCCATCTTGGTTTCTGTTCAATGACGGCAAATTTGCAAAACAAAAATATCTATCTTCAACATTGTTGCTTTAAAATGTTTTCTGTGTTTACTATACACCAGCAGGCCGTGATATACCTCTGTATTTTTTCCTCCCAGTCTATGATGAGTCTGGAATCTTGTTGATTTTTTCACGGCTTCCTCAATGTTACTTGCATCACGAATGCAGTAATTTTAGTGGAGTTATAGAGTTTACTTAATTTTTGCAAATATTTACTTACTTTACTTTTGAGGGCCTCTCCACTTTTCAGTGGTTACCCTTTATTCCCATTTTCCTTCTGCGTCTGTCATTCCAGTCCTGCTCATTTAGTCCCCTATCATTCATCATCCTCAATATTCCAGCCCTCCATGAATTTCTAGGCCTTCCTCGTTTCTTTCTACCAGCTGGAGACCACTGAAGTAGCACGTTTGGCCACCTCCCCTCATCCATCCTCCTTACATGACCACACCACTGAAGTTGTCTATTCTCAATTCTTGCAATCATCGATTCTTCCATGTTCATTAACCTTCTAATATCTTCGTTTCTTCTCTTTTCCAGCCTGGATATTCTAGCACCTCTCCTTATGCCGTCCATTTCAACTGCCTGTATCTTACATTTTTGGCCTTCCGATAGACTCCAACCTTCAGCCCCATATGTCAATATACTTTCCACTATAACCTCAAGAATTCTCTTTTTTGTTTGCATTGTTATTGTCCTGCTCCATAGCACTCCATTCAACATCTTTATTGCTCCTCTACCCTGCATTATCCTATACTCTATATCCGCTTTACAATTTCCAGTCTCATGCAAAACCGACCCCAAATATTTAAACTCCTTCACTATTTTATTATTCCTTGGGGCAACTTTATATTTCGTCCATCTCCACCTATCACCAGGTATTCGGTTTTACTCATATTAACTTTCAGTCCCCCTGCTTCAAATGCTTCAAGGAGTTTCCTTACCATAAATTTTGCATCTTCTCGACATTGCGCAATTATCACCTGATCGTCTGCAAATAGCAGCGAGTGCACTGTCTCATTTCCAACTGGAATTCCCATTCGCAAATATTTAAAAACAATAATTAACAGTGCAATTTAGGTGAAATTGCAGTGGTAAGTTTCCAATTTATAATTATTACTAAATTGAACGTCTCTAAAAATAATATGTTAAAAACCTAAAGCAGTAAAATCAATATGTCAGTTAAGCGGTAAGAAGAGGGAAATTGTTATGTGTTTAGGTTGGGAATACTGAATGTGGAATTTTAGACTTTCCATTTGGTTTTGTGAAAGCAAGCAAATACGCACGATCTCGCACAAAAGTAGATTTCGTTCCTTAAAGAGTGTATACATTTTTTTTGCGGACTCTGTATACAGATATTGCGATTTATCAAGCCGTTCCTCGGTCTCTCCCAGCTCCTCTTGTCTATGGGCCTTTATTTAAGTTCTTGGATGATCTACCGTTCTATTGAAATGTTCCAGCTACAGGGACATCATTTTATTTTTACTTGCATTTTTATTGTACCTGCATTTCTGAATGTACTTCACTCTCACCCCTTCACTAATGTCCTTACTCCCGTCAGACACACAAACTTACGGCCGCTGTTGCATTCGAAGTCTTCAAGCAGTGAAGTAAACACTGCAGTGTTTAGTGTGTTTCATAAGTATGATTGCGTTTTCTATAGAAGAAAGAACCTATATTAATAATATCGTACTAAAATTATATTCAAGAAACGATAAATTCAATTTCAGAGAATATGCTTCAAAATGTTTTTAATAATATGCGTAAAGAATTGAAGCCTGCATTGTAATGAACGGCAACCATTTTCAGCAACTTGTTTAAAAATTCAGATTAGCTTATTTTGAATTGAGGTGGCTAGAAGCAAAGGAATGCTAGTGACATTTGTAATAACATGAGTTAAGTGCATCCAGTGTAAGCAAAAGTATCTAAAATTTTAGTGGCAAAGGGATATTTTAATCGCATCACACATTAAAATTTAAATAAAAATTTCACCGATTTTACGAAAGCTTAAATATGTAAACCCCATTTTCTCAAAAGTAACAAGTGCACTTACAGCCCTTTACTTATGAGCCCTTCAATTTAAATGCACTCTCTATATTGTATGTTAACATCAATAATTAATATGCTAAATAAAGTAGACATTACATAACGAACATAGCCGCCAGAAAAGTTGAGTTTTTGAAAAAAAAAAATGTTACTACTCTACTGTATTTTGATAAATTCCGTAAAAGTGATGATCAAACCGAAAATCGTAATATCGTACTTCCCTACAACATAAATGGATACACTACTTTTCTCTCCTCCTATACCTATTAAAATGATTTGTTTACATATTGCACTAGTAACATCAAACTCCTGTAATGGAAGGGGGCAACAGTGTTTCCGAGTATAGCCAGGTTAATGTTAAAAATGTTGGTAAAAATAAAGTGATGTCCCTGTATTTCTGTGCCTTTTTTGTTTTCCTCTCTGTGAGGCCGGGAAGGGAACATCCCTGTGCACAGCGACCTGAGGTCTACTGTGCGCCCCTGGGATGAGTTGTAGCCAACCGACCGCACTCACCCCGAACCGACCCAACCGCTAACATCCTGACGACTAGTCCCGCCATCCCTCCAAATCCGTATACCATTCCACCCCCAACAACTTTAATTTATAAGTTATATTCAGATATCTGATATCTGCTTTTTATGTATGTATGTATTTATTTACACTGCAAGAGGGCAAACACCCGGTGGCAGTGGTATACACAATATAAACAATACACAATAAAATTACAATTGAATACACAATACAATTATGCAATACACAATATAATAACAATACAAATACAGGGACATCATTTTATTTTTACTAACATTTTTAATATTAACCTGTCTATACCTTTAGAGAACCCGAAACACCGCTTGCTCCCCCCTCCAAGACTGGAGTTCGATGATACTGGCGTAAAACACAAATCACTCTACTAGGAAGGAAGAAAAGTAGTTCATCCATTTACGTAAACTAGGAAATATCGCGATTTTGAGTTTGATAATTTTCATTAGGTTTTTCTTTAATCAAAGTACAGTACTGTATTAAGAATAAGTGTTTTTACTCACGAAGTGAGTTATCCATGCGAACATATTCATTATGTAGTGTATATTATACTGTCTACAGCACATTAGCGTACAATATAGAGAAAGAAGTTAAATTGAAAAATAATCATAATATGAATATTTAAACACAATTTTGAAAATGGTGGCCGTTCATTTCGATACAGGCTTCAGTTCTTTTCTGCATATTATCGCATTATAGACTATTGCATCTAATTCCAATTGCCAGTTTCGTCCTTCGTACTAGTAACTCATGTTTAAATAATTCTGTACCTACTCTACGTACTGTAAATTCAATCTTCACTTCTGCCCGACCCGAAAATATAAAATTACTCAGACATGCTATCTACTGTCCGTCCAAGTGGTTATGCCGCAGGATTGTAGAAAGGAGGAAATCACGTGACAGTTAATTACTTAAGGAGGCCCTTTTATTTAAGTTAAATTAAACAGCTGCATAATATTACGTAAACTTCCAATTCCTAAGAGAAATTAATGTTTTCAGAAAAGAGTTAAGACAGCCCAGCTATTACAGAGGGGCGAGCAGAAGCAGGTGGGGGAAATCGGGATGCGACGTAGGCAAACTGACAGTACCTGTGCGAAAATATGATTCAATATTGAAAGCTCTTTTGTCACTGGAAAACGCGAACATATTTCTGGAACGTACTATACTGAGTAACTCAGTACTGCGGTCTTGGTTCTGTGTGGAGTTGGAACTTCCTTAGTAGAAGGGGTGGGTGTGAAGTACATTAAAAAACTCAGGTACAATAAAAATTGAAGTAAGAATAAAATGATGTCCCTGTACAATTTAACACAAAAATTACAATTAATAATAAAACATAAAATAATCTAATTTTACAATACAACCTACATATGTATAGACCCTACATAAGTTTCAATAGTCTTTCATTTTACTCTCATCTCACTCACTGTAGTGGCACTATGATACATTTCACTGACACTATAGAACACATTTCATTGATGCTATAAATTATCACTGACCGGAACTATTCGCTGCACTGTAAAACCATAACTTCACTGAATCACCTCGCTTCACTGATACAACAGCTCAAATAAGACAAATAATTACACCCTTATGCATACTTATAAACAGAACTACATTTAAACTAAACATTTCTAGTCTAAGACTCTCTTACATGTTGTTTTTAAATAATTTACAATTCAAACGAAGGGAGTAACTTGTCAGGCTAAATAAATACATGTCACCTTAAAAAATTAAATGTTGAATGTCACCTTAATTTTAGTTTGCACTTTATACACATCTTTTTAAGTTATTCTTGAATCTCCTTAAGGAAGGACAGCCCTCAAAGACCGCAGCAGGTAGGTCATTCCAATCATTTATCTCGAAGTGTAACTGCTGAAAATTTCATTTTTTTAATTTTTTTGTTATTTTTTTTATTTACGTGCTATTTTACAACCTGTGTTTTGCCTTAGGCATATCACAAGATATTTACATTAGTGGTGACTACAATTTGGATTGTTTAGAGTCTATTCTTGAAGTGTGCGAAGATGTTGCTGATGAAGTTTGTGACAGCGACAGTGTTGATGTGGAACTTCAGTATCTGGGGCAGCGTTTGGGTTGTTAGAACTTGAGGCCGTCTCTTGAGTACAAGGAGCATTCTGTCAGAAGGTGTCTTGCTGTCTGAGGCGACTTTTGTGGGTAGTTACATTTCTGGTGCCTTGTTGATCCTGTGAAGATATGTAAACAACCTGGTTGGTCAAATTAAATGATAATGAATGTCACCTAGTTTTAGAGAGAGCCTGTTGGATAGAGGGGATGAACTGTTTGGTGTGATGTGCTACTTCAAAGAGTTGATGTAAGTTGCATTCCAAATATTTATCAGACGTGGACAACTTATTAAAAAATTGACATTTTTTAAATTTTTCACAAAATTATTTTTTAATTTAGACTACAGTTGACTAATTTTGCATATTTTGCTATCATTGCAATATCAGAAATATTTACAAAATTAGTGGTGACTAAATTTGATTGTTTGTAAAAATTCTAATAAAAGATGTTGCTTCAATTTTGCTAATAATTTATAAATTAGCAAAAATGATCAACTTCAGTCTAAATTGAAGAGTCAAATTTTGGGTAAAACTATAAAATAAAAATCTTCTTTTTGCTAATAATTTGGAAATATCTGTCAAAATGTCAACTGTTGTCCAAATTGAATGACTTTTTAAAAGTATAATAAAACCTGGTCAGTTTTGTAATAATTTGTAAATATGCAAAAATATCAAATGTAGTCCAAACTGAAGAGTTTAATTTTCTAAAAATTTACAATACAAATCTTCAATTTTGCTAATAATTTCGAAATACGCAAAAATGTCCTGTAGTGGAAATTGAGGAATCATATTTTGTGGTATGATTTTAAAAATCTTCAAGTTGATGCTAATAATTTGTCCAAATCTTTATGTAGTAATTTTCCAGAAGTTGCTTAGCTCGAGACATAGGGATGGAGTTGTAGGCTATAGTACTTTTATAACTGGCAGCTATCTTTACTAGGTAGTCGGCTCGTTCATTACCTCTGATTCCTTCAACTTCATTCTTCGTTCATGTCGACATCACTCAGAAATGTCGGCTGGATTTAGAAACGCATTTTAAAGTTACGATGAATTTCGCAATTTCTGTACCTCTTTATCTTGACAAGGAAATTGCACGTCTGTATCTTGTGATCAGTTCATTTGAACTTTTTATTTACACTAAGTCTACTTATATCTGAGCCATAAACGGCTCGGAGACGTCTCGTGTCCCTGAGAGGTCCCACGCAACGGGATGCATGCACTTCCTGAACACATGCGGCGCGCCGTTCTCTACTGCGGTGGCGAGTTCGCATCGACACGAAGCCACCGATGTAATACGCTCTTCTGACAGCCAGTGTTCCCACCACGGACATAAAGTCGCGAATAACCTGATATACCGGGTGTATCTCTTGTCCCTATGTTTCAGAATGTAGGCAACAATGCATTTTATGGGATGACATTCGAATTCAGGTGACCTTCGTATAGGGAACAGTTAAGGTACGGTCACACGTCGCTACTTTTGCAGCGCTGCAGTACAAAAAACTGCGCAACTCTCGTACTGCGACGTGTGAACAACGGTGCAACTCGAAAAGTAGCGACTGCCGAACCTGCTGCCCGCTACTTTTTTCATGCTGCGCGCAGCTTAGAAGTAGAGACGTGTGAACAGGGTTCTCAGGGTTGCAGCCGCAGCATTTTCGATATCGGTTTTGTTGAAACTTTTGCTGCGGTTGCGACCAGTGTTGCCACCCAAATGTGCCAATGATACTTTTATTGTTTGGATATATTTTAATGTTAGATGTGATGAAAATAAATTATTTGTAACAGTTATTAAATACGCAACATAGTCTAAGCATATTTGCTGACGATATAATTCATTTTTTTAATTTTCCGTATCGTGGTTTCAAACAGGAGGGTTGCCAACATTGATTACGTGAATATGCTATTGGTTATCATTTAAGTATATAGGCGTTTTTAAAAGCTTTATAGTAAAAATAATGCCAATTTCTGAATACTAGTTAGGACAGAAAAGCAAATAATAGATAAGTAAGCTTTCGCATGAGTTTCTTAATAATGCGAACATAACCACAAAATGTATATTGAGAAGTCAACACGGAGATGGAAACCTGCAGCATGACTGCGGCTGCAAAAGTAGCGCCTTGTGTATGAACAGACTCGCAACCTCCAGTTGCAACTTTTGCTGCACTCGGGTTGCGCAGCACGAAAAGTAGCGTGCAACGCGCTACTTTTCGCTTACGTGTGAATACGACACGCAACTTTTGCAGCTGCAGTACAAAAGTTGCGCAGCAAAAGTAGCGACGTGTGACCGTACCTTTAATTGTACGTATGAAACTGCTTCTACAAGTGACAATCGGCTCAAGGAGCACAGATTCGTGTTTATGGCACTTCCTGTGAATATGCAGGACTATGTAACGTAAAAAAGTAGGGACAAGGGTAAACCCGGTACAGTAAAATAATGTCTCATTCTTTAGTTGCGCTTAATGATAACGAGATTGCTTCGTCGCACTGAGCTTTTATTATATCTCAGCCTCTGTCACTTTTTTCTACAATTTTTACATCTTACATACCTGATTTTTTAAATTAATTTACATAATAAATGTTGATCTAAAACAGTTCTACGTCCATGCAATTCTTTGTGGGTCCACTAATTTCTATTAACATTTTTACTGAAAATATTATTAAATTTGTTTCAACTTTCTCTTTAGGTCTGTCTTGAAATAATTTATTATTATTATTATTATTATTATTATTATTATTATTATACTATTATTATTATTATTATTATTACTACTACCATTATTATTATTATTATTATTATTATTATTATTATTATTATTATTATTATTATTATTATTGGGTTACATCAGCTTCTTGTCTATGGGGATGACGTGAATATGTTAGCAGAAAATCCACAAACGATTAGGGAAAACACAGAAATTCTACTTGAAGCAAGTAAAGCGATAGGGTTGGAAGTAAATCCCGAAAATACTAAGTATATGATTATGTCTCGTGACCAGAATATTGTACGAAATGGAACTATAAAAATTGGAGATTTATCCTTCGAAGAGGTGGAAAAATTCAAATATCTTGGAGCAATAGTAACAAATATAAATGACACTCGGGAGGAAATTAAACGCAGAATAATTATGAGAAATGCCTGTTATTATTCGGTTGAGAAGCTTTTGTCATCCAGTCTGCTGTCAAAAAGTCTGAAAATTAGAATTTATAAAACAGTTATATTACCGGTTGTTCTGTATGGTTGTGAAACTTGGACTCTCACTTTGAGAGAGGAACAGAGGTTAAGGGTGTTTGAGAATAAGGTTCTTAGGAAAATATTTGGGGCTAAGAGGGATGAAGTTACAGGAGAATGGAGAAAGTTACACAACTCAGAGCTGCACGCATTGTATCCTTCACCTGACATAATTAGGAACATTAAATCCAGACGTTTGAGATGGGCAGGGCATGTAGCACGTATGGGCGAATCCAGAAATGCATATAGAGTGTTAGTTAGGAGGCCGGAGGGAAAAAGACCTTTGGGGAGGCCGAGAGGTAGATGGGAGGATAATATTAAAATGGATTTGAGGGAGGTGGGATATGATGATAGAGACTGGATTAATCTTGCTCAGGATAGGGAGCAATGGCGGGCTTATGTGAGGGCGGCAATGAACCTCCGGGTTCCTTAAAAGCCAGTAAATAAGTATTATTATTATTATTATTATTATTATTAGTAGTAGTAGTAGTAGTAGTAGTAGTAGTAGTAGTAGTAGTTTTTTACTTGATTATTTAACGACGCTGTATCAACTACCAGTACTAGGTTATTTCGCGTCGATGGAATTGGAGATAGCGAGATGGTATTTGGCGAGATGAGGCCGAGGATTCGTACTAAATTACCTGACATTTGCCTTAGGGTTGGGGAAAAACTCGGAAAAATCCAACAGGTAATCATCCCAAGCAGGAATCAAACCCTTGCTCGAAAGCAACTCTGAACCGGCAGGCAAGCGCCTTAGCTAACTGAGCTAGCCAGTAGCAGTAATAGTCAGGGATATTATCAGTAATAGCTATATAGAAGGTAAATAAAAATCTGTAAAGTAAATGTTAGTGGAAAAAATGGAATAATAATTCATAGGACTTCATAACACCGAAGGATTTAATTGTTCAGAGAAATCCCTTAGAACGAAGATACCCCTGCTTCCTCTGTGAAGTAATACACAGTCTTCCCTGAATCGAAGTTCTTATTACTCAGCCTTGCACCGAGGAACTTGGCTGTTGGTTTCTGAGTAGCATACTTCCTGTTTGTGAGTTCTTTGGGATTGCAATGCAACTCATTGCATCGTTCCTTGTTCTGACGTCGAGTAATTCACGATGAATGCAACATTGTCCGCCGAATATAAAGAACTCTCTCAATAAAAACTAAGCATGTGTCACGATTCCTGGGATAAAGTGCTCTACTCGAACAAAAGATAACTGCGGAGGAAATGTCCACTTCCCAGTTTCGCATAATGAGAAGGTACTGTGACTCTACAAGAAATTGATTGCGGAATTTTCATGGGAATATATTTCTTTAGCATCTCGCACTAACACAAGTCTTTTTGTTATAATGTCTGCCTTTCTATACTACATGTGTAACAATAATATCGTCTTCATATTAAAAATCATCCTACGGGAAGAATATACAGTATATGAAAAATTATCTTAACTCAGGAATAATATGAGAATGGTAGGAATGTTCTATATGTTGGATACATTTCTTCTGCATACATTTTTGTTTATCACTAGCCTCAACGGAACTGATGGTGCTCCAACAACAGATAACGACAATTAAAACAAAATATTGAAGTAACCTGCTAATGTTTTCAAGATTAAATAGGGCCTACGTCACTTAAGGTGATGACGTGGAGTTTTTAAATATTTTTTTCCCCAGAAAACAACATGTTGGTACCAATACTGTTAAGTTGTGTGAGCTTGGACTATATCTTTACCGAATGAAAAGTAGATCAGCTCTCCAAATTCCACCTGACATATTCAGCATCATATTTACCAAGAGACTTATTTATTTTCAGATTACATTAAATATTAAATGTGCAATATCCAGTTATTATTATTATTATTATTATTATTATTATTATTATTATTATTATATTTATAAACCGAGAAAAACCGTCTGAAAGCGAAAAATCTTGCAGATTTTGAGACCGAATTGCTCATGTTATATGTAACAAAAGACTGTAATATCATATTGGTGGGAAGTTCACAGTTAAAAAAAAAAGTTTTATTTATTTATTTTTTTATTTTTTCACAAATGTTTAACACCTCTTATTCGGTAACTATTGCGAGTAGGATCGTGATTTTTGTCCATATCGATAGGAAATGTAATAAAGAATCATTTATCCCGGTGGAGTATTTCAATACCGTTGAAGGTTTTCATATAAATTTAATTAAGCCACTGTACATGCGAGCAGATTGCAACGCCGTAGCCAGAGAGCAGCCTACCGAGCGAGACAGATTGAGTTCGTTGAGCTCTTACATCTGTATTGCGAGAAGAGTGTGTTAGCGGAGATGTTGCCAGACTGCTCAAACTTCCAACTTAATTTTCTAATTAACCGTGCATTTAATCACAAAACGTAATATAGGTTTTCTATTCACTTAAGTGTATGTATGTATGTATGTATGTATGTATGTATGTATGTATGTATGTATGTATGTATGTATGTATGTATGTATGTATGTATGTATGTATGTATTATGTTATTTTTAATAATTACAGCATGCCCCATTTTTATGCTTTTATGTAGTACAAATATAAATGTTTAACACATACATACATACAATATTTACAAATGTTAATCTTAATTTATTGTCTTTGTATGTATGGTCCTTATGTTGTATCACATTTTTAACACTGTAGCAGTGCCTGTTCATATCACACATTTCTAAACTCACTTTTAGTTACTGTTTTAATCACACATTTTTGTTTTACACTATATTAGTTGTTGTTTGGTCACACGTTTATAGATTTTATAAATTGATTAAACACTTTGAGGTAACTGTTCCCAAGCTGATGTATGTATGTATGTATGTATGTATGTATGTATGTATGTATGTATGTATGTATGTATGTATGTATGTATATATTTTTTTTTTTTTGTATATCAGCATGCTCCATTACATTGAGTAATACTACATGCTTTACATAAAATATTACAATAATTAGTTACATAATTTATGAGAACAAGATATTTACAATTTTGATTGCGATGTTGAAATTCTTATAGATACAAGTGTTGCCTAATTGTACTTCTATATATTTTAGCCATCATTGTTAATATTATTTCTAATTTCAATTCTGTTACATTTTGCCAAATTCTATGGATTTTATAAATTTTCTGAAGCTTTTGAGGTATGCTGTTGTGAACTGATCAAAGGTGGAGGCCAGGTTTGACCTGTGCGTATTATACTAGCTCGTAGGATTCTTCTTTCTTTATCAGTGTGGCACATCTTAGTAGTATATGGTTGACTGTCTGTTCTTCTTTTAGTCTGCAAGGGCACGTTGGAGTTGGAATAATCTTGAATCTGTGAAGGTACGATCTTGTGAAGCCGTGACCTGTCACAATAGAAGTAAATTCTGCCCCGACAGGTAAATTTATCTTCAATCTATCTTTAATTGATGGGAAGAATGATTTCGTTATTACGCCCTTAGTTGAGATAGTCCACTGCTCTTGCCATTTTCTTAAGGTCTTTTCTCTCTTCTGTTACTATGGTATCTCTCGGTATTTTGTTATAAGCTATTTCCCCTTCATCTTCTATGGCGGCTTGTTTGGCAAGACGGTCAGCTATCTCATTTTACTATTCCGACATGGGCCTTCACCCACCTAAAGAGAACTGTCCATTGCTGTCTCTCCAATTTTTTCAATTCTCTTTTATATTTTCAATTATTGGATTATGTTTATTCTTGTTCTGTAAAGTGTCCAGTGTCACTTGCTGTCTGTGTTAACTACTGCAATATTCTCTGTTTCTTCTGTTATTTCTACATTCTCAATGGTTTAGTACCTTCAAGATTGCTATTTGTTCTGCCTGATTGTTAGAACATTTTTTCATGCAGTTTGTATTTGGATCGGTGGATGACCATGTCGTTTTGGATTATGACCGCAGCAGCTCCAACTTTGTATGTATGTATGTATGTATGTATGTATGTATGTATGTATGTATGTATGTATGTATGTATGTATGTATGTATGTATGTATGTATGTATGTATGTATGTATGTATGTATGTATGTATGTATGTATGTATGTATGTATGTATGTATGTATGTATGTATGTATGTATGTATTATGTATGTATGTATGTATGTATGTATGTATGTGAAAATGTTATGTTAACGACGCTCGCAACTGCCGAGGTTATATTAGCGTCGCCGGTGTGCCGGAATTTCGTCCAGCAGAAGTTCTACATGCTAGTAAATCTACTGACATGAGTCTGTCGCATTTAAGCATACTTTAATGCCATCGACCTGGCCCGGGATCGAACCCGAAATCTCGGGCATAGAAGGCCAGCGCTATACCAACTTAGCCAACCAGGCCGACTATATGTATGTATATATGTATGTATTAATGGTGTATATATGTATTATTATTTTTAAGCTAATGTACACCGGTATGTATTTTTCTGTATGTGATTTGATCCTGGTTGAGTGGAAGAGAAGGCCTGATGGCCTTAACTCTGCCAGGGAAAATAAAACTATTAGGCCTATTATTATTATTATTATGTATGGGCGACGCACACACACACACACAGAATCTTCAATTTCCAGTATAAACTTACAGTTTGGTTTTTTCCCCCCTTCTGTATTTGTGACGAAGCCTATCACTGTATGTTTAACGACTTAATAAATTGAATATGTATGCTGAAAATTGTGATACGTCTTGTCTTGGTATTTGATACGACCATTTCTTGTAGGTTTTTTTCCTAACTGTGAACCCTTATTTATGCATTAAAACCACTAACAAGGCTCTTAAGAGTTGATAAGAACGAAACACGCGGATTATAGGGACAGATCTTTTTCTTAAGCGAGGACTAATGAGAGCAAGTGGATATTTAATCTATCTCAAATCTCAGACCAGCATTAAAGGAACACGAGCGTGCCCTACAATGTGAATGAGAAGTAAATCCTCAAGCGTGTCGGACATGATGAGTAACAAGTGAAATATTTCCTGTTTATCCCCTAGCTTCGGTAGGAAGTACTAGAACCTCTTTGGAGTCCAACTCTGACATTCATCACTCACTTGCTTAATGGCTGAGAACTTCCGAGTTACTCTGAGTGGAGGCGGTTGATGTGTTTGTCGACGCCGCTGCCCCTGGTTTATTTCTCTGCAGTCTGACTGATCGTGAGACTTCGGGGTTCACCAACTTACACTTGGTGACTTTGATCACGAAGAGTTGTGAAGACTTTCTACTTCCTCATTGCACACAATAATTACAAAGAAAGTTTAATTATATTATTAAAAATTCACTTATAACAAGAAACAGGAAACTGCAAATTTATAAAACAGTAATTCAAAGTATTCTAACCTATGCGCAGAAGTATAGCAAATTTCTACAAGGGAACAAAATACAATTTTGGAATATGTATGGTAAGACTTTCCTGTGTTAAATTTCAACGTACCTCGTTTACATGTTTCGATCTATTTATGGGTCATCTTCAGAACTGGTCGTTGTTGGTCTTGGCGCCACTTGTTCTGTTTCCTGTGAGGGTGTGTTCCTGTGGTACAAGGTGTATCTAAATTGGTGTCAAATATTTCGGGGACATGTTCCTAACACCAAAACATTACAAAAAGTTCATTAACATTGGTCTCAAAATAATTTATTTCAGAGTTACAAGACAAAATTTAATGGTACAAAAATTGCTCGAAGTGGCTTTTCCTGATTCGATGTATCCCCTAAACCTTTACATGTCTGCATGTACTATGTTGAAAATTCTCTGGAGTGTTTCGTATTTCGTGAAATCCATTTGGATATACTGTTAGAATATCAACATTAAGTACAGGAGGTAAACCAGTTTTGTCCCCAGACGAAGAAATTTGGATTCAAATCAGGCGATGTGATGCCATGTTCTTTGTAACATCTTTGAAATCGATTCAAAAAAATTACAACTATCACTCAAATGATCTGGATCGTTTAAAACACATTCGTTGAATGATGTCCATAAGATCATCAATTAAATGATGCAAATCATTTCGTTCTTTCAAGAATACATTTTCTTCTGAACAAAATACAAACAAACAAAAAACCATCAAACAATCGGCGGTCAATGAAGAGACAAATTTTAATAACTCCCTAACGAATGGTTTTACATGTTTTATAATTTTTAATTGTTTTGATTTAAGAACAATTTTTACATCCTGTGCGAAATATTTGACACCAATTTAGATACACCCTGTATAGTGTAGAGTCAAAGAGTGTGTGTGTTTTGAATTGAGTTGTGTGTTGAGAATTTCGTTTTGTGTTTTCGTAAACCTGTATATTTCATATTGTTCTAGTGTGTTTAAATTCTGGCTTTTTGGTTGGATGTAATCATTTCTATGTCTGTGTTGATGTCTCTGTGGATGTGGTTAGCATTTGTGATGTGTTCTGCATATGTGGAGGTGTTTTGTAATTTTGTTATGGCTGTGATGTGTTCTTTGTAACGTGTTTGAAACGATCTGCCTGTCTGTCCTATCACAACTATAACAAAATTACAAAACATCTCCACATATGTAGAACACATCACAAATGCTAACCACACCCACAGAGACATCAACACAGACATGGAAATACTACACATCCAACCAAAAAGCCAGAAACTAAACACACTAGAACAATATGAAATATACAGTCACACACCCAACGAAATTCTCAACACACAACTCAACTTCAAAACACACACACTCTTTGACTCTACACTATACCACAGGAACACACCCTCACAGGAAACAGAACAAGTGGCGCCAAGACCAGTTCTGAAGATGACCCATAAATAGGTCGAAACATGTAAACGAGGTACGTTGAAATTTAACACAGGAAAGTCTTACCATACACATTCCTAAGTGATACAGTGTTAAAAGTTGTGTAATCAAGATGTATAAAATTTTGGCTACAGAAATGGATGTTTTAAGAAGATCAGCAGGGAAATCAAGAAAAGAAAGAGTAAAAAGTAGACAGATAAAAGAAATTATGAAAGTAGAGGAAGAACCAGACATTATTGACGTTATAGAGAAGAAAAGACTACAATGGTATGGACATGTAAAGAGAATGACAGAGGAACGATTACGACGACAAAATATGGAATGGATACCGACAGAAAGAAGGAAAAGAGGTCGTCCAGCAAAGACGTGGATAGAAGGGGTACAGACTGTCATGACTTCAAGGAATTTGACACCAGAGCAGTGGATGGGTAGGGAGGATTGGCGTTTGGTTTCCGGAAGACGGCGACAGCAGTCATGAAACCGGAAGAAGAAAAAAAATCACTTATAAATTTTCACATAAACACTCTTCTTCAATTCTGCATGTCTTTTATCTGGGTAAAGTGAGTGTTATTCATGCTCGGTACTTACCCATGATCTATTTACCCATCCATCCATCCATCCATCCATCCATCCATCCATCCATCCATCCATCCATCCATCCATCCATCTAGGGCTCAGAAGTTGATGAAATATTTTTTTCTGAGACATCACAGACAATGCAGATGGAATATAAGCTCGTTTCACATCAGCACGAATTAATTATAACCTACTTTTATTTTGAAATGTTTGGTCTTTTATAATCTACTGGTCACTTTTTAGGCTATGTTCTACTTTTTGTTACATTTTTGCCTTTTAATGCTTATGAACGAACATTTTTTTACGATGTAGTTGTAGTCTATATTCGAGATCCTATTGCAGATTGCTTATGCAATTCGATGCTCATACAGGAATTTTCCTTATGGTTGCATCAGCCTTGACTCTTGATCACGTGTTTTACGTGCTTCCCCCAGTTCAATGCAACAGAGCAAATACTGCAGCTGCAGTGCCCGCAGTCAACACATTGTATCACACAAATGAAGACGTAAAAATGCCGAAAGTAAATTAAAGCAGACAATTTTTTTTGGCGGAAGTTAGCGATTGAGTTTGGCGACAGTGAATTTTCCACAGATGAAAGTATACTATTATTTTGTTTGTATTTTTAATAGCGTAGACGGTTTTATTAATATACGGTACAAGTTCCGAATCATTTGCATAGCAGCACGAGACGTCAACATTTAACGAAGAATAAACCGGGAAAAAATAAACGTGTTACACACTCCTGTTTGCATAATTATTTAATAACAGATGAGTTTACTTTTTTAGAATCGTGCATAATATTAACATTACGTAAATAATACAATAAAAACAGAACAGCTCACTTTATTCAGAACCTAAAATATTAATATAAATTAACAATATTATTCAAAGTATTCACGGCTGTACACAGCTCCACAGAATGATACTATGCGTTGTTTATGTGAACTGTGAACGGGAACAGGGCGACGTGCGGGTGACGTCTATAGGCCTACTCCTCGCTGTAGGCTACTCAACTGAAATCTACTGTTTTGGTACGAACGTCTTACCTATGATTCTTACTAGAGATGAACAAAGATCGAGAAAACGAGACTAACAGCGCCCGCAAAGCCGAAAACCTGCACTACCATGTTGTATTACGTCGCGTCATTGATGCAAAGACTGGTTGTGAGTAGTGATGGGTCGTTCGCGAACGAACTGACTCTTATGAACGACTCTCTCCTTCGAGCTAGTAACAAGCTAGCTCGCTCGTTGAGAGCTGGTCGTTCGCGAGGCTCCTTCACCTCACGACTCTCAACCAGCTCACAGCTCGTCTCACGACTCCCGCTCTCGAATAACCAATGGCATTTAATGCATGATCACGTGACATCTGCAGTTACTTTGAGAAAGACAGAGAAGGTGAGACCGCGCCATACGCCAGTAGCGGACGGATGTGGAACTAATATTACGCGGCTTTGTATCAGCTGATATGTATTTGTATTTGTATTTGTATTTGGTAGCCACGACTTTTGGTAGCCACGACTCAACTCCATGAGACTCCTTGGATAGTGCAACCGCTTTAAAATGACCTTGTCTTAACTGGGCTAAACAAAATCCCTCCCTAACAATATCTACTTTTGTTGATCGTGGAACTATCTGCCAATTGGCTTATAGATCCATCGATTCACTAGAACGTCATTCAACCTAAGAGCCAACTGGCTAAGTCTCTAAATATTGAGACAACTCATCCTGCCTAAGGTTTTCCGTTGTTTTCCTAAGGCGCTAAGACAAATGTCATGATGAGCCCTAAAAAAATGGGCCACGGACCTGCACTCATATCCAAATGAATCTCCCTAATTAACTCTAAATTAATTAACAATTACATCTCTCCCCCTCTTCGTAATTGAGCCAACATATAGCCAAATGGCTGGTCTCGAAATTGAGACGATTCATTGAAGGCTCTGACAACAATCACCTTTAACATAATAGCCAAATTGGCTAGTCTCTTATAAGACAACTCATCCTATAAGGTATTCCGTGGTTTTCCTCAGGCGTAAGACAAATGTCGGGATGAGCCCTATAAGAAATGGGCCACGGACCTATTTATGCCCTTCCCCATATATATTCCCCTTTATTATAAACGACGTATGCCAGTTCAGAACCTATAAATTGTCTATTAAATATAAAGGTCACTCAATTTTATTCGCAATTTGAAATGACAGGGACCTCTCAAATTGCAGATTTAGATTTCACTTATTCTATTTGCTTCTTCCGACGGCCTTTCTCTTTGTCATCGAACAACAGATGACAGCGTCTCCCATCTAAAGGCAAACACCAGCCAGCTCTTCCTCGCCCCGTTCCGTGATCACTTGATCAAATCTCAGTCCCCCTCGCGTATGTGGTACCTAAAGGTTACGTCCAATTTCGGCTTCCCCTTCAAAATTTTCTAGAGTTCCTTCAGTGGAGCAGCGTAACCCGGAGTGAGACTAGTGGCCAACAGGCTTGGAGCTCACATATTTAGTTTTGTACAGCCCCAATCCGCCAGTAAGGACGCGTTTTGCGTACCATTTAAATTTGTCCTCCCAATTCTCTTTCGATTTTTCGAGCTGATATGTGTGTAGAAAAATATACGTATAAAATTGTATAACGTTTATGTTGCAGGCTTTGTTCTTTCATCTATTTTGTTTAACATAATACGAGTGTCCCTTTTATCCTTCTGATTCCTAATGTCATAGATTAGACTATTATTCACAGTTTCGATATGTTACGCAACCAGCTCTTGAACGATGTCGTTCGCGAGCTGTCTAGCCTCTCGTGAACGAACGAGCTGGCAGCTACCTCGCGAACGAAGGAGCTATCAACCAGCTTGTGAACGAACTGACTCTTTTGAACGACTCTATTTTGGGAGCGCGAGGCAACGAGCTAGCTCGCGCCTAAGAGCCGGTTGGACCCATCACTAGTTGTGAGTCTTCCGAGACTCGATATTGATCATCTCCCGAAGTCCCGAAGTCAACAGTTGTTTATACCTAACTGAACTTCTATCTAGTTTGACAACTGTTATATATGTATAAACAATCAAGTAGCCTATTTGAAACATCTCTACCTTTCAGTGTATAAAAATCCGTTCCCCAGTCTTTATTTAATTACTAGGCCCTTATTTAAAGGCTAGGAATTTTCTTTTCATATGTTTAAGATCAAGTGTGCAATCTCAAGTAAAAAGATATTAATGTTATGTTTTATGTTTCTTAGAAATACAAATTTATTTGAGAATTGTTTTTCTTTATTTATATAACCATAGGTAATATCATATAATAGAACCAGAACATTTTGATAACTAAGATACTGTTCTGTTTTGTTTTTTCGTCTCATTTAAACATTTATGTTATTTATTTCAATGATGTATGTTATTAAAAGTTACGAAATCTTTCCACGCCGACCAAATGCTATTTCGAGAATGACGAGCGAGACTCAAAGACAAATGCAACGAACACAGCGAGCGAGAGCGGCAGTTAGTTTTGTTCATCTCTAATCCTTATAATCCCAACCAAGCTCACAATAAGAATCATGAACAGTATAAACATTTTACGCACTAGGGATTCGATGAATGCCTGTCACCTTTTGTATTATAAAGAAGGTCTCATGCGCAGTACAGAAGGAAAAAGTGTATCTCTTTATTTCAGTGCAGAGTAAATGGCTTCAATTATATGTGTTTGTAACAGTAGTTCAGGGAAGTGAACTATAAACGGTAATGTCACGCACAACATGATAAAAGAACAGAATTGCTGTTGCGAAACGCTTAAGACGCACTGTATAAGAAGGTATGTGCGTAATTTCTGTATCACTTAATTTTCATTTGTGCTTCATTTAATGAGAAAATTAACGAAAATGGACAATTTTATTGTCCCAAAATCTGTCTAAAGAATGAAGAATGTTATAGTAACTGTCAATTTAGGAGAGAATAAAAGCGATGAAGCAAGCGACAGCCAGAGTAACGCCCTTGACCGTCCCCCATCGTCTCACAGCGAGATGAAGGCATTGAGCTTCGGTTATTTATTGCATCATTCTCTCGAGTCCATGGCCTCTTGGTTGGGCCACGGTCCACGGTCGAATCTAGCTGGGTGGCCACTGGAGAACTCGACAATCCTTCCTCTCAACTCTTTGAAGTGTATAGGCTACGACGTTCGGAAGCCCTGACGTATAACATCAAAGACAACTTTACACGAAGTTTATTATAAACCAAGGACTTCGTATCGATGGGGGGTTTGTTGGATAGAGTTACATACTGCCTCAAGAAATAGTTCGTAGCGTACGGTCTGAAGAAGTGGGTCAGATATTTGAAGTCTTGATATTGCCCAGATTAATACCTTCTATATTTCAGCCGTGGCGAAAATGTGACTTGCGAATACATTGTGACTCACAATGATAGCTATGTATTTCTCTTGCTTCCTACTTCCCCCAGTCCCCACCCTCTCACTCACCGGAGTCAAATTCCGTTCCATTTTTATTTGTCTCTGACCTACGAGTGGCGTATCATCGCAATGTCTCTCTCGAAACCATGTACCCCTACAAAAACGTAAGTTTCAAGTAGGATGGGAGGACGCATTTTTTTGCTGCCAATATGAGGAGAACATTAAATGTAAGATTTGTTCACAAGTATTACGAGGAAAACGGTTGTATAACATGAAACGGCATTATACTACAGTTCATGCCACTCATGAAACATTAAAAGGTTGTGTTATTATTATTATTATTATTATTATTATTATAACCTGTTATTATTATTGTTATTATTATAACCTGTTATTATTATTATTATTATTATTATTATTATAGCCTGTTATTATTCGGTTGAGAAGCTTTTATCATCCAGTCTGCTGTCAAAAAATGTGAAAGTTAGAATTTATAAAACAGTTATATTACCTGTTGTTCTTTATGGTTGTAAAACTTGGACTCTCACTTTGAGAGAGGAACATAGGTTAAGGGTGCTTGAGAATAAGGTGCTTAGGAAAATATTTGGGGCTAAGAGGGATGAAGTTACAGGAGAATGGAGAAAGTTACACAACACAGAACTGCACGCATTGTATTCTTTACCTGACATAATTAGGAACATTAAATCCAGACGTTTGAGATGGGCAGGGCATGTAGCACGTAAGGGCGAATCCAGAAATGCATATAGAGTGTTAGTTGGGAGGCCGGAGGGAAAAAGACCTTTAGGGAGGCCGAGACGTAGATGGGAAGATAATATTAAAATGGATTTGAGGGAGGTGGGATATGATGATAGAGAAAGGATTAATCTTGTTCAGGATAGGGACCAATGGCGGGCTTATGTGAGAGCGGCAATGGACCTCCGGGTTCCTTTAAAGCCAGTAAGTAAGTATTATTATTATTATTATTATTATTATTATTATTATTATTATTATTATTATTATGGCGGCCGGGTAGCTCAGTTGGTAGAGAAGCTGGCTACGGACTGGAAGGTCCGGGTTTCGATCCCAGGTGTTGACAGTATTTTTTTCTCGTTGCCAAACTTTCAGAACGGCCCCGAGGTTCACTCAGCCTCCTATAAAATTTAGTACCGGGTCTTTCCCGGCGGTAAAAGGCGGTCAGAGCGTGGTGCCGACCACACCACCTCATTCTAGTGCCGAGGTCATGGAAAGCATGGGGCTCTACCTCCATGCCCCTCAAGTGCCTTCATGGCATGTCACGGGGATACCTTTACCTTTTTATTATTATTATTATTATTATTATTATTATTATTATTATTATTATTATTATTATTATTATCTCTGTACGTAGATCCTTTTTCAGCAGATGTACGAATAATGCGGTTAGATCTGCAATTTAACTCACAGATTTACAATGTGATGTTAAATGAAATCTAGATGTAAGGACTTGGAAAATGTTGAATATTCCAAATCGTTGCCAAAAAATAAATATCCGAAGCTTCGTTCTTTCGCTTGCTCTGTTGAAGCCATCCATGTTCGCTACAACGTACGTTTGTGAAAAATTATTTTCAACAATGAAAATAGTAAAAACCAAATTTAGATCACGACTGGCAGTAAGTGACATAATTCCTGATTTTGAAACTCTGTCGCAGACACATTCTGAAGACAGTTAATTTTAGGTTGTGATAATATGTCCTATGTTTTATTGTTCATTTCTTTCTTCGTTACACGTACTAAACATTAGTTTGTAACCTTATACTGTATAAAATTATATTTAAGTGCTTGACGTAAGGAAAATGAAAATCCGTTACTAAGTCAGACAGTTGCTTCACTTCCCCTTTGGGTGTTGCCTCCGTCCATAGGCGCTATGCACGTTGCAGGTTATACAGTGGCTCGGCGCACGATCACAATTTCGCCACGGCTGTTATATTTCGACCGTAGTCAAGTTAACCTTCCAAAACCGCAAAATTATAACGGAAACGGTGATGATCCCTTACTAACTACGAAAGTATTGATCGAATGAGGAAGAAAGCAATGATTAATTGTTGAGAAGAGGTGTATGCTGGACTTTTCTCATTGCTAGTGATCATAGTAGGAAAACACAACGTTCGTAAACTACTTTTGTCTTCACGTGATCAAGAAGTGAGGTGAGAAGAAGTTTCTAGCCCTTGGGATCGTTACAAATAGCTAATCTGAGGCCAGTAAAACAGATTAGCCTTTCGTAATGGCTCCTACGAGAAGGAATTTCTTCTCACTCTGATTTTCATTGTCTGAAGACAAAGGTAGAGACAATCTTCAAAATCATATGATTTCCTTTTATGATCACCAGCAATGGGATATGTCCAATTTACATTCAGAAGTGCTGGATTTTTCATAATTATTACGAATTTTTCCCCACAATTCGGCATTACGGCAGAAGCAAAATTATTACAGCAAAAATAAAAATATGTAGGTATATCTTTTTTTCCGAAAAGAGAAGAAAAAATGTGTAAAGAAATTTTCAATTTAAACTGAATTTCTTAAGAACTCAGAATTTGTAGACAGTTCACAAGGAAAAAATGCTTCATAGGCCTATTCATCTGTTCAATATTTTATTGAAGGATTTCCAAATTTGATTAATGAAGTTAACATGACACACTTCAAGAGGAATTTGAAGGTTATTAATGTGATACTAGTCAGCCAGATAAATTTCTAAAAATTAACACAATAAAGAAGTTGAAAAGTTAATCAGTGATTACATAGGTAATATATGAGGCGTTCAGAGTTAAAGTGGATGAAGTCACAAATTTTCATAAATTGAGTTTAATTCATTTTGTGATTATCTGAAGTTGGATCTTTTCCGAGCAGTAATGGATCAAGTCTTAATTCCAAGCTTTCGTCAGTAGGTGACACCAGTCACTTTTGGCTCAGATTATTTATTTTGTTCACGATATTCTGAGCCATAGCGGATCAAGTCACCAAAGCGTTGCATCAATTAACATCACAATTGTTTATATTTTATAAATCTAGAATTTGAGAATGGAGCAATAACATTATTACTAGTCAAATTAAATAATCCACTAGAGCAAATTAAGTTTAAGTTCTATTATCTCAAAACTACGATTCATGGGAGGCTCCATTTGATTGGTCTTGTGCTACTTCTGATTTACTGACAAGAAAATATGTAATATAGGAGAAATAAAATGTGTAATATTCAATTCGCCAATTCGTTACATTACATTTGTCTTACATGGCTCGAATTTCCTAGTCTCCTTCCACTTGGAATATTGAAGGATTTCACGGATCAGAAGGAAAATGCGACTCAGAAATTAACTTCTTGCCGATCATTGGATAATAACATGAAGAAGAAATATATTCAGAGTCGATTTCTAAAACGAAGTCTAGACCACGACAATGGCTTTAAACCGCGTTTGGATTTATAAACAGAGGTCTTTTTCCATTTTTCTCAGCCATGGCTCAAAACCATGGTCTGAAGCAGAGACCACGGCTGGGGTAGGTTTAAAATCACGGCCTCATGTATACAAGATGGAGGTAGTAGATCAGCTGAATGATTATCAAAGGAAAATTTGTGTCTACGAGTATTAAATCTCCGGATTAGAGTGATGAGAGAGGAATAATCCCTTGTAACTATATAATGACGATAATATCTGGCGAATATTTCGATTTTCGAAGAAATGAACGCAAAATTTAGCAAGAATGCTAAATAATAATCTGTAACGAAATGCAAAAGGTGATAGGTTGACAATTTTTTTACATCTTCTTGTTGCTCCAAGGGAAGTAAGATATAATATTTTATATTAATTATACCTTTATGCCGATATATCTTAATTCTTAGTATTTACAGTAGTTTTGGACATTTCATTTAATACTCGAAAATGTTGTGGGCCTACAAGAATATGAAACAAACCTGATTTTTGTCTTCTTATTGTAAGTTTAATGCTACTGGGGCTTTCCACGTAGTAGGCCCTACTAGCCTATTATATGTGAAATCAGAACCATACTAAATTTTAGTTTCAATTGAAATTTTAATCCAGTTAATATTTAGGTTATTAATTCCTTAGAATCGTGTTTTCAGTTAGTTAATGTTGGTAGTAGTTATGAACAAATGATAAACTACAACATAAACGCTCGATTTGTGGTAATTATTTGTGTAATATCATTCTGGTACCTAAAAATCCGTTCCCTATTAAATACTAAGTAATGCTAGTATTTTAAACGCACGTATATTCCCTAAATATAACAATACCTTAGCTGAGGGCAAAAGAACGTGACTTACTGAAATTCAATAAAAATATTAATCCCGATGTTCATTTATTTCTAATATCGACTGTGTACAGGAATAAAAATCGATTCTTAGCTGCGTTGCCATATATAAAATCCACGAACTTCGGTTTCTTCTCAAGCCGCGTCTCGTCTTCGGTTTAGAAATCGTATAAGGATTCAGACCTCAATCGCGGTTCAAAAGCCGAGGTTCGGAACCACGATTTCGTCCTTGTTTTAGAAATCGACCCATAATCTTATAAAGTGACATCAAAAACTTTTGTGCGAGATCGTGCGTATTTGCTTGGTTTCCGTACAAAACCAATCCGCGGTAAGTCTAAAATTCCACATTCAGTATTCCCAACCTAACACACACAACAATTTCCCTCTTCTTACCGCTTAAGTGACATATTGACTTTACTGCTTTAGGCTTTTAACATATTATTTTTAGAGACGTTCAATATAGTAATAATTATAACTTGGAAACTTACCACTGCAATTTCACCTAAATTGCACTGTTAATTATTGTTTTTAAATATTTGTAAAAATTAAGTGAACTCTAAATCATTACATAACCTTACCGTTTGTTTTAAGTTCGCATTTATAGACTGGGAGAGAAAAAAAAGACAGACGTTTATCACGGCCTGCTGGAGTATAGTAAACACAGAAAACATTTTAAAGCAACAATGTTGAAGATAGATTTTGTTTTTCAAATTTGCCGTCATTGAACAGAAACCAAGATGGAGATTTCATTGCAACTAATTAGAAATTCCTCTTTCAGGTATGTAATAAACGATCTTCGCACAAAATAATGTACGATACACGAGCGGTATGTTTTCTTTCAATTCTCGGAAATTAAAAAAGCTCAACTACGTTTCGCTTTTTCAAACTTTTCCTCGAACATGAAAACTTCAACATACTGCTCTTGTAACGCATATTACTATTTCCTTTCGTTTTTAACTATGTTGTGATTGTACCTTTGCAGTGTAAAATATTACCATGGCAACCATATATCATTAAGCAAAGACTGCATAGTATGGATATCTATGCCTGAAAATGACAGCAAATTTAGCAGCTGTTCGTTCCGTTCCCGGCAGATCTCTCGACGGTACCCGGTGCAGACATGGCTGCCCGGAGATTGAAACTTTAGCACACGTCTTGGGATTCTGTGAACAAGGATTGTTCTTGAGGAACTCTAGACATCATCTTGTAAGATCAAAAATTGCTGCCGCATTAAGAAATAAGGGCTGGATAGTAGAAGAAGAAATCTCCTGTCTAGCTGAAAATGGGTTAACGAGACGAGTAGATATTTTAGCGTACAATGCTGACACTAAACAGGGCATCATTGTGGACCCCATGATACGTTTTGAAGTAGAATGTCATCAGTCAGCCGAGGTCCACCTTGAGAAGAAGTCGATCTATGAGCCTACAGTCAACTATTTCAAGCTGAAATATGCCTTAATTCACGTTGAGGTATTCGGCTTGCTCATAGGTGCTCGAGGGAATATACCAGCTGTTTTTTTGAAGAATTTCGACGGCAGTTTGCTCTGCCAACATCTCTGCGGGATGACATGGTGATAATTGTGTTAAAAAAATCCTGCCAAATCCTAATTAATCACATGATGCCACATTAACAGCAATTGTAATTTTTCACGCCCTTTTCTTTGTTTCCCTTCTTTAAAATTTAATATCTATGTTTACATATGTATAATAATTTTTTGAGGATGTACTGAGTCCGTAAGGGCTACCCTCAATGGGGGCAGTTTACTATTATTATTATTATTATTATTATTATTATTATTATTATTATTATTATTATTATTGTTATTATTAAAAAACAAGGTACAATAAAAATGTAAGGAAAAAGTTTTTGTTGTCACTGTACTAATTAATATAAATAAAATGATTGATTGATTTGACGAGGTCTGAATCCAGAATGGATCCTTTAACTTAGGTCGTGAAATAACGTACTATCCTTCATATAAAATTCTCTGTTATGTTTAAAATAAAATTACTTAGCTATGACCGATAATATCCTTCAACTATACAGTCTAGCGGATATTACCTTCTTCCTTATTTGTAGTCATATTTGGCTCGCAAGCTCGAATTACAAATGTGTAATTAATTATGACGTAAGCGTGTCAATAATGTCACAGGAATATACATATTGACTCTCTTGAAATTGGCTTTCGTAGATAGGAATATTACAAAAAGTAACAATACTACTTATAAATCAGCGCTTTACCATTTGTGCTTATTGCTTCTTCATCTTCGTTTAGCTCGTCAGCTATGTACATCGATCGTCTTGTCCCAGACTATTACTCGCTACGAAGAATGGTGACTTTACATCAACATCAAGAGCAGAAAGAATGGCTGAGCTCTAACAAGAAAGCAACTCCCCACGGAAGATCTATCTCCATACACGTAAGCTAATTTTATGCATTTGGCGGGAGAAAGAAGACGTCACCTACTATGTATTATTTCCGAGGAATGTAACCATCACTAGAGACATTTATTGTCAACAAGTCAGTCGCCTTCCGGTCGCAATTCAAGAAAAACGATGGGAAGACTGAATCAACTTATTCTGAAGCACGATAATGCCCGTCCGCCTACAGCTAATATTATGAAAGTGGTTATCCAAGAGCTCATTTGAAAGGTTGTTCCGTATATGCTTATTCTACTGATATTGTTCTATCATATTTTCATCTGTTCTGTTCTCTATCTAACAATCTCCTGAGAATCATCTTTAATATTATAACTAAGCTGCTCTTCAAAAATTTCCTTGACGATTTCTTCAACTGAAGACTGGACATAAAAAAGGCTGTAAGTGCCAAAGAGACAGACAACGGAAAATAGACCTATCTTGTGCGACAAGTAATGTAATGCACATCAATGCAAGAAGCTGTGACCTAAATAAAATTACAATGAGACTTCATTTTTCTTAGTGGATTGAGTCAGGGATATCACTTTTTAAACTAATTTTCAACGATATTGGCACTTCAGCCAGTCTTTAACTTTTTACTTGGTTATTTAACGACGCTGTATCAACTACTAGATTACTTAGCGTAGATGGAAATTGTGATAGCGGGATGGTATTTGTCGAGATGAGGCCGAGGATTCGCCACAGATTACCTGTGATTCGCCTTACGCTTGGGGAAACATCGGAAGACACAAACTAGGTAATCAGTTCAAGCAGGAATCGAACCCATACCCGAGAGCAACTCCGAATCGGCAGGTAAACGCCTCAGTTGACCGAGTTACGCCGGTGGCGCAAGTGATCTTTCAAAAATGAAAAGAAGAGTAGACCTTGCATCGGGAAATGTCTACGATGTACAAGCAACGCAATTCAGTCACGCTGAGATACAGAAGTACATAAGACAGATGTATCAGCAACTCAATTCAATATTAAATTATTCTGAGGTACAGAAGCACACAAAACAAATATACAAGCAATTCAACTTAATAATGCTGAGATACAGAAGTACACAAAACAGATGTACAAGCAATTCAACTTAATCATGCTGAGATACAGAAGTACACAAAACAAATGTAAAAGCAACTCAATCCAATCATGCTGAGATACAGAAGTACACAAAACAAATGTAAAAGCAACTCAATCCAATCATGCTGAGATACAGAAGTACACAAAACAGATGTACAAGCAACTCAATTCAATCATGCTGAGATACAGAAGTACACAAAACAGATGTACAATCAACTCAATTCAATCATGCTAAGATACAGAAGATGTACACACAAAACAGATGTACAAAAACAGATGTACAACTCAATTCAATCATGCTGAGATACAGAAACAGTACACAAAACAGATGTACAAAAACAGATGTACAACAACTCAATTCAATCATGCTGAGATACAGAAGTACACAAAACAGATGTACAAGCAACTCAATTCAATCATGCTGAGATACAGAAGTACACAAAACAGATGTACAAGCAACTCAATTCAATCATGCTGAGATACAGAAGTACACAAAACAGTTGTACACAAAAACAGCAACTCAATTCAATCATGCTGAGATACAGAAGTAAACACAACAGATGTACAAAAACAGATGTACAATCAACTCAATTCAATCATGCTGAGATACAGAAGTACACAAAACAGATGTACAAGCAACTCAATTCAATCATGCTGAGATACAGAAGTACACAAAACAGATGTACAAGCAACTCAATTCAATCATGCAAAACAGATGAGATACAGAAGTACTGACAAAACAGATGTACAAGCAACTCAATTCAATCATGCTGAGATACAGAAGTACACAAAACAGATGTACAAGCAACTCAATTCAATCATGCTAAGATACACAAAACAGATGTACAAGCAACTCAATTCAATTATGCTGAGATACACAAAACAGATGTACAAAATTCAATCATGCTGAGATACAGAAGTACACAAAACAGATGTACAAGCAACTCAATTCAATCATGCTGAGATACAGAAGTACACAAAACAGATGTACAAGCAACTCAATTCAATCATGCTGAGATACAGAAGTACACAAAACAGATGTAATCAAGATACAACTCAATCAACTCAATCATGCTGAGATGATACAGAAGTACACAAAACAGATGTACAAAAACAATGTAATTCAATCATGCTGAGATACAGAAGTACACAAAACAGAACAAGAACTCAATTCAATCATGCTAGATACAGAAGTACACAAAACAGATGTACAAGCAACTGAATTCAATCATGCTGAGATACAGAAGTACACAAAACAGATGTACAAGCACCTCAATGCAATCATGCTGAGATACAAAGTAAACACAAAACAGATGTACAATCAATCATGCTGAGATACAGAAGTACACAAAACAGATGTACAAGCAACTCAATTCAATCATGCTGAGATACAGAAGTACACAAAGCAGATGTAAAAGCAACTCAATTCAATCATGCTGAGATACAGAAGTACACAAAACAGATGTACAAGCAACTCAATTCAATCATGCTGAAATACAGAAGTACACAAAACAGATGTACAAGCAACTCAATTCAATCATGCGGAGATACAGAAGTACACAAAACAGATGTACAAGCAACTCAATTCAATTATGCTGAGATACAGGAGTACACAAAACAGATGTACAAGCAACTCAATAGAGTCATGCTGAGATACAGAAGTACACAAAACAGATGTACAAGCAACTCAATTCAATTATGCTGAGATACAGGAGTACACAAAACAGATGTACAAGCAACTCAATTCAATCATGCTGAGATACAGAAGTACACAAAACAGGTGTACGTACAAGCACCTCAGTGCAATCATGCTGAGATACAGAAGTAAACACAACAGATATACAATCAACTCAATTCAATCATGATGAGATACAGAAGTACACAAAACAGATGTACGTACAATCACCTCAATGCAATCGTGCTGAGATACAGAAGTAAACACAACAGATGTACAATCAACTCAATTCAATCATGCTGAGATACAGAAGTACACAAAACAGAAGTACAAGCAACTCAATTCAATCATGCTGAGATACAGAAGTACACAAAACAGATGTACAATCAACTCAATTCAATCATGCTGAGATACAGAAGTACACAAAACAAATGTACAAGCATCTCAATTCAATCATGCTGAGATACAGAAGTACACAAAACAGATGTACATACAAGCACCTCAATTCAATCATGCTGAGATACAGAAGTAAACACAACAGATGTACAATCAACTCAATTCAATCATGCTCAAATACAGAAGCTGGCCTACTATGAATCTGAGAAAAAATAAGCAAATGAAAACGCAGTCAAAAGGTGAAGATGATATTACTGTACGCATTCCTGTTGTAAGTGCTGCTATCTTACAAGAGTTATAAGAACTGCAAGTTTTGAAGATTGGGATTAAATGTAAAAAAAATTATGAAAACCCATTCCGATGTTTTATGGGATAAGATTCAAGTCTGGCTATGGCTCACAATATCCTACTCTTTAAGCGCAGGGACAGAACAGCTAACCTCCCAGAAGTTAAGCCAGTGTCTTATTGAGTAGCGCTATACCCTTATCGTCTTAAACGTTTCTATCTGTACTACAGGTCACGCTCTTATTCTGTCACAATTCTTTTCATGGTTAAGTTTTTTCTACGAGACCGCAGTGCGGCATCTCTTGTGGACATATAGGGAAGAGAAGGGAAGCGAAGGAACTAAAGATACGCCGAAAGTTTTCTGTACTATACAAGCAGGTAATCGAAAAATGGAACCATGAATGTGCTTCTTTGACATTCGTATAGCTTGAGAGGCCGAACGCTATGTAGCGATGTCAGAAATGTTTCTTTACTATCCAGGCGAATTATGCGTCAATTAGACCTATCTGTAGGTTAGTTGATAATTCTATTGTTACGAACTCAACTAGTAAAAAAGCAAAAAATTAATCAAGGTGTGAAACAAGGATGCATTGCTATTTACCTATATGTTGTAAAATTGTCTTTCTTTTTTTTTTTCGTTGTCTACACTTCCTCACATGTTCTTATCCACTCTTTTTTTTTTGCCACGTTTGGTTTTACCAGTTCACCACTTTTACTTTCATTATTATTATTATTATTATTTTTTTTTTTTCGTTTGCGATAATCACGTGTGTACTCTACATTCTGACTTTATGTTTCCATAACAACGGAATACTGAATTTGTAAAGGCTATTAATTTCAATCTACTAGCACGCGCACATATTAGTACATTATGCAACGAGCCTATAATGATAGCAATTAAGACGCGAGTATATTTATGAAACGAGCGCAAGCAATATCTCGTAAATTGTGATGTGCGCAGACACGAAAGTATTGATTTTTTCCGAGGAACAAATGTCATTGACCTTGATATAATCTAGAGAGTAAAATAAACATTAGTCTTGATATAACCTTGAAATTGATTTAGACATTGAAAAACGGGATGACAAATTGAATTTATTTGAATATTATTTACAATTAACGCTAATTATTTTGGTAACAGAACATAACCTCCTGCGACAGTATTGGATTTCCAGCCTCCGTGACGTTTCGCTAGTTGTCTTTCGATTGCATATCCGAGAATAATCGATATTTGTGTTTTCATATTGCTGCAATGCTGTTTTCTGATTGGTGGAACACCTGAACTTTAATGAATAGATGTGCTTTAATGAGGTCCATTAAAGGGCTGCTACCAGGTGTATAATTACTACATTTCGGCATGGTCGAGCATAAACATATTTAATGGATTCTTCCATTATTTTAAGTTTTGGGTACATACCCTCCCATCTATAAATAGATTCACCTACCTTGCATTTTAACTGCCGACTGTTATCAACTTTTAGAGAACAGATATTTTCTGTTATAAACATTTCATTTGCAAACTGTCATCTATCAGCAATACAATAATGAAAGCGACATTGCTGTCACTATAATCAATCAAATTTGGGAACTTTATCTCATAATCCTATACAAAAATGTTACAAATTTTAACAGCTTGCAAGTCGAATAGATACTTTCCACTTCAAAAATAATAATTATGAAAGCGGATTATTGGAGAATAAGCGCAAGAATGATCCTAAAAATAAAGAACGAATCCAAAGAAAGGCATGACTAGAAAAACACAGAACGATCCTGCATCTAGAACAGCGACGGGCGTTTGAGTGCATTTGCCCTCCGTGCGCACGGGGAATTCCAAGTGCGAGCGCTGTAGTGTGCCAGCAGCTATAACAGATCTTACAGCTTTTAAATGAGCTGAATTTAGGACTTCAGGGAAAAGAAATTCTTAATACACAATTTGCAGATAGAATCGCAGCTTTTGAGGAGAAATTGCTGTTATGGATACATCAAATGCAAAAGGGCGAAATATATCATTTCCCATACTTATCTAAGCGCATAGAATTTTGAACAATGAAAATTTCGAAATGTACGCATGTATTCTATCCGGTCTATTAGAGGAATTTACATCAGGGTTCCACGATTTAGATTGCCTGGAAATGGTTTTTGCGTATTTTTGCAACATGTTCCGATTCCAACTGATTATTGATAACGTCCCCCCTTCATTATAGTGTGAATTGATTGACCTGCGATGTGATCGAGAGATGCGAGCGAAATATGGTTCAAAGTCGAGTCTTATGCAGTTTTATGACGGATTCCCAAGAGGACGCTTTCCAAATCTGCATAAGCCGTGTGAGAAAGTTTTGTGTTTATTTGGTTCCACTTACAGATGTGAACAGTTATTTTCTATTACGAAAATAAACAAATCTCAAACAAGAAATGATGGGCTTTTAACGGCAGTTCTTCGCATAGCTTGTGCTAATACAGTTTCTCCAAATCTTGAGAAATTGAGTAATATGAATTAATGTGCAACAGACATGTTTTGTTTTGTGTTTAGGGAAGTGTTTCATTACTTTGTGTTCTTATTTAGTTTGGTTACTTACTTACTTACTTACAAATGGCTTTTAAGGAACCCGAAGGTTCATTACAACGAAATGAAGAGAAACGACTGGAAGCATTTAAAATGTTGATATGGAGGACATTAAGATAATATTGATCGTATGCGGAAATGAAAAGGCGGAAAACAGGAAAGTTGGAGAATGCTGGATTTGCAATAAATGTCCTACCCTTGGGTAAAACATTGCGAATGAATGAATTTTCATTACTTTGCGCAATAATCATTTCTATGAGTTACGTCAACAACCAGTTTTGTTTCTAAAGAACGCTGTTAACCCTCACATAAGCCCGCCAGCGGTCCCTATCCTGTGCAAGATTAATCCAGTCTCTATCATCGTACCCCACCTCCCTCAAATCCATTTTAATATTATCCTCCCATCTACGTCTCGGCCTCCCTAAAGGTCTTTTTCCCTCCGGTCTCCCAACTAACACTCTATATACATTTCTGGATTCGCCCATACGTGCTACATGCCCTGCCCATTTCAAACGTCTGGATTTAATGTTCCTAATTATGTCAGGTGAAGAATACAATGCGTGTAGTTCTGTGTTGTGTAACTTTCTCCATTCTCCTGTAACTTCATCCCGCTTAGCCCAAAATATTTTCCTAAGCACCTTATTCTCAAACACCCTGAACCTATGTTCCTCTCTCAGAGTGAGAGTCCAAGTTTCACAACCATACAGAAGAACCGGTAATATAACTGTTTTACAAATTCTAACTTTCAGATTTTTGGACAGCAGACTGGATGATAAGAGCTTCTCAACCGAATAATAACACGCATTTCCCATATTTATTCTGCGTTTAATTTCCTCCCGAGTGTCATTTATATTTGTTACTGTTGCTCCAAGATATTTGAATTTTTCCACCTCTTCGAAGGATAAATCTCCAATTTTATATTTCCATTTCGCACAATATTCTGGTCACGAGACATAATCATATACTTTGTCTTTTCGGGTTTACTTCAACCTATCGCTCTACTTGCTTCAACAAGAATTTCCGGCAGGTTTTCCCCAATTGTTTGTGGATTTTCTCCTAACATATTCACCTGTCATCCGACATAGACAAGAAGCTGATGTAACCCAACGTTCAATTCCAAACCCTGCCTGTTATCCCGAACTTTCCTAATGGCATATTCTAAAGCGAAGTTAAAAAGTAAAGGTGATAGTGCATCTCCCTGCTTTAGCCCGCAGTGAATTGGAAAAGCATCAGATAGAATTTGGTAGAATAACATTTTCTTTTGAAACATACATTACGTACCGCAACTTAAATAAACCGGTTTTCGTGCACTCTATAAGCACACTTCTCTCGTAGTACACCATGCTAGCACAGAGTGCATAATTCTGCCCAACCCTGATCTAGAACATGCCTAAAGAAAGAAATAAGTCCAATAAGGTTTCCATAAACAAACAAAAGAAGGATATGATAAATACTTTGTAAACAGAGAACTGACAGACTATAATATATGGCAACAAACAAGAGTGGATACTTACACTCATCAACTACCTACAATTGAATTGAGCAGAAATGTAGACATTACAACGAAGTGAAGAGAAACGACTGGAAGCATTTAAAATGTTGATATGGAGGACATTAAGATAATATTGATCGTATGCGGAAATGAAAAGGCGGAAAACAAGAAAGTTGGAGAATGCTGGGTTTGCAATAAATGTCCTACCCTTGGGTAAAACACTGCGAATGAATGAATTTTCATTACTTTGCGATCACGCAATAATAATTTCTATGGAGTTACGTCACATGACAACCAGTTTTGTTTCTAAAGAACGCTCATAATTTTGTTATTATTAATAAGCTACATTTCGTCTTTTGTTTATGATTTCGCTAAAGACTTGCTTACTTACTTACTTACTTACTTACTTTTAAGGAACCCGGAGGTTCATTGCCGCCCTCACATAAGCCCGCCATCGGTCTCTATCCTGAGCAAGATTAATCCAGTCTCTATCATCATATCCCACCTCCCTCAAATCCATTTTAATATTATCTTCCCATCTACGTCTCGGCCTCCCCAAAAGTCTTTTTCCTTCTGGCCTCCAAACTAACACTCTATATGCATTTCTGGATTCGCCCATACGTGCTACATGCCCTGCCCATCTCAAACGTCTGGATTTAATGTTCCTAATTATGTCAGGTGAAGAATACATTGCGTGCAGTTCTGTGTTGTGTAGCTTTCTCCATTTTCCTGTAACTTCATCCCTCTTAGCCCCAAATATTTTCCTAAGCACCTTATTCTCAAACACCCTTAACCTATGTTCCTCTCTCAAAGTAAGAGTCCAAGTTTCACAACTATAAAGAACAACAGGTAATGTAACTGTTTTATAAATTCTAACTTTCAGATTTTTTGACAGCAGACTGGATGATAAAAGCTTCTCAACCGAATAATAAGAGGCATTTTCCATATTTATCGCTAAAGACTTGCTATGGTAACTTTAAAGGATTCAATTCTATAATGCACCATTTTGCGGACTGTTGTATTAGTGTTCAAAGCAACCGATTTAGGGAGAGTGTACTAAAGAAATTAATTGTGATAGATTAGTGTAATAATAATAATAATAATAATAATAATAAAATGTCGTGTCAGTGATTATGTCCTGTGATGTCAGTGAAGGGCTTAGTGGCAGGCAAAGTTTTGAACAGTGAAATGTTTTTTGAAGTGTGATCACGAATGTGATGGCAGGTTCAGGTTTACTGGACAGAACAGACTATCGTACTCCCTACTTCGTTCCAGAATGACTGAATATTTCAAATGTTATTTTTAGTGATCGTTTCAAAACATTGCCGGCAGAGAGATTAGAGTTATTATTATTATTATTAGATAATTGCTATTCAACCAATGGCAGAGGTCTCATTCCACGCTTACCTTGAAGTTGGGCGGTCTGAAGCGTTCTACCCCCACCCGATTTCAAGACGAGCGTGTAATGAGACCTCTAGGTTTGAATACCAATTATACTTATTTTGTCCTCTATCGGCAATGTTTACGTACGTCGCCTGTCAGGCGTTATGGTACGAAGTATAAGTAGGAAGGTTACCAAATAATGAATCTATTTATTGGACACCAGGATAACACAAGTTGTCAATTTAACATAACGTAGCAATGTCACAAAAATAAATTGAATTGACTCTATATAACAATTGAAGAGTCCACTGCAAGAATGATGGATATCACTTTCTTGTCGAAAATGAACCAAGACTGTTGATGCATAGCTTAAGACATATAGAATGTACATACAGAGTTATATGGCATTAACATTCATAGTCATTGTCCAGTAATGATCGGAAAATCTCAGTTAAGCTTTGAGCGCTAAGCATTTCAAACTTTCAATTGCTTCTTCTGCAAAATGTATTCCAAATGACATCCATCATTCTTGCAGTGGACTCTTCAATTATTAAATTGGTAACAATGTACAGAATGTATGAGGCCATAGAGCAGTGGTCGTCAGCACTCGCTGAAATGTACGGGTCCCATGTATACCGTCGTGCAGCAGGGAGAGATAGAGAGCATACCCGCTAGCAGCTACACAGTGCACTATGGTGCGCTGCGTTTTCAGCGGGTAAGAGATGCTAGCGCCAGCGTGCTCTGTGCTGATGACCCCCGCCATAGAGTGTATGAACCACAAAGATCAACTAAATCATTACAAACAAATACAATAATTTGTAAACAATAATTAGATGACCGGAGAGCCATCGGCGTGGCTCAGTCGGTTAAGGCGCTTGCCTACCGGTCTGAAGTTGCGCTCGGGAGCGGGTTCGATCCCCGCTTGGGCTGATTACCTGGTTAGGTTTTTTCCGAGGTTTTCTCCAACCGTAAGGTGAATCCCAGGTAATTTATGGCGAATCCTCGCCAAATACCATCTCGCTATCACCAATCTCAACGATGCTAAATAACCAACTAAAAAAATGACTGGAGAGAACAGATAAGACGGTCAGCGCGTCTGGCCGCGAAACCAGGTGGCCCGGGTTCGATTTCCGGTCGGGACAAATTATCTGGCTGAGGTTTTTTCCGGAGTTTTCCCTCAACCCAATACGGACTCATTTCACCTGCATTATCACCTTCATATCATTCAGACGCTAAATAACCTTAGATGTTGATACAGCGTCGTAAAATAACCAAATTAAAAAAAAAGAACAGACAAGAACACTGTAAATTTGTAATGTAGACTACAATGGACATGGAGACCAACGTTCCCATTACCAAGACTTCTGATCAATGCGGCGACGTATCCCTTGTTTCATTCATCCACTACTAAGAAGTTGCATGGATATCCGGTCGTCACACGTGACTATGTTTCGGGAGTTGTTTCCACAACACTCTCTTTGTATTTTCCTCCCAATTTTGTACTTCCTCTCTGCTTTGTCTTCTGGTATAATTGACGTCATATTTTTACTTCCCGGTACTGGAAGTTACGGCGGATGTTGATACCGCTGCAAGGAGAAGCGGTTTGAGTCACGACGCACTCATCTTTCTTTTCTTTGGCTACTGATTGTCGCGTTATTTTGGCAGTTCGTTTAGTGATTATTTTAATTGTTGAGAATTATGTAGAATTTATCAGTTGATGGTTATCACAAAAATGACTCACTCACCTGGAATCCTCGGACCTCCCCAGACCTGAACGCCTATTTCTTTTTATTGATTCTAGTGCTTTTTTCATTCTGATAAGCGAGCGTCAAGCGATCCGAGAATATTAATACAGGGTGTTAAAAAACAAGTAAGTTATTCAATATTTTAGGAGGTGATAGTATGCATGAAAACAAGAAAAAAAGTCTAATAAATAGGGCTAGGATTTTGATGACCTATAATTCATGAAAAAATGTCCTAAAACAATGCATTTATGACCTAAAAATCTTTCAAAAATGCCCTTAAAAATGCCCTAAAAATTGATCTTATATAATTGGTTTAATAGGAAAAGAGGTTTTGTACTACTTAATATTAAGACTAGTAATTAAATTAAATTCTAGTACCAACACTTAAGTTGATTTAAATTTACATATTTTTTTCTAAGTAGTAAGTACACTTTAATTAATTATTTTACGTAATATACTGTGATATTTCAAAGTTTCATGACGTCACTGTTGTTGGGTCACACTAGTTTCAGCTTATATGTTAGAGAAGTTGCCTATTATTTAAGGCGTTCTTCAATCTGAACTTGAGAACGTCGTAGCAACAGATGGCGGTCTGTACGGTCTGTGTGCTACCATAACCTCTTTCGAACTGCGTTTTGCGCCGGCAAGTATTGAAGTTATCATCGGTTGCGTACGGTAACATTCCACAACACAAATCAAATGTCCGTGTCCATGTTGACCGTCGAAGTTAATGTCAACAAATACGTAAGTAATCGTCTTAACCCTCTCCCCATATCCCGACAGTACGTATTTCGAAACAGTTCACATTCCTGCCACTACCGGCGTTACCGTACGTTAAAGAATGAACGCCGTACTTGCTATTCTCTATTTCTGCGGAAGTGTAGGAAGAAACTCTAGGCTCATCAGCTAAATGACGGCATATGACACATTTTGAACTGAACAAAATATCCGGAACTAGCAGGCATAGAGAAGTTTATATTGAAGGGGTGGTTGAACTGAAACATGGGGTGTACCACGTTAAAATGGCAATATTTGTGTAGAAAAACGATTAAAATATTATACAAAATAATGGGTATTAATGGACAAAATATGTAGAGAAAATATCAAAGGAAATAGACATAATTTTACATTAATAATGGGGCTTTATGGCCAAAATTAAATGAAAATGCCTAAAAAATGACCGAATAAAACAAAAAATGCTCTTATGAGTTGAAACACGAAAAAAATGCAAAAAATGCCCTAACAAATATGTCTTAAAACAGTTTATTACATAACATATAAATACTAAAGCAGCAATGTTTCTGCCTTACTAGAAAAAAAGATGCAATTTCATCAAAATCCTAGCCCTACAATAAACATGAGTCCTACAACACATACGTTCTGGGATCTGAACACTTGTTCATAGGAGGTGCTCAATGTGTCGTCCATTCATGGCAGTGCATTTTTCTGCCTTACAATACAGCAGACTACCAGATAATAATACCGTAGTTGACACCCCTGCCATGGAATACTGATATGTCGTAAGCAATACTGAAAACAAAAGTCTGGTTGCGGATATGAGCGGGGTTCAGCAGAGATGGTGTTGTGAATTTTCGTAATCAGCATGTGTGGGCTGATGAAAATTCCCATGCAGTTGAAGAAACAAGGCATCAGCACCGATTCTCAATCAACGTATGGGTAGGCGTTCTTGGTAATAGATTAATAGGGCCATACGTGCTACCACAGAGATTAACTGGGGATCGTTATCAGGAATTTCTTATTGACGTATTGCCTACCCTGCTGGAGTATGTGCCATGTCAGCAAAGACTACAGATGTGGTTCATGCATGATGGCACACCAGCACATTTTTTCCGCTATGAGCGTGAACACCTGACGCTGACATTTCAGGACTGGTGGATTGATTGGGGAGGCCCCACACCTTGGCCTGCTCGTTCCTCAAATCTAAATCCCCTAGACTTTTGGTTATCAAGAACAACCAGGGCAATTTCAAAGAGTGCGTGATTCCTTACGCCGAAGGGCAGAGGAATGCATTGCCATGAATGGACGTCACACTAAGCACCGCCTATGAACAAGTGTACAGATCTAAAAAAGTATGTGTTGTAGGACCCATGTTTATTAGACATTATTTTCTTGTTTTGATGCATACTAGCACCTCCTAAAATATTGGATACTTTTTTTGTATGCTCAAGTACTGTGATGCCAACTTACTAATTTTATTTGAATACGTAGGGGAGACTATTGTACCTCTGAACACTTTTCACATTTTATTGTTTTTAATTTTGGGAAATGAAATTTTTTAAATAAAAAATGCTTGAAATAATTATTGAAGATTTCTTTACAATTTCCTGTATGTATGTTCCTGTTTTACAGATCTATTAGGGATGGAAAAAATAAAATGAAGGGATATGTAATGTGTTCAAAGGTACAACAGGTTCATGTACCTTGGAACATACTCTCTTTTACGTTGGAACACATTGAATATAGGTGGGAATATAGCTGTAAAAACTGACAATTATATTTAAAATGTATTTTCACTCATAAACCAGAGCAGGCTTCTCTGATTTAGATTTTATTTCCTGGAGAAGCAATAACTGCTTCAACAGCTTTCTTCAAGACATCCGGATCAATTGGGGACCTCTTTAATTCCAGACTTACTTCGTGACATGATCTTACAATAAAAGAAAAACAAAATCCGATAGTATCGTGTAATTTGGAACATGTTCCATGGTACAAGATGTTTTGTGTTCAAAGGTACAAGAGGGTGCACATTTAAACAAATATGGCTCCGAAAATTAGAGATTCGAATAAATCATGGAAATTAAAATATGTTATTACTCATTAGATGATGGGGAACACACCGCACTTGAAAGATATTAACAAATACAATCTGGTTTTGTGTTATAAAACACATATCAATCAGCGAAATGTTTACTTTTGGTACTAAAAAACTTCTTTTGTCTACAGAACTCAAACTTTGCAGTAAATGAAACTGAAACTATGAGCAAAGCTACTTAGCGGCTTTCTCTACAATCCACTTCCCCTAGTTTGAAAAATGTTCAAAGGTCCTAGCTAAAGCAGTCTCCCCTAAAAACGTTAAAAATTTTTTCAAAAATTCTCAAACCAGGTACACTATGCTAAAGGTACAATAGTCTCCCCTAACTTGTATTTATAACGTATGTGAAATAGATTTTTTTCTGCTATCAATACTATTCTCTTATAACTAGTAAAGAATCAATTTTTAAAGACTGTACTAAAACATACAGTAGGTCAAACTTTGTATTACGAATATATTGTCCAAAATTATGGTCAGTGTAACTCCGCATAAAATAAAGAAAACAAAATTTTCGACAGCAGTGGAATATCAGCATTGGTGGCACGTATGAATATGAACTGTAGAATATTAGTAATTTATTGTGATCTTCAGAGCTAGGCTAAATTATCTTTCCAGTTTCAAACATATGCCACTCACGTTGAACAGAATCTAGGTGGTAAAAAGTTGATGCCGATGGAAAAAGAGATTCTCAAAATTTATGTTGGTATAGCTCGCAGATGCACTGTTCGCCATCAGCGCAATATGAGCTAATACATCGTAGCTGTCATCCAACCGAAGATAGAAGAGCTTTTTGTAACCAGGATTTACGCATTCACGGGTTTGTTATTCGTATGCAACAAAAATTAGAAATACAAATATGGGGCAAGACCTACCAAAACAAGTCATTCGAGCAATGAAAGAATTAATGCACAGAACTTTGGGATTGTAACAAAAAGAAGAAGCAAAATTAATATATCTCGGATTTGTGAATGGAATAAAAATACATTTGAGAGAGTCATTAACAAAAACAACAAGATATAAACTAAACAACATGTTGGATATAGACCTAAACCTTGAGTTTCAACTATGAAAATGTCAGAGGAATATCCAGTGTCGACAAATCATTTTCGTTGGAATAATTCGAAGAAGACTCAACACCAGAAGATGTAACATGCTTCAAATACTGCCCAGGCACATCATCTGACGCTGAACGATCTTTTTATTGTTAAAAGACTCCATTAGTAATTACATTTCCCTTTTTAAGCATCATCTCCGTTTCTTTTCTAGGTTTCGGGTTTTCTCCGATGTAGAGATGGACCCTGTGGATATGTGGTCATTCGTTGTTGGTGGTAGCGCTATGCACCGGGGCTCTCCACGCGCGGGGAGCCTTAGGGTATGCACACAATTCCATTCCAGGTAGTAAAATGGGCCCATTCGAGCGGCCTGCGTGCGTGGACAGCTACAACTCCCTGAACGGGTATTAATAGAACTAGCTGCAATTCTTAGCTTTAATGAAAATTTATTTAAATATTTTATTTTAAATATGTCAGCAGAGAACTAGTTATTCTGCTTGTTTTTTGTTTAAATATCCGTGCAAAGAATTATGATGGGCTTTCTTTTCCAAAATACTTAAATTATTGAGTTCAGATGTAAATTACATTAATATTCATTAAGTTCAGAATATCTTTAATGAAATTTCATGCAACACTATTATTTGTTATGTATTTTCTTTTTTTTCTTTTTGCATATTTAACATTTATTAAAGCATATCTTGGAGCAACAGTAACAAATGAGCCGTTCAGAGCAAAAGTTTTCAGAAATGGGTAATGAGGGTTAAAGTAAACACTTCCAAATTACAGGTCCAAATTAGCAATTAATATTCAATTTATTTAAACTATTAGTAGTCAATGGATAGCAAGAAGAACATATTAATTTGCTACTTTGCGCTGTATTTTACAGAATTTTTACTTTAAACCTCATTACCCAATTTTGACTTACACCACTTTTGCTCTGAAAGACTCAAATATAAACGACACTCGGGAGGAAATTAAACGCAGAATAAATATGGGAAATGCCTGTTATTATTTGGTTGAGAAGTTTTGTCATCCAGTCTGCTGTCAAAAGTTTTAAAGTTAGAATTTATAAAACAGTTACATTACCGGTTGTTCTGTATGGTTGTGAAACTTGGACTCTCACTTTGAGAGAGGAACAGAGATTAAGGGTGTTTGAGAATAAGGTTTTTAGGAAAATATTTGAGGCTAAGAGGGATGAAGTTACAGGAGAATGGAGAAAGTTACAAAATGCAGAACTGCACGGATTGTATTCTTCACCTGACATAATTAGGAACATTAAATCCAGACGTTTGAGATGGACAGGACATGTAGCACGTACGGGCGAATCCAGAAATGCATATAGAGTGTTAGTTGGGAGGCCGGAGAGAAAAAGATCTTTGTGGAGGCCGAGACGTAGATGGAAGGATAATATTAAAATGGATTTGAGGGAGGTGGGATATGATGATAGAGACTGGATTAATCTTGCACTGGATAGGGACCAATGGCGGGCTTACGTGAGGGCGGCAGTAAACTTTCGGGTTCCTTAAAAGCCATTTGCATGTCAGTAAGCATATTTCTTCGTTTAATATAGCAGTATCTTCCGGATCTTAATTGTAACGATGAATTCAACGATTATTTTGTTGAGATTAACCAATGTTCAAGTTTAACGTTGGTTTTGAACTGACGAACTGAAAATTTGTGGTCCATATTCACGTATTAAACTCCTAAGTCTGTAACTCCCAAGAATAACTCGAAAAGCCTTCTAACAAAAGAATGTTGTTCACTGAAACAACCAAAATAAAACACACTTGAAACAGAGTTTAAGCAGATGTCAGGCCGATTACGTATCAGCGCTAACATGGCGGGACAGGCCAATGTGCTGCAAACTGAGATAATCTTGAGTTAATGCTGAGATCGCGTTTATAACTGAGACTTGGAACACCACGCGACCAGCGTTTTACGGCTCAGTGGGTCCCCACGTGGCCAGTACAGGCTGCTTACAAAATATATACTCTTCCAGAAAATTGTAATAAAAAACAAGTTTTAACTTTTCTTCGTATCTGAAATAAGAACGGAAATAAAATTTTAAACCAAATTTAAATTTTGTTTAAAATTTCAGACTACATGATTTTTAATTCACAAAATCACATTTTTAGTTAGATTAGGTTACTTACTTACTTACAAATGACTTTTAAGGAACCCGAAGGTTCATTGCCGCCCTCACATAAGCCCGCCATCGGTTCCTATCCTGTGCAAGATTAATCCAGCCTCTTTCATCATATCCCACCTCCCTCAAATCCATTTTAATATTATCCTCCCATCTACGTCTCGGCCTCCCCAAAGGTCTTTCTCCCTCAGGCCTCCCAACTGACACTCTATATGCATTTCTGGATTCGCACATACGTGCTACATGCCCTGCCCGTCTCAAACTTCTGGATTTAATGTTCCTAATTATGTCAGGTGAAGAATACAATGCGTTCAGTTCTGCGTTGTGTAACTTCCTCCATTCTCCTGTAACTTCATCCCTCTTAGCCCCAAATATTTTCCTAAGCACCTTATTCTCAAACACCCTTAATCTCTTTTCCTCTCTCAAAGTGAGAATCCAAGAACCAGTAATATAACTGTTTTATAAATCCTAGGTTAGATTACATTAAATGATGATTGAAGAGTGGAACAGAGAAAAATTCTCTCCAGCACCGGGATTTGAACCTGGGTGCTGCGTGCTGACGCTCTATCCACTAAACCACACCGGATTCCCATTCCGATGTCGGATCGAATCCTCTCAGTTTAAGTTCCACCTCTTGGGTTCCCTCTAGTGGCCTACCCTCATGCATTGCCGCGCTTATTCCGTCGGACCCTGGCCACTTAGCCACTCACAACGAGTGCACCTCTGCACATGTGTGGACATTGTGCCACTGTCATACGTCTATGACGCAGTACATGAGGGTAGGCCACTAGAGGGAACCCAAGAGGTGGAACTTAAACTGATAGGGTTCGTTCCGACATCGGGATGAGAATCCGGTGTGACTTAGTGGATAGAGCTTCAGCACGTAGAGCTGAAAACCCAGGTTCAAATCCCGGTGCCAGAGAGAATTTTTGTCTGTTCCACTCTTCCATCATCATATGATGTTGCAGAAATTCTGCACTGAAATATCATATGTACTTCGGTACATCGTAATATAGATTACATTAAGTTATATTAGATTAAATTAGAGTTACAATTGATTAGAGTTAATTTGGTACTTAGTGGAAAATGACAATGTAAGAAAAGTAAAAAAATATATTTTTATATTTTTTTGCGGAGGAGATTATAAATATGTACCGCAGGAAATCGAGAACGAAAAAATTTCGACGGAAAATATTAGATGAATTATCTATATGTTTCATACTATAGTAAGCGACGAAGTTTGACAGAAAATAAAGAACGTATGAGAATCAATTATCAAAATAAGTTTAAAGTGTACATCAAAAGGGAGAAAAAAAAAACGAGAAGGATCTAGCGAGACAGGATAGAAAAGAAAATAAACAAAGATGTGCCAGAAGATCTATTGACGGGCACAGAACAATGTAGATCGGAAATCGGAAATGTGTAAGACTGCAAACCCGATATCTATAGCCTACTTATATCTGGGAGAGAGTTTCAATTTATGATGAATTCTTGACTTATTGTACGCTTCAATACATATGTCTTAACATTCTTGACCCAGTTTTCCTCGTTCTACAAATTTTTATGACTTTGTACACGTCTTCGGAATCTTGGAATCAATGCCAAAAAGTAGAATATTCTGTGTAACACCTATGAGTTACTATGTTTTTTGTTTCGGTTATCAGAAGCCCCTAGTCTCAGAGAGTGCATACACTCATGTCACAGGTTTAAACATCTGTCCGCGAAGCAGGGAATTTTATAATAAAATTCACTTCATTACCAATGTCTATGCTTCGACACATTTAGAGAAGTCAATTCCAAATCATTTATGTATCCGAATCACAAGTTTACTGCACTCATCAATGTATGAAACAGATTATTTTTGCGAAATTAAGTATCGAAACAATCATTTCCATATAAATTCGAAAGGCAATAAGACTTTCAATATCTACTTAATTACTGTATTATTATGATTCACATAGAAAAGGGTATCTCCACATAGTTATGACGCTTATGACAGAATTTTGGCTGTGCTAGAGTATGAAAAGAAAACCCTGACTTGATTTTACGATGGCCATACACTTAGGCATTAATTGGCCTATTCTCCGGCCTATATAGCTACATGGTAGATGGCAACCTCTGTACCAAAATGAAACTGGTAATAGATCATGAAAAGAGATTTGAAAAATCTAAGTAAGTTTTTTTCTCTAACATTCACTGTTTTACAGGAAATTGTTATGTTCCTATGAAGCATTTGGCAACATCACGGCTGCTGAAATAACTCTAAGCAAGCGCGGTCTGCATTTCTTACCTTCCCCTCCCCCTCTTTTGTACTCAGTCTGTAACACGCGACGTGCGCTGCGTTGCAAGATTTATTTCAACGATTTTCCTATTATTCAATTTAGATTCATGGTTAAACAGTTCAATTTGCAAAATATATATATATACAAGACATTAACTGTTACAGATTATTTTCATTTACCTGCTTGTATGGTAATCAGCCATTACCGCAATAAAGCTCTGCAAACATTGGGCAAAGACTATTTTTTTCCTGGTTAACGATGCTTTATCGAAGGAAAAGTGTAATGAAAGATTTGTTATATCACCTCTTAAATTTTGGTGCAGGGGTTACCATCCATTCTGTATATGCGATATTTTCCAAGTCCGATAGCTGACCTCACAGCAGTCGTGAATCCGGTGTTGACAGGTGGGCCATCCTGCTTTAGCCCTTGATAAAGCCAGGAACCGCTTCGCTGGTGAGCCCCAGCAGCCCGAAGCCCCAAGCCCTTCCTTTCATCGTCGGCTGACAGGCTGACAATTCTGTCTTAGCACCCGATAGATAAGTATCCTGATAAGCTACAGGGGCCTGGAGCCCTAAGCCCTTCCTGTATCAACATCGGAAACCAGTATTAACCCACAAATTTCCCCTGCTTATTTTTACTATTGCAGATGATCGATGAAATGAGTGAGAAGGTAGAGAATATTGATGGATCCGCTATTTTCTACTGCAATATTAATCCAAATTAAAATGTAACAACAGAATCCTCACATAGCAATGCGTCATGCATACTTTGCCTGCTATTTCATTGGAATGTGAATCAAAGAGAAAAAAATATGCTTTTTGTACACAGCGTTCCAAAAAAATAATTGCTCAGATTCCACAATATTTTATCCTTTTAAGTAATAATACTACAGCAATTCAATAAATGTCAATATACAGGGTGTTTCCGGGCTAGTGATACAAACTTTCAGGGATGATGGGGAAGAGCACATGTATCAATTTGAGATAAGGAACCCTGATCTGGAAATGACTGAGCGAAAGTTACAAGCAAAAATAGTTATGTAGGAATGAAATAATTTTATTCCTCTGTACACCTTATTTATGTGTATTTATCTGTACATCTTGCACATACTGTATTCATCTGACGTTGTTTACGTTGTCTACTTACAGTAGTCCATTCAGTGCGTTGTCTGAGGGGTGAGGACAGGAAACTACACTAAAGCAATACAGTTAGCATTATGTGTAACGGACATGGTCGGTTCTGATATGCATGTCTGTAGACAGCAGTGTATGTGTACAAGTTGCAGTGTCCAGTCGATCAGTCCTAGTGAAATGGAGGATAACACGAGAGCGGAATATGCAGACATGGTTTTCGAATGCGGATGAGCCAATGGGAACAGTAAACAAGCTCACAGATTGTATCCAGCTACGTAGGAGACATCCGGCCCATACTATCTTTCCACGACTGTTCCAAAGGTTAAGGGAAGAAGAGCACGTGGTGCGAAATTACAATTCCATTTCCACACAACTATTTTTGCTTATAAATTTCGACTCAGGACCAGGGTTCCTTATCTCAAATTGATACATGTGCATTCCCCATCATCCCTGAAAATTTGTAATACTAGCAAGGAAACACTCTGTACATGTCATCTCTCCAAGTTTTGTTTGATACCTTACAAGTTCTTGACATATAAGTAGACAGTGAATGCGGGATGACTTATCGTTGAATGTAGGTGCACATTTACTATATGTTACATTTTTTTCATTCAGACCATTGGCTAAACAGGTTTTGAACGTAAACAGACGACGTCAACGTGCTACTGTATCTCCGTACAGTCAGAAGGAAAGGAAAAATAACGTACTGTAGTACTGTAGCACATACCTTGCAAGGTTCAGTCCTCGTCATAATTGATGCAATTACCAGCGTTGCAGTAAACGACGATATATTCTCGTAAGTTGTCGAAGCTGAATCGTCTTCGCCTATCGCTTAAACAGTTTTTGTACCGAGGCAATTTCTGAGGAAAAACTCTAAAATGGGGATCACTCAATTTCTTTAGAGGAATATTTGTACTGAGCATCATGTTGCACATGTCGTTAGACTCGCACAACTAAATAATGATGATGATGATGATGATGATGATGATGATGATGTAAATGGTTCCTCAGATTTCATTTCAACGCATTTCCTGTGCGATGTACTGTTGCAATGTTTCTGTATAGTCTGAGTTCTGGTTTTTATTTCAATTTTACATACATTACACACGATATTGTCTTCGTTAATACATAAAATGTCACTCTCAGACTTCTTAATTGCATTTCGTATCTCTGAGCGAATTTAAGGTTTTGCCATTATGAATGGATCAGCACAACATATTCAACGCGTACTAAATACTTGAGCAGGATAACACAACTGCACACATTGCGTTGCAATGTTACTATGAACGGATCGGGGTTCCTTCGTTTTGTACGCTGCTGTACTCGCCAGGTACACAAAAGACGGACGGCGCGGCACGTACCATATACTCTGATACGAAACAACTTCACTTTTCCTTAAGTCATCCCGCATCCACTGTCTAATAATGACCTTAAGGTAAGACCAAACATTTTCTGTACGTTTGTAGCGACAATAGTTCCAAGGGCCTGGTCCCATCACAATCAAGCCCTCCCCTCATTCTTTCTCCTTATGCGCCGATCTGTGCTCAGGACAATTTGCATGGCCGGTAACTGTTGATGTATTGGCACTGATAGCGAGCGACATGAGCTGTACTCGATAATCGAAAGATGGCCATGCTGTAGAGATATTTATAAATAGCTCGGCGACGAATGTGCAAACAAGTCACTTCTGCCCTAGATCATATATACCCAGATTGCTCGGTGTTATAGGTTTTGACGGTAACGACTTGCGTCAGGTTTACTATGCTGCCATCTAGTTGTTACATATGGAGTCACGTCATAAGTCCCATTTGAATTGCATTAGCGACTGTGCTGCCATCTTGCGGACGGGTGGCGATCCTGGCGGTTGTTCTCTTCAAAGTGCAACCGTTTTAACACAGGAATGAACAATCTATATGTGATCTGGGCTTCTGCTTAGTCTTTCATATTCTGCTACACTGAAATACACGTCGCTCTTGCGGTTTCTGCTGTTTCCAATTCCAATTTCCTCTCGACAGAGAGAAATTAGCAGTCACATCCGCTCGAGCAGGCCGGTTCCCTGGTTTCCCGTAACGTGATTGTGTGGTCCACAGTAATCCGAAGCGCGATTGACAAGTGACACGTGACAAGTTTGTGTTGTTTCTCAGTGACGGTTCCAGGAAATTCGCATAGTCCTACACCCAAGTATCACCAAAGACCTTTGTAATCTGAATTGCATCCCAAATAATTTCGTCAAGTTAATAGCAATTTTACAATCGTCAAAATCTTGATTCCACTCACTATAGCTGAGTTTTCTCGAACCACTTGGCGTTTGATTCCACTCACTATAGCAGGATAACTGTCATCTAGTGACTTTCAGATTCTGTTTGGATATACAGGGACATCACTTTATTTTTACCGACATTTTTAACATTAACCTGGCTATACTCGGAAACACTGTTGCCCCCTTCCATTACAAGAGTTTGATGTTACTAGTGCAATATGTAAACAAATCATTTTACTAGGTATAGGAGGAGAGAAAAGTAGTGTATCCATTTATGTTGTAGGGAAATACGATATTACGATTTTCAGTTTGATCATCACTTTTACGGAATTTATCAAAATACAGTAGAGTAGTAACATTTTTTTTTCAAAAACTCAACTTTTCAGGCGACTATGTTCGTTATGTAATGTCTACTTTATTTAGCATATTAATTATTGGTGCTAACATACAATATAGAGAGTGCATTTAAATTGAGGGGTCATAAGTAAAGGGCTGTAAGTGCACTTAAGTTACTTTTGAGAAAATGGGGTTTAAATATTTAAGCTTTCGTAAAATCGGTGAAATTTTTATTTAAATTTTAATGTGTGATGCGATTAAAATATCCCCTTGCCACTAAAATTTTAGATACTTTTGCTTACACTGGATGCACTTAACTCATGTTATTACAAATGTCACTAGCATTCCTTTGCTTCTAGCCACCTCAATTCAAAAAAGCTAATCTGAATTTTTAAACAAGTTGCTGAAAATGGTTGCCGTTCGTTACAATGCAGGCTTCAATTCAGTACGCATATTATTAAAAACATTTTGAAACATATTCTCTGAAATTGAATTTATCGTTTCTTGAATATCATTTTTAGTACGATATTATTAATATAGGTTCTTTCTTTTATAGAAAACGCAATCATACTTATGAAACACACTATACACTGCAGTGTTTACTTCACTGCTTGAAGACTTCGAATGCAACAGCGGCCGTAAGTTTGTGTGTCTAACGGGAGCAAGGACATTAGTAAAGGGGTGAAAGTGAAGTATATTCAGAAATGCAGGTACAATAAAAATGCAAGTAAAAATAAAATGATGTCCCTGTATATGCTTGGTGCCAGCGGATTGAAGAAAGTCGTTCACTCGCATCTTCTGGTATTAGAAACTCCTGAGTATGCGCAACCTAGGGAAAGTACTTCGTTTCATCCCCATTTCCTCCTCGTCTATATTCACGCTATTCAATTTTCACTGTCTCAGCTTCTCTTGGTAAATATGACCGGTCCCGCCTTCGTATTGCTTCGGATGTAGCAATGGGAATTTGTACTGTCTTATTTTTCTCCATCAGAAATATGTCATATTACTAAGTAAATAATTACTGCTTTTGAATTTAATATATTTGTATATTTTTGGATAAAATAAGATGATACCGAAGTAGTGATGATAGATGGGCAGTCAGCGTTTTAATTTCTTTCTTAGATCTTATAAGTTCGGATTTTATCATTTTGATTGGTCTTATAAACAGAACTCAGTGCCATAAACATAAAATTGCCATTTAACATGCTTTGTTGTTGTGGTTTTGTTTTCAGCTTCTTATAATATTATGTCACTGCTTCATTTTCAATAATAAAGAATAATTCAGTCCAATGAAAGAACACAAATTTCAATATTTTAAGCGTGGAAAATGATAAAATCAGCGCAAGACCTTAATAATGAATAATTCCGGTGGTAGAACGGGTAAACCAAACATACATTTTAAAATTCTCCCTAACTCAGATACCCTGCTTTTAAATCTCACCTTCAGGCTGTCTAAAAAATCAACTCGAATGTCATATAAACTGAAGGAATGCAGCGCGGAATCAACATGAACGTCATATAAACAGAGGAAATAGTGCAAAGCAGAATCAGCACGGACGTCGTGTAAACAGAAGAAATGCAAAGCGGAATCAACACGGACGTCTGCTACACAGAAAAAAGAATGCAAAACGGAATCAACACGAAAATCATTTAAACAGAAGGAGTGCAAAGCGGAATCAAAACAGAAGTAATGTAAACAGAAGGACTGCAAAGCGGAATCAACATGGTCATCATGATCATGTAAACAGAAGAAAGAATACAAAGCGGATCATGTAAACAGAAGAAAGAATGCAAAGCGGATCATGTAAACAGAAGAAAGAATACAAAGCGGATCATGTAAACAGAAGAAAGAATGCAAAGCGGATCATGTAAACAGAAGAAAGAATACAAAGCGGATCATGTAAACAGAAGAAAGAATACAAAGCGGATCATGTAAACAGAAGAAAGAATACAAAGCGGATCATGTAAACAGAAGAAAGAATGCAAAGCGGATCATGTAAACAGAAGAAAGAATACAAAGCGGATCATGTAAACAGAAGAAAGAATGCAAAGCGGATCATGTAAACAGAAGAAAGAATACAAAGCGGATCATGTAAACAGAAGAAAGAATACAAAGCGGATCATGTAAACAGAAGAAAGAATACAAAGCGGATCATGTAAACAGAAGAAAGAATGCAAAGCGGATCATGTAAACAGAAGAAAGAATGCAAAGCGGATCATGTAAACAGAAGAAAGAATACAAAGCGGATCATGTAAACAGAAGAAAGAATGCAAAGCGGATCATGTAAACAGAAGAAAGAATACAAAGCGGATCATGTAAACAGAAGAAAGAATACAAAGCGGATCATGTAAACAGAAGAAAGAATACAAAGCGGATCATGTAAACAGAAGAAAGACTACAAAACGGATCATGTAAACAGAAGAAAGAATGCAAAGCGGATCATGTAAACAGAAGAAAGACTACAAAGCGGATCATGTAAACAGAAGAAAGAATACAAAGCGGATCATGTAAACAGAAGAAAGAATACAAAGCGGATTATGTAAACAGAAGAAAGACTACAAAACGGATCATGTAAACAGAAGAAAGAATGCAAAGCGGATCATGTAAACAGAAGAAAGACTACAAAGCGGATCATGTAAACAGAAGAAAGAATACAAAGCGTATCATGTAAACAGAAGAAAGACTACAAAGCGGATCATGTAAACAGAAGAAAGAATACAAAGTGGATCATGTAAACAGAAGAAAGAATACAAAGCGGATCATGTAAACAGAAGAAAGAATGCAAAGCGGATCATGTAAACAGAAGAAAAATGCAAAGCGGATCATGTAAACAGAAGAAAGAATATAAAGCGGATCATGTAAACAGAAGAAAGAATACAAAGCGGATCACGTAAACAGAAGAAAGAATACAAAGCGGATCATGTAAACAGAAGAAAGAATACAAAGCGGATCACGTAAACAGAAGAAAGAATGCAAAGCGGATCACGTAAACAGAAGAAAGAATACAAAGCGGATCTGTACATACCCAATGACAAAACTCTCAAGCCGTCACTGACGTTTACCGAGATCTGGAACTAGTTGACACAAATGATACACTTTAATAACACCCAAGAGACTGGGCGTTACTCGGATCTTCAAGTGACGAACTACTCTTCAGAGATAGCATAAATGCAACAACACAAGTCTGAAGTTTCTTCTAGGCAGGCGAAAACCCTTAAGTAATTTCCGAGACTTTTTAAATAACTCTTCCACTATACTCAACATTTACGTTAAAATATATTTCCTACAATCGTTATAGTCATCATCGTCATGATCACGGACATCTTCAGAATTAATATACGGTTGATTTGTTCCAAGTTCACATATTTCTTATTGTTAATACTAATTACAACAGTGTATTTTATACAATACCGGTACTTCACTTATAGCCTATGTAGGTATAGAGAGTGAACATTAAGTAAGTAATGTCATTAATTTTAGGGAGTTATTCTTTGAGACAATTAACACAACGTTTAATACAATTTTGCTCGTTTTTGCTTCTTTTCCGAGATAAAAATAGTTTATATGAAACATTCCATAGCGTGTTTTGGGAAAACCATTGATTTAATTCCTATTATGCTCGGTCAATTTAAGAGAATAGTGTATTACAATAATAAATGATTGAAAGAATTTTAGTTTTGCCCTTTAAATGTGCAGATATTTGATCTGAACAAATGTAACTTTTCGTTTTGAAAAGGAATTTTATAATATTATTTTTGTTCGGATCACATTTCTGTGAAGACAAAAGTAGAATTATAGGTACATATAGAAGTAACAGCAATTTCGCTTCGCGATGAAATGTCGAGTGTCGTCACTCATCAAACAGTATCAGTACTAATGGATATAAGATGAACACGTTATTTGATATGAACAACGCGTTCAATTACCACTTCAACAACCCTCTGTCTACTGAATACAGTCGCGTACCAGGACGCAGAGCACAGCGGCTCCTGTCTCCGGCGTCCCTCCCTGCAGTTTGGGGCGCCATACCGACGACGTCTATTATTCCATCCCCCACCTATCAGCTTGCAACGACGCTAGCAGGGCTGCACAATGTCTTTGCCTGTAAGTCATGTCTAATAGAACTATGTTTATCTAACTTATGATTTATACCAATAAACCACTATTGAACCTACAGGATTGCACAATTTTAAGCTCTTCTCAAACAAATTTAAGGCAAAAACTATTAATGAAACTACACTTCTAATTTTTTAAACAGAACCAATTAAAGGGACTAAAAATGCAATCTATTATGAACTATTATAATATCGCACATTTCTTTTTCGAATCTATCTTCATGAAGTCTGAAAGTAAATACTACAAGTTATTTACTAAACGCACACGGGAAAAAGTGACAAAGGATTTGAGGAAATCTCTAAGATTGCGTGTAACGTCGATACAGGAATCAGAGCAATGAAATTAGAATAAATAAATAAATAAACAGATAGATAGGTAGATAGATAGATAGATAGGTAGATAGATAGATAGATAGGTAGATAGATAGATAGATAGGTAGATGGGTAGATGGGTGGATGGGTGGATGGGTGGATGGGTGGATGGATGGACGGATGGACGGATAGATAGATAGATAGATAGATAGATAGATAGATAGATAGATAGATAGATAGATAGATAGATAGATAGATAGATAGATAGATAGATAGATAGATAGATAGATAGATAGATAGATAGATAGATAGATAGATAGATAGATAGATAGATAGATAGATAGATAGATAGATAGATAGATAGATAGATAGATAGATAGATAGATAGATAGATAGATAGATAGATAGATAGATAGATAGATAGATAGATAGATAGATAGATAGATAGATAGATAGATAGATAGATAGATAGATAGATAGATAGATAGATAGATAGATAGATAGATAGATAGATAGATAGATAGATAGATAGATAGATAGATAGATAGATAGATAGATAGATAGATAGATAGATAGATAGATAGATAGATAGATAGATAGATAGATAGATAGATAGATAGATAGATAGATAGATAGATGGATAGATGGATAGATGGATAGATGGACAGACGGACAGACAGACAGATAGAAAATGGATGGATGAATAAATACATAAATAAATAAATAAGTAAATAAATAAGTAAATAAGTAAATCAGTAAATAAATAAATAAATAAATAAATAAATAAATAAGTAAATAAGTAGATAAGTAAATAAATAAATACAATTTGCTTTATTATTTAGATATGTCTAATGAAGAGAATGAAACATGTTAAGAAAAACAGGCAATCCTCCAATAATAATAATAATAATAATAATAATAATAATAATAATAATAATAATAATAATAATAATAATAATAATAATAATGTATTTTATTTATTTATTTATTATTTAGAATATTAACGTGCAAAACAACAGCACAAGGCCAATTACAGTTTAGCACGATACAGAACAAAACAAAACAACAAATGATGATGAGAATGAATGATAGAAAATGGCAATGAGATGAAATACAAACAATATAATAGTCTACATCAATCATTGATCAAATGCAACAGAGTAAAATAGCATAAATAATTATAAAATTAATACAATGAGATAATTGAAATAATGGAATAGTCTACATTAATCATTTGACCAAATGCAACAAATAAATGGACAAATAATTATTAAAATTAGATCAGTGAGTTAGTTAAAAAATGAAGCCTGGAATAATATGAGTAATATTGTAAAGATATGCAATTGACAAGAATAGTATGATACATATCTTAACAAATGGCATTATTAATAATACTGACATAAAAACTCAAAGATATACTACACATTAAATGGATCCAAGTTGAATCCATGCAAATTAGCATATTTAATGCATCTGCAGACCGGAGAGAGAGATTTCGGATTCCTATTATAAAACAATTTATGAAATCTTAAACCCTTAGCAGGAATACGAAGACTAATATTGCTTGTGAAAGATTCACAATCAATATCACCCTTAATGACTTAATGACTTTACAAAAAAATAAATAATCAAGATCCTGACGTCTGGTAAACAAACTACCGCAATTGAAATATTTGCATTTAATCTCATAGTTATAATCGGAATTTGGTAAAAATCTATAAGAACACAAGGAAATAAATTTTCTTTGACTATTCTCCAATTTAGCCGAGTCAGTGGAAGTAATGGAGTTCCATACAACAGATGCATATTCAAGCTTGGATCTAACCAACGTATAGTATAAAATTAATAAACACATAGGAGTGGAAAAAGAATAAGTTATAGACCTAGTTAGACCAAGCATTCTTAATGAATGGGTATAAATATATTGCACATGATCATGGAAATATAATTTTGAATCAAGTAGGACACCAAGATCTCTAATACAGTCCTTTTTAGTAATTACGACATTACTGAGAGAATAGTTAAATTTTAGGGAGATAGTTTTCCGTGAAAAGGAAATAACAAAAGTTTTGGATTGATTCATTTTCATTCCATTTTCTACAGACCATTGTGAAATTGAATTAATGTCATTTTGAAGAATTTGACAATCAACCAAACTATTAATTTTGCGAAAGATTTTGAGATCATCCGCAAATAAAAGGGACCTAGAACTTATTCTTTTACTTATATCATTTATAAATAATAAAAATAGGAGAGGTCCCAATGTAGACCCTTGAGGAACTCCGCATAAACTATTAAATGGAACCGAGAGAAAATTACCTAGTCGAACACAAGACTGTCTATAATAATAACAAATTATAAATTCAAACATAATTATTACTATTAAGAGGACAAGGAAAAATACTAGTTTTGAGCCTCAGACATTTAAAAATTAACTGGTGTACTACAAGAAAGCACCTCAGAGTGTGTGGTAAACATTGTGATTGTGCACTTGTCTGTTTCACGTCCATGTCAAAGCACAACTGAATTACATTATTTTTTAATATAATGCAACTCTCCCAACGGATTATAATAAACTCTTCCAAGTCTATTATATATTTAATGGAGAAAGTTACACAACGCAGAACTGCACGCATTGTATTCTTCATCTAACATAATTAGGGACATTAAATCTAGACGTTTGAGATGGGCAGGGCATGTAATACGTATGGGCGAATCCAGAAATGCATATAAAGTGTTAGTTGGGAGTCGGAGAGAAAAGGACCTTTAGGGAGGCCGAAACGTAGATGGAAGGATAATATTAAAATTGATTTGAGGGTGGTGGGATATGATGGTAGGTACTGGTTTAATCTTGCTCAGGATAGGGACCGATGGCATGCTTATGTGAGGGCGACAATAAACCTCCAGGTTCCTTAAAAGCCATTTGTAAGTAAGTAAGTAAGTAAGTAAGTAAGTAAGTAAGTAAGTAAACTATAGATGAGATCAATCACTGTTTGACATAATATATTAAACGCAGTAACATCGCAAAATTGGTATAACACATCGCGGTGTTCTGGTTTGATTTCCAGGTTTTGGGGTGCACGATGGGTCATTTGTGCTTTAATACTAGTCTACAGTCTACATCAGTGGTCGTCAGCACTCACTGAAATGGGTTACGGGTAAGCAGTGCATGACGGCATGCACTCTCGTGCAGGAGGAAGCATGCCTGCTAGTAGCCACGAATGTACGCTGGTGCTGTAGAGACTTGCGGGTAAGAGACGCTAGCCCGAGAGTGCAGTGTTCTGATGATCGCTGGTCTACATCCTTAATTTAGAAGAAGGAGAAGAAGAAGAAGAAGAAGAAGAAGACATCACAATATACTAGGGAAAAATTATTTTATCCTACATTCATTCATGGCTCACTATTTTATCATTATTGTGTTTATTTATTTATCTTAATAATGCGATATCCTTAGCTGATTTATCTTAATAAACCACACTGAACGATAATATAATCACATGACTAAACTTCCGTTTCCTTATGACTACTAGGAAGATATGTATATCCCTTGAGAAATCCACAAATTATTGTGGAAATACCTCTTCTTTCCTCTGCTTCCTTATAAGGATATTTTATATATGCGGATATCCGTTTACTTATCCCTCATTAAAATTGTAAAGGATGGGCGGAAAGTAACTCCCTATTATAAAATGCTTATAACGTTTCTATATATTATAATTTTTTTATGAAACTTAGAACATAGTTTCTTCACAGGAGTACAAAATGATCCATAATGACACATCAAGCGACACTGCAGGAAAGGGCCCAGGTGGCCGCCCGTTACGAAGTCTGGCGTTCCGTTGTACTGGTACAGAGATGGTGGCGGACAGTGTATTTCCCTTTATACAATTAAAGGAACATGGAACTTTGCTTACAGGAATATATGGGTCATTCAAAAATTAGTGGCTACACTATAATTAAGATCAAAAACTTACTTATTCAAGATTGACATACTTGTAGTTCTAGAAAGTAATCTCTTCCATTATCACGTACCCGTTGCCATTCGTCTGGAAAGTCACAAATACCATTCACTGCGCCATTTTGCTCTAAGCTTCTAATTGACATTTGTTATAATGGCCTGTCTACTTCTAAAGCATACACCTCTCAGTGATTATTTCGTCTTAAGGATAAGGTCGTAATCGCAGCGACTCATGTCTGGCAAATACAGAGGATGCTCTAGAATTTCCCAGTTCCATCTGTTAACTAAATTAACAACCTGGGTAACCACGTGACAACGAGCACCGTTGTGAAGCACAATGGGACGGGTAGTCAAGAGAATTCAGCGCTACCAGCTTTTTGGTCTGATTTTTAGGCCCGTTTAGCGTAGGCTTAAAACATTCGTTCATTAATGCACCTAGTTTTAGGTAATATCATCGCTCTAGAATATCTCGTGTTGCATACATTTAGGAATTTTTATATAAAATTGTTGCAGCTTATCCTATCGTAGCCTAAAAATCCAAGGTCTACAGATAACACATAGCAAGCACCGCTTCATCTCTTACTGCCAGCTTGCATTATTCATCGCTAGGGAGTTGAATGCTAGCAGTGTTGCCACTAATTTTCGAATAGGCCTATACGTAATGTATGTACTTCCTTCCAATTTGTGTATAACTAAGAATCTATTTCGACAGTGGTTTGCATCCATTCTTTGCACGTGGTCTCAAAACTGATATTGTCATTTTGTATGTCATTATATAAAATGAGCGTCTTCATTTAGCTTCTCATAACTTTATTCTTTAGAAGGATATTTTGAATGTATCACATATTTGTAAACTCGACAGAAATACTTCAATTAGTCTCGTGTTGTTATTGTTTGAGCAAAAATTATTATACTCGTACGTCACCAGAGGCTTACTTCTAGAACGTACTGTCTCATGAATATTGGGCATGAACAAATATTCTGAGATGAGTTATTGTAGATTTATGTATTTATGGCATTAATAATGTTGATGAAATGTTTTAAGAACTAGTGATTACTAGAGTAATAGTAGGAGCATTATTTATTTAATTTAACAACGTTTCAACTTCAGACATTATTTAATTAGCATCGGATGAGAAATGACTAACAAACTTTTCTGAAACCTTACGTCAGAGACAGGATTCTTTTTCGTGCCGTAAATCTGCTACACTAACCTCCTCGATATACTTTCGTTCTGGGGAAAGTCATGTTAAGTACTATATTTCATCCTTCTTCACCGGCTGGGTTTGAATATTTGTACATTGGATTCAACAGATACTATGGTATTCGCTGGATCACCGAGAACCACTCTATTAATGAAAGCGATATCTGGATAAATTGAAATATCCTACGAGTCGACGCAAAAACAAACTAGTTCGTGTATTAACTGTGTACAGAAGTGGCCAAATTAATAGACTAAATCCTTTTTCTTTGAAACATAATACTTATAATCCGTCATATCAACTATCAGTGTATTTCACCGAGTCTATATTTTACATCTTCTGGTATATTTTTTCCAACGGTTGGATATATTTTGTCTGGCTGTGTTGGTACTATTGGTGTTTCAATTATATAGTCTACTGCAGAAGATATTCAAAAGTCTGTTCTCCCATGGCCTGCAAAAAGGCCGGATATGAACCCCATTGAAAATCTGTGGTCTATAATGAAGAGACTGAACAAAAAGAAGCTTACAACAAACTATGGACTCATTGAATCACTGTTTAATATCTGGTTAAATTATGTTGATATTCCAAGAAGTGCTAAACTTTCGTTTCTAGTATTCCTGACAAATCAACATGTTAATGAAGGGTAAGGGAATGTTCACAAAATATTAGTAACCTCTAGACTCAATTTTCTGTTCATTATTTCTGTGCAAAATACGTTTATGTTGATAATTTCTGCCGATAAATGCAGCTTTCTTGCATATGTAATCACTTTAGAGTAATAATTTGGCCACCTCTGTAAATTAACTAAAGGAAATAACTTATCTCCTAAAGGGGGATGATAATAGTTTAGGGTACAGTCAAAATACTGTAAACATACAAAAGATGAATAGGACAGGTGTTATACTAAAAACAGATTTAGTTTTCAAGACTGTTCAAAATTTGAATTTCCGTGAAAATCTCGAAATATATTTTTGATGCTAACAATATTTTATTTCCATTAGACTTCTATATCTTATTTTTATGTCTGACTATTACAGTTTTACTACGTCATACTACTTTCAACCAATCATGGCTGCTTATCGCACAATTTTATCGCGTCCCTAGCATTTGTTTAATTTTATTGCGTCCCTATTTTTATCACTACCCTAGCATTTGTTTCTTTGTTTGCCAACATTTCAAACTGCATTGGTCTGGACGTCAAAAAAACAGAAAATTACAAACCACTCCAGTCGATGCACAGCACTTTCAAATATGACTCGCATTGGCATTCAAATACAAGAATTAATAAAAATCACTGGTCATAGCTATGCAACTTCCCTGAAACCCCGATTTACAAATAAATGAAGAGCACCATTCCGAAATCCTGAATAATTTGAGGAATACACCATGTACATCAACGAGTTCCACTTTTACGCACACGTCCAATATAACATCAACTGAACCACCAACCACTAAAACATTCAAATTTGAAAATTGTACTTTCAATAATTGTTCCTTTTAAAATTATTCATCCATTTTGAATCTTGCGTACACTACTTTTAACAGCTGTAAGTCGGACAAATCTTACATAATTAACACGAGAAAGTCCACTAGTTAATCAATGAATTATTCATGTTTATGTTTTATTTCAACATCCTTATTAAAACTTTTCTTATTTCATCATTCCTAATTATAACTTTTCAAACACTTGTTTATTATATTTACGTTATGTTATAGCTTCTGCTGTGTGATATTATGGATAGTCACGTACCTATCAGAGATTGTTTAATGCTAAGATTTATTGAAAATCATCTGTCAAGTGAGGTTGATTACTAGGATACGGATGATTGAAGTGGAATGCAACTGTTTTAATAAAAATGAAACTGAATCAACAAAGCCTTCTTGACTAGTAACCTCCACAGAGTTCAATGAAGATTCTATAGTTTGCACAACTGATAACAAGAAAACAGCTAATCATAACACACTATTGCCATCTAGCGGAATACAATGGTACAATAATACATTTGAAGACAGTTCAGTATTTTCTAATTCAATATTTTATTTTATTAGAGTACTTCGTTACTTCTAATCTTTATATACTTTCTTCTAATCGTGTAATAGTCAATTAAATCCCATTAGAGTTTTGATTTTCTCTAGATAAATCAAAACCTCTAGTGAGATTACTGTTGATAAAATTGAAACATTAAAACCAGATTTTAGTCCCATCAATCCATCCATCCATCCATCCATCCATCCATCCATCCATCCATCCATCCATCCATCCATCCATCCATCCATCCATCCATCCTTAGAAAGAAAAGATGAAAGCTGATACAATATAGAAATGCATTTAACATGGCTATAATTATTATGCTATAAAATTCCGAGTTCTTTTGAAAGAAAGTGCACGCCTATCCGCTCCGCACCCATTGAGGTTTCTTGACTTCCTCTTGGTAGTTTTTCACAGACACGGTGCGACGATGGCAATATGAAAATGAGGAAGGAAACGACGTAATGTGGTCAATCATCTCAGCCTCAAAGGAAGACCCAGAAGGAAAGTCAGATAGTCTGTATTCCAACGAAGTGCTTCCCCGAAACACTGCATGATAACTTGCCATTTTTATTTCAACTTCGACTTCAAACATAAGGACCATTATTTTTACAGTCAGTATTATGACCCGATAGTCATTTTCACTACAACCGTCGTCATTTTAGGAATCATGAAAAGGAAGGCAGAAGATAGGAAAGATTGGAGAATGCTAGGTTTGCAGTGAAAAACCTGTCCTTGGTAGAAAACTATGAAGTGAAATTCCTTACCATACTCATACTCATCATCATCATCATCATCATCATCATCATACCGCCATCACCAATAGCCATCACCATCAAACTGACAGTCATACTCATCATTTATTTCCACATCATACATCAACTCTACATCATAAACATTAGGTCTAACCACCTGTTATGATACACATCAACCTTCTTTTCATCATACGCATCAAATTCCTTTACAATCTCATCTATATGAATCTTATTTCCATTTTCTTTACGTAACACATATCAGACTCCTTTGGAATCTCATCTCCAATCATATACTTCATTCTAACTTCTATTATAAATAGGGACCGGATTTTTATGTAATATCAAGTTGTGAAATATGTGCATATTTATGTAAGAAAATTAAGCTGAATATGTACCAAAATATGTAAAATCATGAAAATATTTAATATCAATATCTGGCAGATATAGGATAGGTAAGACTCTCCAGTTGTGATTTCATAGAGCACCCGACTTTTTTTACCACACACTTGACACATTACTATTTTTCCATCTGTAGTGAAAGCTTCGTCCATCGCAATCCATGATTTTATTTTTGTCGTTAGGGTTGAAGATACAGGGGCCAATTTAGTTAGTTAAAAACAGTAGATAAACTCACTTGCACTTTATATTATAATTACTAAAACTAGAAAACTGAGTGAAATCAATGACACAACAGTACTGCAAGTACTGTTTCACTGTACAGGATTAGGAGAAAATAAGAGGAGATGTGGGACATATGCATTTTAGCTGCTCCCTGTAAGAAACAAAGTACCTACTAAAATCTCAAACTATAGGCATTTACAAACTATTGTTTGAAAAGTGACATTCCTGTCTCATTCAGAATGGTAGGATTAATCCAGCCGAGAACCATACTTAATAATTGCTCGGAAAATCCCATTTCCGTATAGGTCTATTAAATTTAAAGTAAAGAGGTCAAGCAATAACCTGAAAAGCTATTTATTTTAATCTTTCAACATCTGTCCAGCTTGTTCCTTTACTTCAGCTTCTTTTCAAAATTCGGCTACTTTATTGCGGCTCATGTTAGACTTGACACGGGTTTCCCCTGGAAGGATTAGGAAGAGGGTTGTTAAGGTTGCAAATTGCATAGGAACGGCTTGTTAAGAAGTGTGCAGAACAATTATAGTTGGAGACAAATCATGTCGTCCTCGTCCCACTTCACCGTATGAAGGCAACGCTACTTTCTGAGGGATTTTTACAATACAAGGTAGTTGTATTAGAAAGGTTGCCTTTTGTTCACTCATATTTACAGTGGGCGGTAGGGGGTGAGTTCCTCTATTACTTCCTCGAACTAAGAATGTTATGTTTCGTCCCGAAATATATCCTTTCTTGCGTAGGTAAAAAGGCTTTTTAAATCTGTGTATTTCAAATTGTAAACTTCCCCAGCAGAAGTTTTTTTTTATTTTATTTTTATGTATTTATTTTATTTATTTATTTAACCTGGTAGAGATAAGGCCATCAGGCCTTCTCTTCCCCTCTACCATGGGATTACAACTACAATATTAAGAATACAATCACAATTATAATTACAATTAATATTGAATTTACAGATACAATAAAAATCAAAGTACTAAAGGATTAACAGACTAATAAAAGTTAGACAGTTCATTGTAAAAATTAAGAAGAGATAAAAACATTTTTTTATTAACTAAGTAAAAATTAAACCTATTCTACGCAGTAAGAAAATGCTTAATAAGTTTGCTTTTGAACGCTACTAAATTCCGACAGTCTCTGATGTCACTGGGTAGGGTATTCCACAAGCGCGAAAGCGAGATTGTGTATGATGATAAATACGATGATGTCTTATATGTTGGTATGGCTAGTATGAGGCTATTTTGCGTGCGTGTGAAGAGGTTATGATATGATGACAGATAACTGAAACGGGAGGCAAGGTAGGTAGGTGTAGAGGTGAGAAGGACTTGGAAAAGGAGAACAAGAGAATGAAAATTTCTACGTTCGTTAAGCCGTAGCCAGTTTAGAGTTTGGAAGGATGGGGTAATGTGGTCAGCGCGACGGACATCGCAGACGAAGCGAACACAAGAATTATGAACACGTAAACATCATCTCCAGCAGATAGTTTTGCGACTGGTTGACATTGAGGTCGGTCAGTAAAGAATCACAATAATCGAAGTGGGGCATTACTAGTGTTTCCACTAATATTTTCTTGAGTCATAGCGGGAGGAATTTTCGAATGTTGTTTAAGGAATGTAGTATGGAAAGCACTTTTTTGATGATATGGGTTACTTGATAATTCCAGTTTAAATGCGTATCAAAGTAAACTCCAAGGTTTTTAACACAGGAACCAAAAGGGATTATTGTGTCGTTTAACTTGACTGGAAGAGCAGGAGTAATGTTGCATAATAGACGTCGGTGTCCCACTAGGATTGCTTGTGATTTTCTTGCATTGAGAGTCAAACCAAACTTTCTGGCCCATGCAGATATGGATTCAAGGTCCTCGTTAAGATTGTGTATTGCGTCATTGAGTGAGTCAGGGGTTCTATGGATATAGATTTGTAAATCGTCTGCGTAAAGGTAATGCTTACAGTGCAGTAGAGTCGAAGGGATGCCATTTACGTAAATAGTGAATAGTAGAGGTGATAGAACAGATCCCTGTGGGATTCCAGAATCAACGATACGCCATGAGGAAGTTCGACTTCCAATGGAAACACACTGCTGACGTTCGCTGAGATAAGAGGAGAACCAAGAGACTGTGCTTTCTGATAGTTCGAGTAATCGTAATTTTCTCGTCAATAAGTCGATATTTACAGTGTCAAATGCTTTACTGAAGTCAAGTAGTATCAGTATTGTAATTTTACGTTCGTCCATAGCTTTTCGGATGTCTTCCGTTACTTCCAACAGTGCAGTCGCTGTACTGTGTCGAGTCCTAAAACCTGACTGATATGTGTCCAAGAGTTCATATCTATTTAGGTAATCAATGAGTTGTCTGTGTACTATCCTCTCTAACGCCTTCGATAAGGTAGGTAGAATACTAATAGGTCGATAGTCGTTGGGGGTAGTCAGCGTTTTAACTTTGGGTATAGGGTGCACAAAGGCATTTTTCCAAGCTTTAGGAAAAATGGATGTCGTCAGCGAAGTATTGAAAATGTGTGCCAGTGTTCGTAAGATTACGTCAATACGTTTGTTTATCATTGCGATACTAATGTCGTCAGAAACTGTCGCTTTGGATTAGAGAGAGAAGTAAAAATGAATAAAACCCCTAAATATGTAGATTTATGTAATACTAAGCCATAATGTGTAATGTGGGGCAAATATGTAAAAATATGTAATACCAAATTTTAATATATTAACGGTAATTACAAGATTCGCAAAGATTTGTTATTTATATACGGTTAGGTGGAAAGGAATATAATATGTAATTACATAAAAATCCGGTCCCTAATTATAAACATATTATAATGTACTGTATGTATGTATTTATTCAAACTTCAAATGAGTAAATACCCGGTGGCAGTGGTAACTAATTATACTCAATAATGACAATTAATAATAATAATAATAATAATAACAATAAAAAGAACAACAACAAGGAGCTTCCTAAATTAAATGAAGCATGATCACTTAAAATAACATTTAAAGCAAGTCCAATTTTTTTAACCTTAAGTTCGAACTTAAACCGACGAGCATGTTTGATATATTCATACGTGCACAAATACCTTTTAGCACTACACTCATTTCACTCTCAACTCACTCACTTCGCTGGAACTACGACACATTTCACTGACACTATTCTGATTTCACTAACACTTCAAAAACATTTCACTGTTCAAATACTTTGCACTACCACTATAAGCTATAAAACTTCACTGACACAACACACTTCAAAGACACATTCACCGTTCACATTAAATTATTTGTTCCTTTTTCTGTCAGGAATCAGTTCCTGAAGTTTGCCTATTAGTTCATATCCACTCTGTATAATTCATAAAGCTTGTAATATGTTGTAAAGTAGCACAGGAATAAGTTATTAGCAGGGAACGGATTTATATGGACTAAAAATATATGAAATATGTAAATATATATGTAGTTATTTTTACCAAAATATGGAATTAAATATGGATTTTTACCAAAATATGGAATTAAATATGGACTTAAAATTATAAAAAAATGACTATGTACGTTAAATATTGGTACATTTTAATCAAACTAAACAAAAAATATAATGGACGTACCTTATCTTCCAATGTAGTTTCAACAAAACACAATTTTTATTGTCTGTTACCATAACAATAGGTTACAAACATTTCTTTCAAGTGCTGAAAAGTGAATCTTCTTCTATTGTCTCTGAGGATAGATTTATACTGACTAAAAGAGCGTTCGACGTCACAAGAAGTAACTGGTACATAATTCAATTTCACAATGTCTGCTGGGGATAAGTCCAAGTTAATCTTCACTGTTGATTCACCACTCATCACAGCAACAACCTTTTGTAGTTCTTCATATCCAGGGTTTTTTGAAAGTACAGTGTCCACCTTAGCTCTTACTGCATCTGCAACTTTACCTCTACCACGATTCAGTTGTTCCACAGTACTATTTATAATTTCAAAACTTTCAGATAGTGAAAGGTGCCTATTTTGGAGACTTTTGAGCGTTTTTATGATGCATGAAAATGTATGCTGAATGTGAGCTAAGTCATTCTTCACACTTATGTCACAGGTAACTGTTTTCGCAGTATCAATTGAGACTGCATCTTCAGAGTCCAATGCAAGGAGAACATTGTTAATAGAGTCTATATGTTCGGCATAATATTCAACTGCTTCTAGCCATGTACCCCATCTAGTTAAAATTGGCTTTGGTGGCAATGGAATTTCAGGGTACATTTCTTTCAACACGTTAACTCTACTGGGAGCTTTGAGAAATACTTTTTCACTGATGAAATCAACAAATCTACTTTAGGGAAATTGTCTCTGACCACTTCTGCCACACGATGAAATGCATGCGCCACACAAGTAAAATGAGTCAATTTAGGATATACAACAGATAATGCTTGTCCAGCTTTGACCATATAAGGGGCAGCATCGCTAATAAAGAATAACACATTATCGTACATAATACCCTTTGGCCACAGGATACCCATAGCTTCGTTGAACAGTTTAACTATAGTTTTGTTATTGCACTTTTCTAGAACATCACAATGTAAAAGAATTCGTTCAGAATATTGTTCACTTAACAAACCGATAACTACATTACCAACAAGTCTACCTTCTTTGTCGGGAGTCTCATCAATGGAAACCCAAATTGAACTATCTTTAATTTCATCTCTTATCTTCTGTATTGTCTCATCGTAGATGGATGGAGCATACGTCTTCCTAAGTGTTGACTCATCCGGGATTGTATGTTGAGTATATTTTTCAAGGAATTCCCTGAAGACCTTATTCTTTAGTTTGTAGAGAGGAATATCAGCAGAGATGAGAGAACGGCACAGGTCGATGTTAAACTCAGATCTTACATTCGATGTTGTTGATTGTGTTAAAAACAATTGTCTCTGCTTGGAATTTAGTTGTTTGTTGGCCTGATGTTTACTAGTTGTAATGTGTTGTTGCACCAGGAACTTTTGTGTAGATGATACTGCACATTAATAAATGTATTTTTTTTTACTGACACAAATTACAAAATAATATTTTATTGTCAGTTGATAAACCATCTTCTTTAAATTCTGAAATGTAACTTGTTAGTTTTGATTTTAAATTGACTGAATGACGTACTTTTGGCATATTTACCGTCTTTATAGTATGATTTAAAAACTGAACCTATGTGTACTCTGACTGGCATTTAACTGTTGAGCTGCACAACTGAAGTCTGTTAAAAATTTTAAATTAAATTAATACAGTTTTGTAACTTACTTTCCCATTGTTGATAGGACTGCTAATTTTCAAATAACTCTGATGTTAAAGGGATTACTGAACATGTGTTTAAATCTCTATTGTTGAAATGTATTTTAAAAGTTAATGGAATTTTGTTTTGTTTTATTGTTAAACCTAATATAATATGGACTGTTTTATATGAAATATGGAAAATATATGAAATTAACTGAAAATATGTACTAAACTCTAAAATATGGAAAAATATGGAAAATAAAAGTAGGATTTTTCAACCCTACACATTGTGAAACATAAAGATAATGCAAAATATAAATTATATTAGCTTTATAAGTAAATATGTATTTACATATAAATCCTTTCCCTGGTTATTAGCATTTAGTAGTAATATTGTGATTTACTATAAACATGTGAAATCTGGCTTCTTTGGTAAGGTAAAAAATATTGTCCCATTGCAGCAAATCATTACACAACGGATTATCAATTGACAAAATTAATATATACATGGAAAATGCAAGAAGACTAAACGAACAGCAATATTTATACAAATTTTGGACTGTTGTCCGAGGAGGAGAAGTAGGTTGAGAAGACCTCTGAAACTTTGAACAGGCGATGTTAATTTGTTGGGGAAGCAGATGACCTGATCTTAAATTCATGAAGGTTACGGCGATGAACGTCTGTTTCATACTGTAGTGATATAATTTTTAATTAATGTTTTCAATGGAGGTTAGAGTAAGCAACTCTTCCACGAAGAACCTTAGCGTCTCGCACTGAATAAGGCTGTAAGTATAGAGACGCATCGTAAAAAATGTCACCAAAGTGCTGACACCCACGCAAATCCTACAAGCATAGTCTGATGCAGGCGTACTGTGGCGCGATGTAGCAGACGAAAATTACAACCCATTGATGTATTACGTTCGAAGAGGCCCTTCACTCCAATTAAACAATTGTGCTAATGTTACAAGAGGTCATGCAGCAGCCAAGTTTTTTTTTTTCTCTCCGTGCCGTTTATAGGGAGTTTTTGACAGTTGCAGTCTCCGCATAAAGGAAGCACGACCTAACCCCACATGTGATGTCACTGCAACGCTATTTCCGCTGGCACCGAGAGAGCTAGCTGCCGTCCAGGTTCGCTGCACTCCCCTGCAATGAAGACAGGATGTTTGTCAAGTATTTGGCCAACACGTTTGAGATGTCCACAAGATGGCTGTCATTAATGTGCAAGACTAACGGAAGAACTTAGATTTTTACAGTAAGTTTCAAGGTCAACGATAAAGGTACAGTACTCTTTTTTAATAATTACAATAGCAATCAATAAGGCTAGGATTTTGATGACCTATAAATCATGAAAGAATGTCCTAAAAACAATGCATTTATGACCTAAAAATCTTTCAAAAATGCCCTTAAAAATACAATGAAAATTGATCTTACATAATTGCCTTAGTAGGAAAAGAGGTTTTGTACTAGGCCTGCTTAATATTTAGACTAGTAATTAAATTAAATTTTATATAATTTTTTCTAACTAGTACACTTTAATTATTTTATCTGATGTAGTTTCTATGTATGATCGTTCACCTCTGCGTCGTTATGTGGACGTGAGGTCAGCAGTCGGCTGGTCGATCTTGGCTCTTCATGGGCTGTAACACCATGGATTTATTTTACTTTTAGTTTCCATGTAGTCTACCATAAGGTCACTCGTATCTGGAATTAGCAGGTATAGAGGAGTCTATACTGAAGGGGTGGTTGGACTGATCTATTATGTGGGGTGTACTACGTTTTAATGGCAATATTTGTGTAGAAAAACGATTAAAATATTATTCAAAATAATGGATATTAATGGACAAAACATGTAAAGAAAATATCAAAGGAAATATACATTATTTTATATTAATAATGGGGATTTATGGCCAAAATTAAATGAAAATGCCTAAAAATGACCGAATAAAACAAAAGATGCTCTTATGAGTTGAAACAGGCAAAAATGCAAAAAAAAAATGCCCTAACAAATACGTCTTAAAACACTCAGTTTATCACATAACACATAAATACTAAAGCAGCTATGTTTCTTGCTTACTAGAAAAAAGATGCAATTTCATCAAAATCCTAGCCCTAGTAATCAATTTTTTTCCTCCTTACGCGGTAGCATTCCTATCTAAATATCCAGCGAATTCTGACTAATTCTCGGACAAAAATAATTTTTTAAATAATGTAATTAAATGCTACAACACTGTAATGTAACCAAAGTATACTATGATGTAGTGACACAACACATAAGACGAGCCTTTGATCGTTATTTTAAAGTCATGATTGGGTTCGAATCAGCGTTAGGATAGCCTATTTATACAGAGTGTTAAAAACAATCTAATATTCTGAGAGGATGCAGTGTTAATCATCAAAACAAGAAAAAAGTCTAATAAACATGGGTCCCAAAATTAATATCTGGAAGAAGCGAGTAGGCCTACTGTGAAATTGATGTCGTAATAACTGCATATCTCCTAAGGTGAGTTATCTGCGTGTTTCTTTTTGGATATGTCACATCCGTCTGTTTACTCTTTTGTTTATTTTATTTTAGTAGGTTATTTTACGACGCTTTATCAACATCTTAGGTTATTTAGCGTCTGAATGAGATGAAGGTGATAATGCCGGTGAAATGAATCTGGGGTATAACACTGAAAGTTACCCAGCATTTGCTCATGTTGGATTGAGGTAAAACCCCTGAAAAAAACTCAACCAGCTAGAAGATGTTAAATGTTATGTTTTATCCTAGATCATATATGTAACAGATAACTCCTCTCTACGTTAAAATCGGCAGCACTTTGAAGAGAACAACCGCCAGGATCGCCACCCGTCCGCCGTAAACGAACACGAGATGGCAGCACAGTCGCTAATGCAATTCAAATGGGAATTATGGCGTGACTCCTTATGTAACAACTAGATGGCAGCGTAGTAAACCCGACAAAAGTTGTTAACCTCAAAGCCTATAAGCCCGACATATCTGTTACACATATGATCTAGGGTTTTATTTAACGACGCTCGCAACTGCCGAGGTTATATCAGCGTCGCCGGTATGCCGGAATTTTGTCCCGCAGGAGTTCGTATGCTAGTAAATCTACTGACATAAGCCTGTCTCATATAAGGACACTTAAATGCCATCGACTTGGACCAGGATCGAACCCGCAACCTCGGGCACAGAAGGCCAGCGTTATACCAACTGCGCCACCCAGCGGGCGGGAGCAGTGTATTATGATAATAGATGATTGAAAGAATTTTAGTTTTGTCCTTTTAATCCAAACAAATGTAACTTTTCGTTCTGTAAAGGAATTTTTCAAGGATTACGGTAGAACTGAATCAATATTATCATTATCTACTAATTAATTATTCCATGTGGAATCGTCGGGACTTGAATCCGGGACACTGTCGTTGAAAGTCGAGGTTCTGATCGTTCTAACACAGCGCCCTTTAATGAAATGCGATATCGACATCATATGGCAAATAACACCTTTATACTTTGCCAACATATTGCGAAACGAGGAAATTGATCAGAATCCTCAAATGTGCTATACCGGTACTCTGAAGATAGGACTAACTGCATATGGCTTCGTGGTCAAGTTATCGTCTTGCGGTATAGAATCAGTTTCGACTGAAAGGTGTTCCTACACGGTCAGTATACACGCATTTAAAATAATAGTTAAATCTTAACAACAAAATTAGCATTTAAAAAAAATGAGTAGTAAAATAATAATAATAATAATAATAATAATAATAATAATAATAATAATAATAATAATAATAATAATAATAACGAATAGTATAATAATATAATAATAATAGTAATAATAATAATAATAGTAATAATAATCAATAATATCATAATATAATTATTATTATTATTATTATTGCTACTACTAGGTCCCGCGCCATGGCGTCGCGGTCTAAGGCATCCCGCCTAGGGCTCGCGTTATGGAATGCGCGCTGGTTCGATTCCTCATGAGGGAAGAAATTTTCTCATGAAATTTCGGCCAGTGTATGGGACCGGTGCCCACCCAGCATCGTAATGCACTTGGGGAGCTACGATAGGTAGCGAAATCCGGTTGCGAATACCAGCTATAACGGCTGGGGGATCATCGTGCTAACCACACGATACCTCCATTCTGGTTCGATGATCGTCCACCTCTGCTTCGGCATGTGGTCGTGAGGCCAGCAGCCGGCTGGTCGGTCTAGGCCCTTCACGGGCTGTAGCGCCACGGATTATAATTACTACTACTACTATTATTATTATTCCAAATCCATGGCGCTACAGCCCATAAAGGGCCAAGACTGACCAGCCGGCTGCTGGCCTCACGTCCACATGCCGAAGAAGAGGTGAACGATCATCCAATCAGAATGGAGGTATTCTGTATAGCTGGTTTGCGAAACCGGATTTTCGCTACCTATCGTAGCTCCCCAAGTGCATCACGATGCTGGGTGGGCACCAGTCCCATATACTGGCCAAAATTTCATGAGAAAATTTCTTCCCCCATGAGGGCTCGAACCAGCGCACATTCCGTATCGCGAGTCCTAGGCAGGATGCCTTAGACCACGATGCCACGGCGCTGCGAGCGTGCGAAACTAGCCCCGGCTATCGACTAATAACTTGTACAGGATTCATATCATATCGCTAACACTGGTTTATGAATACGAAAAACGTTAGTTCGCTGATCATCCACTGGAAGCCCGCGCTAAGAATGTCTATGAATATGGCCCTTAATGATTTAAGACGGCGCTCATTCCGTCGGATCCCGGCCACTTAGTCACTCGTAATGAGTGCACCTCTGCAAATAATGTGTTGCACATTGTGCCACTGTCACACATCTGTGACACAGTGCATATGAGGGTTGGCCACTAAAGGGAAACTAAGAGGTGGAACTTAAACTAAGAGAATTCAATCCGGCATCGGAACTGGAATCCGGTGTGACTTAGTGGGTAAAGCGTCAGCACGTAGAGCTGAAAACCAGGGTTGGAGTTCCAGTGCCGCAGAGAATTTTTCTCCGCTCTCAACTGATTACCGACACTGTGATCTGAAACTCACCTAATTATCGTGTTCGACTCTTCTTGCTGTTTGAATCGGTTTATACCCCCACGATTACGTTGCACTTTGTTCCATAGCGATAGACTACCCTTCCCTCGTGTTGCAGTACTTTTTGTCTTAATTCCAGCATTTATCTTCAAAATGTTCTAAGTTTCTTCAGTGAAATAATCTAACCTGGATTAAGATTAATGGATAATTCGTTAGACTTTGAGCTCGCGTAGGTACTGAAATTACAGTCCTGTATCGTTTTCAAACTTAACTAATTTTAATAGACGTTTATGCCTTTAAGGTGGTTTCTGATAGCATCTTCCACCAGCACTTAGTAAACTGTAATATAGGCCTACTCGTATTAATATCGCCTAGTATTTTGTTCAACTTCCTTCAGCAGAAACTAGATAGACAGATGGATTTATTGAGTAATATTATACATACAGATTTTTGTACTATCAAATTTTTCTCTAAAATCCAGAGCACGGGTCTTTTGACCGTACGTGCTTTGTACCTAAAACAAGTCCTACTTTGTAGGTTTCACCCCCCCTCACCTATGATTAGATCCAACCACTCTCTAAAAGAACACACATATTAAAATGAAAATGGCACAACAAAATATACTATATAATATATTCTAACCTAAAACGACATAAAATTGTATAGTTGGGTAGATATTGTTATCCCTTCCTCAGTTAGTCACAAACTTCAACAGCTGAAGTTCTAATCTTTCTCGCCTTCAAGAGGAACAATCCAGTCTTTTGTTCCCATTCTCTATTCCCCATGAGGTCAAGACATGCAAGCAAACTCCTATTCTGACTTAGCATCGAGGGTGGTAGATATTTTATCCGTACATGTTCCAATTCGACACACTGTAATAGAATATGTTTATAGGAGTCCTTTTCTCTGCAAAGCGGACAAAGGCGCTTTTCTTCTTCGTTGACAATTTTATTAACCTTCCATGCCCCCAATCTTAGCCACTCAACAGAAACGAAACGCGTATGTGTCACTTTTCTCCCTATCACTTGGAAGTAGTCTTTACCCGGCATGAGTGAACCTTGCAACCAGCCGTTAGAGGTGCATCACGCCATGTGGGTAGATAAGTCCCGTATGTTACACAACAGATGGCTATTCTTAATATTTTGAAGAGTGAGGACGACATTTAAACATTATGTACAGATGAGAGAACTTATACTTTTACCTCCAGCTGACAGCGGTAAGGTTCAAGATTTCGAGCAACCCCGCCCTTCCTATACTAGCGCCCCCCCTCCCGCGCGGCTACATTTGGCGATCGGAGAAATGTTATGTTTTATTTAACGACGCTCGCAACTGCAGAGGTTATATCAGCGTCGCCGGATGTGCCGAAATTTTGTCCCGCAGGAGTTCTTTTACATGACAGTAAATCTACTGACATGAGTCTGTCGCATTTAAGCACACTTAAATGCCATCGACCTGGCCCGGGGTCGAACCCGCAACCTTGGGCATAGAAGGCCAGCGCTATACCAACTCGCCAACCAGGTCGACTCGCGATCGGAGAATGCTATCAAATGACAATGTATCTTAACGCAATTGGACGGAATGGTGTTGATTACCAACATGAAGAATCAAGAGAGTCCACGAAAAGTCCACCTTCAAACATGTCCGCGCCAAGAGTTATGCTTTTTTTTCAATGACAGACTGGTGGTCCGAACCACGAAAAAACAGCAGTGGTTAAGGTACAAGTTACCTAAAATTGTAATTTTATTCTATTGACTATCATGAACTATCTGTCCACCGCTATGAAGTAACGGTTACCACGTCTGACCGTGAAACGAGGGGAACCCAGATTCAAATCCTGGTTGAAACAAGTTACCTGGTTGAGATTTTTCCGGAGTTTTCCCTCAACCCATTAAGAGCAAATGCAAAGTAACATTCGGCGCTGGATCCTGGATTTATATTGCCGGCATTATCACCTTCATATCATTCAGACACTAGATAACCATAGCAGTTGATAAAGCGTCGTGACTGTATATACTAGACTGTTTTAGTACAATGAGAACGGGGCGTGCGTCGTTTTTCTTGTATCGGTAATTGAATCTTGGTCGACCTATAGCTTCACTCCGGATAGCAGGGACACTGTCCTTGTTTCGAGGCAGACAACCAGGATGACTCACACTTTGCGGCTGTATTGCTACAAATTAGACAATCAGCGCGTCTCTTGCCGCTGCAGACCGTTTTTGCCACTTTCATTACCAATACAATAATAACTGATCATCTGCGGTCAGTTTGTGACTTCTTCGTTGAAAAATACGTACTGTAGCTTTCTTATTTACAGCAGTTATTTTATTTGACCCTGGCAGTATTAGACATGTAAGCAGTGCAGTTATTGTTTTGCACATGGTCTACATGATATGTACGAATATATATACTTTCAAGGTCACCTCGAAATACCATAAATAGAATCAGGCGCTACAAGGTCTTCATTAAAACTAAGACCAAGAGAGATGCGACCTTATCAAATGTAAGTGAAAGTCTGAACTGACGTCATTGGTGCAGCAGTCATGCCGGGCCGACCGTCTTAATCATCATCTACAGTATGTAGTGTTGCAAGCCAGTGGTTCTCAGACTTATTAGTACCACAGTCTAGTATATACAGTCGCGAAGCTTGAGTTGTGAGGGTGCTAGGAACAATAGACTGTGCCGGTACTATTTCGCATTGTCTGTAATGAGGCGATATTAGCGATCCTAGTGGTTAAAAGCTATCTATGGATGCATATGGGCTATTCCATCTCAAATCGACCGAAATATAGAGAAAATTGACCTTGCAATTTTTAAATACAATGAAACCTTTTCTGTCCGTAGACAACTGTGATATAATGCTTTGTGCAAAGTTTGAGGCATCAGAACTTAATAGTGTTAAAATTAATAATATTTTAATTTATCGTATTTTCATAAAATTAGCAACTTTAAACTGTTGTGGCCCCGAAACCCTTTCACCCAATGATCAAAATCATGGTTTATTTTGATGCTGAGAAGTTAAAGTTTATATTGACATGTAAACAGTTTTTCTTACTTTTTATGGAAATGGAGAAAATTTAGATTTTTCTTCATTAAGACGTCTTTGGCCACGAAAAAAATATTTTAAAAATATATAGTTAGATTCCGCATTGAAAGTACAAATAAACACATATTTTTTACTGGTGGTACGTTGATAAGAAAGTATTGAAAATATCAAATAAAGAAAATAAATAATAAGCGCGTGAACTAACCAGCTGACTGTGAGGCGGGAGATAGCCGAGGGAAGCAAGGCCAGTAGACATAAACACGTGATGTGTCGTCTAGCAGTCATGGCTGTGCTAGCTTTATCACAGGTTTTCATAAACACAGTAAAATGACGCCCAACGCTCGCTTATCTTCAGCTCTCGGCCAGTGCGTGCGGTACTGCGCCGTTCAAGTCTAGGCGTCTAAAAATAATCTATTTAATACCCTCGAAACTTATTGCCGTACCACTAAGCAAACAATGCCGAATCCCTCTTAATAATGCAAGGTTTTTTCTCAATATTTTTTTTTTTTACATTTTTACAAATGGCCAAAAAGCCTAAAAGCAAGTAAAATCAGATTATCTGTCTCTCTGTATACAATAAAAATAAGGATTACTTCTTAACATAACCTACCAAATGTCAGCTTCAAAATAAACTCTCGTTCAATGTTCTGCAGTAAATGGTTCCAGAGTTCTGAGCGCTGGAAGAGGCTTGTTTTTATAAAATACGCTAAATTTGTCGCTCAATAATACGAAAACCGTTTGACTTTCGATAATATATTTTTGAAAATGCACTCCCCTCAGCACCTTGTATAAGTAGGGAAAAAATTAGAGTAAAAAAAAATGGGAGGTTTTTTACTGATCGATTTGATATGGAATAGCCCATATTTACTACGTATTGAGCTTCGTGACTACATATACTAGACTTTGTTAGTACTGTGGACCCCCTTTCCATAGATCAGTATTTTCGCGGACCCTTGAAAATCATCAATGAAATGATTGGTAGGTTATATTTTGGAGTTAATATTAAGTGAATATCAATTGTGATACTTGCTGTATTTTATAATGTTAAATCAATATTTACTGTAAATTTGAAGGTTCGCCATCACATGAACAGGAAAAGCAACATCTCATAGCGCTGCAGATACTCCAATTCTCATTTCCCGTCATGGGTTCCTGGGTGAAAAACCATCTTATCTCCCTTTACATCCCCCTAAATTTTGAAAAAGTTATTCAGTTACGCCCTGTAGAATAATTATAAAACTTGTCCTACTCAATGAGAAACAATTTGAACCTGCTTTATTTAATTTAGAAATCTTCTCACTATTCGTGAGCTGCCACAAGGGACAAAGAGTACTTAACCATATAAATGTTTACAAGTTCAGTGAACAATTAATTTTGTTTTGACAATGAAACTCCTACAAGTACATAGCTGCAAATACATTTTGTGATTGGTGGAAATATACCTAATTTTAGAGAAACATGTGTTACAAAAAAGTAAAGAATGCTAATGAACTTGGTTTCATTTCGAATATAGGTGATGCTTCAGGAGAGCAATTGATCCTTTCAATGCAGCTAAAGTTACAATCGGAATAATAGATGTAGGTATTCCAAGCCTCTTAAACACATCTTTCATGGAGAGAGAAAATATTCGTCTACAATTACAGATGGTTTGAGCTACGTTCATTTTTTTTAATTCAATTCTTATTTCTTTTTTATTTAATATTTACATTTATTATTACAAGTATTACAATAAGAAAACCGCAAAAATACGTAATTATTAAATGTAATAGAAACAAAGTTACATTAAAAACTCTTATATACAGTACATAAAACATACATATAAATTCAGGAATTTACCCCCGTATTAGCAAACATTCGTAATCGGGAGTTCACTGTAGATAAGCAGAAAGAAGAAGACGAAATAAACAATTAATATAAGCAATAAAATAGCACAGATTACAAAAACAAAGGCCTATATGATAAAGAACAATCAAATTGAAAACGTTTATAACCAATATTCGCAAGTATATAGACTAATATTTACCAATTAATTATCTAACCCTACGTTAAGTTCCCTTAATCATTTCTTTAATTTTCAGTTTAAAATTTGATCATATTTATGTTAGCTGAAACAGGGTACTGAGAAATTAATTTCTTGTATAGTTTTAAGCCATAGTTGAAGCCATGTGCGTTCACACCTGTGGAGTAACGGTCAGCGCGTCTGGCTGCGAAACCAGGTGGCCCGGGTTCGAATCCCGGTCGGGGCAAGTTACCTGGTTGAGGTTTTTTCCGGGGTTTTCCCTCAACCCAATACGAGCAAATGCTGGACCCCGGACTCATTTCACTGGCATTATCACTTTCATATCATTCAGACGCTAAATAACCTAGATGTTGATACAGCGTCGTAAAATAACCCAATAAAATAAAATAAATTGAAGCCATGTTTCATACCAGCAGCCGTTAAACTTTTGGATTCTGTGAAATGAAATAATATATTTCTTGTCGTATTATAATTATGCCAATATGTGTTGAAATTGTTCTTGTTCTTATGAAAGACAGTTAATAATGTACATTCATATATCTGCTCCAATTTGAAAACAATTTGAACTGTAGCCATAAAGACAAGTCTACAAGGTGCTGGCTTGAGTTGTTATTAAATTGCTTTAAGATTACAAGATGAAATCACTGATAAGGCAGAAGAAGGGTGGTGAACAGACGGCTCATGTCATAAAAAATGGTGCCACAACAATTAAGAACAATAGCATGTGAAATGTTGGAATGTAACTCTAAGATAAGACAACGCGTTGCCTCGCCGACATCTGCTCCTCTCATCTTCATCTTGCGCTCATCATTCCATAATTAACACCAATTAGTCCGCTCTTTTTACTTTTTCATGTACCAAGCATAAATTATTACACTCACTGGCCGACGACTTATGAAAACCAGTTTATCATCTCGTGTCGACTGATACAAGCTTATTCCTTTAACAACGGGTCTTGTAATTATGCGATGTGATTTTTCCACAAGTACCAATAAGTTATTGGAAATAATTTGTGAAATTCATAAATATATGTTTCGTAAGAAAATCCCGCGCCCAATAAATGTGGTCAAATAAATCATTATTTTGTAAAATTCGTCCACAGCTGTGGAGTAACGGTTAGCAAGTCCAGCCGTGAAACCAGGTGGCCCGGGTTCGATTTTCGGTTGGGGCAAGATACCTGTGTTGAGGTTTTCTCTGAGATTTTCCCTCAACCCAATATGAGCAAATGCTGGGTAATTTTCGGTGTTGGAGCCCGGACTCATTTCACCGGCATTATCACCTTACTATAATAATACCGGACAGCTAGCAGTTTGTCGACTCGCGAAACAAGCTGTAATCAACTGCAGTGTATATTGTTGCTGAGCTAGTTAATAGTTTTATTAATTAATGTTGAGTTAAAATGTCAGGGTGTATATGTGCTGTTTATAATTGCTACAATTACAGCATTACAAATTGCTCCAAATCGTACTTTCGATTTCCGAGAGTTCATAAAACCTGAGTCAACAAAATTGTTTATTAGTCCTAATGCCTTTACTCTGTGTTGATAGAACAATAAAAATTAGCTTTTTTATTTAGGCCTAATAAATAAATAGAAGTTAAAACATATTGGAAATTGTATGGTTTAGCAAATTAAGTTTTATTGTTGTCCACATGCCTTTATTAATTATTACAAGCATCAGATTACTACCATTTTTATCTTTGCAGTTGTCAGCAATGGGTATATAAAGCGTTATTGTAAATTCATTCTTAATGTCAGAATTAATTTTGTCCCACTAAAGCAAAGAAAACATACGCAACAATTAATTACGGAAAATAATTTGAAGCATGCAATATTTCTCATAATATACAGCTTTGATATAAAATAATGTTACATTAAATACGGTACTATTCAACATTTCTTAAATGTCTCGTATATTATTCCACATTAGTACCTCACGTTTTAAACAATAGTCCGAGTTCCGCTATGTTAATATTTGTATTTGTGGACGTAATTCCACGCCGCTCCGCTAGTCCGCGATATTTCGCACTCACGTCAATGCTGCTAGTATACAGCTGTCCGGTATTATTATAATAAGATATTTGTTATCACCTTCATCTCATTCAGACGCTAAATAGCCTAAGCTGTTGATAAAGCGTCGTAAAATAACCTACCAAAATAAATTTTATAAAATTCATATTTGACATTCCGGTAAGTTCAATGATGACATACAGATTTATTTATTTTTCAGTGAAAAACTTATCATATAATACGATGAAAGAGTAATGGAACTGAGAAAAATTCTCTCAAGCGCCGTGATTTGAATACTCTTTCATCGTATGCTGACTAGAATATCTGCATGGAAATATCATATGTACTTCGGTACATTAAAATAATATATATGATATGTGTAAATGACTTCGTGATTTAAGACGGCGCTTATTCTGTCGGATCCCGGCCAACTAGTCACTCATAACGAGTGCACCTCAGCACATGTGTGGACTTCAGTCCTACGTTCATAGACGTCTATGACGTAGGGCAGAGGACGGCCACTAGAGGGAACCCAAGAGTTGGAACTTAATCTGGGACAATTCTGTCCGACGCCGGGGTGGGTATCCGGTGTGGCTTAGTGGATAAAGCATCAGCACGTAGAGCTGAAAACCCGGGTTCAAATCCCGGCGCTGGAGAGAATTTTTCTCCGTTCCATTACTCTTTCATCGTATGATGACGCAGAATATCTGCATGGAAATATCATATGTACTTAGGTACATTAAAATAATATTTATCATATAATGTTAAATTATATTAATAAATCAATACATTTATTAACACATTATAAATATTTTATTTTATTAATATGAATGTTTTCGCCTAGTATTGGCATCATCTTTTACGTTGAAGCAATATCCACCACATTAATATTGATTATGATGTCTGACAATAAGTATAGGCCTACATAATGCGTGTGTGTTTTATTAATGAATAGTTTAAACTTATGTTAAATGACTATGTAACTACAATATTAAAATATGAATAGACATAGAAGCACTCACTCTTGTGCCAAAACTTTCATACACAGTACAAACTACTGTTTTCATCGTTAACATCTAAGTTGCTGTTGATTAATCAACTGTCCGAAGACAGGTCTGAACCTCACAAGTGATATCAAAAGCACCACTTATGAGGCAACTAGGCCAGAAGATAATGGGGTAGGGTGGTCAGTTCCTTTCTCCCTCCGTTGCATACATCACCGATTAGCTACATGTTACATTAATCAGACTTCAGATGCATACAGACAGTTCTTCCTCTGACACATATCGTCAAGTAAGATATACTGCCTGATACTAGAGGTAATCTCTCTATGTAAAGACAAAATCCAAATAACTGTTGTTAAATTTACGATGAGCGTATTTCCGCTTCTTCAAATCGCCTCTACTATTGTGGTGCGTCGGCTTTATTTTCATTCCTACAATGCTGATTAGAGTTCAATAAAAAATTGTCCATTTTTAGCTTAAATAAGAATTTAACAAAATTTACTTGATCACAAAAGTATTCAGTTGGTTCGATCTGCAATAAATCAAGGCCGCGGATACATCTAAACACCTATGGTCCTTCCCAAGAATCTGTGGAGTAGAAAGACGAAATAAGACCTCTGCGCAAGTGCTATGTGGAGGGCTACGAAGCTACCAATCGCTTGCAGGAAAGAATCATTTCTATCTTAACTCTCTACCACGAGCATCTTGCCCCTTAGCGGCCTCGTGCTTATGCTGCCCGCAATACACTCCGGCACAGATAGACTCCGCCCCCATAATATGCACCAAGTCACTGTACAGATTCCTAGGACTGACCATTGTACCGAGAAATATTTGTGATAAAACAATGTGAATACATATCTTCCTAGAATTCTATCATCAATGCTTAATCTGAATGTTTCTTGTTTTAAAAATATCCAAATTTCGTTACTATGCTGAAATTTCTATACTTTAACCCTTGTGGTTTTTATTTCATAGTTGCTGAAATTTTACTTTGTAAGTATATTGACATTCTTACGGTAACTATCACTAAAGATGATTTAAGTGATCAATTTTTCATTTCCCATTATTATATTTTCTTACGGATTTCTTTCCAAAAGGTATAACTGTTTTATGTTTTGTTGATAAAATTTTCATGTCGAAATTTTCAAAATACCGTTTAGAAGACTGAATAAATATTTCTGCTTGTAAGTAACCTTATAAATTAGTATACCAGTAAATGATTACTGACTATTTTCTCATTAGTATATTCTAATAATGTCCCGCGCCGTGGCGTCGTGGTCTAAGGCATCCTGCCAAGGACTCGCATTACGGAATGCGCGCTGGTTCGAGTCCTCATGGGGGAAGAAATTTTCTCATGAAATTTCGGCCAGTGTATGGGACCGGTGCCCATCCAGCATTATGATGCACTTGGGGAGCTGCGATAGGTAGTGAAATCCAATTACGCAAACCAGCTATAACGGCTGGGGGGGGCTCGTCGTGCTAACCACATAATACCTCCATTCTGGTTGGATGATCGTCCACCTCTGCTTCGGCATGTGGCCGTGAGGCCAGCAGCCGGCTGGTCGATCTTGGCCCTTCGTGGGCCGTAGAGCCAAGGATTATTATTATTATTATTATTATTATTATTATTTACGCAATATAATTATCTTTTTACGGGCTATTCCATATGAAATCGATCAATAAAAACCTCGCATTTCTTAATACTCTAATTTTTTCCCTATTTATACAAGGTGCTGAGGACAGTGCATTTTAAAAATATACTATCGAAAGTCAAACGGTTTTCGTACTATTGAGCAACAAATCAGCGCTCAAAACTCTGGAACCATTTACTGCAGAACATTGAACGGGAGCTCATTTTGAAGCTGACATTTGGTAGGTTATGATAAGAAGTAATCCTTATTTTTATTGTATACAGAGAGACAGATGGTCTGATTTTACTTACTTTTAGGCTTTTTGCCCATTTGTAAAAAAAAAAAAAAAAAAAAGAAAAAAATAGATAAAAAGCCTTGCATTATTAAGAGGGATTCGCCATTGTTTGCTTAGTGGCTCGGCAATAAGTTTCGAGGGTATTAAATAAATGATTTTCACACGCGTAGACTTGAACGGCGCAGTACCCCACACACTGGCCGAGAGCTGAAAATAAGCTAGAATTGGGCGTCATTTTACTCCTGTGTTTATGAAAACCTGTAATAAAGCTAGCCCAGCCATGACTGCTAGACGACACATCACGTGTTTGTCTCCTGGCCTTGTTTGTCTCGACTACCTACAGTCAGCTGGTTAGTTCACGCGCGTACTATTTATTTTCTTTATTTTATATTTTCAATACTTTCTTATCAACGGTGCATCAGTAAAAAATGTGTTTATTTGTACTTTCAATGCGGAATCTAACCATATATTTTAAAAATATTTTTTCGTGGCCAAAGGCGTCTTAATGAAGAAAAATCTAAATTTCTCCATTTCCATAAAAAGTAAGAAAAACTGTTTACATGTCAATAGAAACTTTAATTTCTCAGCATCAAAATAAACCATGATTTTGATCATTGAGTGAAAGGGTTTCGGAGCCACAACAGTTAAAATTGCTAATTTTATGAAAATACGATAAATTAAAATATTTTAAATTTAAACACTATGAAGTTTTGATGCCTCAAACTTTGCACAAAGCATTGCTTCACAGTTTTCAACGGACAGAAAATTTTTCATTTTATTTAGAAATTGCAAGGTCAATTTTCTCTATATTTCGGTCGATTTGAGATGGAATAGCCCTTACGGAGTTAGTAGAAGTTCATAATTTTATTCCATGATTCACTTTATTAATAGCAAGAATTGCTCCAGAGAAGAGCCACAGCACTACAATTCAACAGCTCTCCACTCATCTGACGTCTCTTCAGATAGGCCAAGAATGTAGACTGGAGATGCCGCGCGAGCTATAAAAACTGAGGGCAACAGATCAAATCTGTCTTCGTGCTGACTCAACAATTGGCCACGTTCCTCCGCGTGATGAAGAGAGTGTCACTTTCAATCCATTCTCTGGGAGGAATTGTAAAGAACACACGCCTGCGTCCAGTCCAGTGCTCGCTTTGACCAAGCCTCGACCGAAAATCGAGAGGAATGCGATTAAGCCTTGTGTACAGTAGAACTAGGATCGAAGACAGTGACAAGAGAAGATGAAACTAGACGTGATCTGGATAGCGGTGTCATTCTATAGCAAACGAGACTGTGACGCCTGTAAAAATGTAGGAGGCAAAATGACTCCAATACATAAACGTGAAAATTAAGAGTCTAAAACTTCTAAAAATAGAATAAAGAAAGAGATTCAGTTGAAATTATACAAAACAATGGCAGCCTCCCTGTATGGAAGCGAAATTTGGAAAAGAAGATAAAAGAGAATATAGACAACAGAAATTGAATTGTCAAGAAATTTAGAAGAATTCATATTGTGATAGAATGAGAAATAAATAATTATTTATTTCACTGATTTATTTTTACTAACAGAGGTAAGGCCATAAAGCTTTCTCTTCCACTCAAACAGTTTTAGACTACTAATAAACCGTGTACAGTTTTTATACGAGACTTATGCACAGTTGAGACAGAAACCTTTACTAATAAACCATGCATAAGCAATGGATGTATAAACAGGCTGAAACTATACAATGGGAATTGCTTTGCAGTAGTTATATACACGAAACCCCTTGTTTAAGCGTTTTATATAGAGAAAAAATTTATTATTAGACACGAAATATTATTAGACACGAAACTTACATGGAATGCCCATATAACTCGCATTGTCACACTAACCTCTTCTAGAATTCGAAAATTATACCCTTTGGTTAATAGACGTTCACAAATTTGATTGGACTGTTCAATGCTACTCTACACCTCGCTTGTACGACCTCTTTTAACTTATGCAGCGCCAGTGTGGGGGACTGCAAATAAGACACACATGCATCGCCTACAAGTTCTCCAGAACTAGTTCCTGCGAACTGCAACAAATGCCCCCTGGTTTGTAAGAAATCAACAACTGCATCAAGAATTGGGAATTCTTCCACTAGAACAGTACATCCATTCAATATCAAAATCCTTCTTCAACAAACTTCCTGGTGTTTCTGGAGCTGTGACATATAACATTAGAGCAAGATCTTGTCAGCCATCTCGACTTAAAAGGAAACTCCCTCAAGACATCCTTCTTAGTGATACTGACGACTCTTCATAAATTTAACACAGAAAATCATATTTATGTTGACATAATTCACAAAAAATGTTTAATTAATTAATTTAAATTAATTAGAGGAGCCTTTAGAGCCAACCTCAGCATGATATTCTGCATGTGATATTTCATCATTTAACAGTGGTCTGTATAGCAAGTTTGCTGGTCGACCAATATTAAACATAAAAAAAGAGAAAAAATGGCCGCCCCTCTAACAGCTGTTCGTATCGACTCTCATTTTATGATGATGGTTGCCTTGTAACCGCATAAGAACAAACCAAAGAGCACAGAATAATTAGAATAATATTACTGTAGCTTGTACTCTTGACCAAAATATAATGTGGTAATCGATTAGAGCCAGTTGTACTATCGATACTTAACACGCTACACTTGAGCGCTCTACCGGATGCAAGAGAGAACCTCAGATATTCTATTACCTTTCGCAACGAAGTGATGACAAACTATGACGTAGCTGTGCAACAGTTATACTGTTATACAAGACGTATGTAGTGATTATTAGTAAGGAATTTACACACGACGTATAACCGAGCTATTCATTGTATAAGTATATTACAGTTAAAGGTCTGTATATAGAGTTTTTATTAGTAGACCAATATAGTATAAATATAAATATAGAAATAACAGCAATGTAGATATAATGGAATATATATAATAATAATAATAATAATAATAATAATTAATAATAAAATAATAATAATAATAATAATAATAATAATAGTATTTACAAATTGCTTTTAAGGAATCTGCAGGTTCGTTGCCGCCCTCACATAAGCCCGCCATTGGTCCCTATCCTAAGCAAGATTAATCTAGTCTCTATCATCATATCCCACCTCCCTCAAATCAATTTTAATGTTATCCTCCCATCTACGTCTCGGCCTTCCCAAAGGTCTTTTTCCCTCCGGTCTTCCAACTAACACTCTATATGCATTTCTGGATTCGCCCATACGTGCCACATGTCCTGCCCATCTGGATTTAATGTTCCTAATTATGTCAGGTGAAGAATACAAAGCGTGCAGTTCTGTATTGTGTAATTTTTGCATTCTCCTGTAACTTCATCCCTCTTAGCCCCAAATACTTTCCTAAGAACCTTATTCTCAAACACCCTTAATCTCTGTTGCTCTCTCAAAGTGAGAGTCCAAATCTAATCAATAGTCGATCTATTACGCCTAAAACCGCACTGATGATCTCCAATAATGTCATCTACATATGGAGTTAATCTTCTCAAAAGAATATTAGATAAAATTTTGTACGACGTCAACAAAAGTGATATTCCTCGAAAGTTACTACAGTTAGTCTTGTCAACCTTCTTAAAATAGATACAGTTACATAATACATAATAATAATAATAATAATAATAATAATAATAATAATAATAATAATAATAATAGTAATCCAACATGTTTTCGGACAGTTGACTAAACAACAACAATAGTAAGAGCAAAATGAAGGTAACAATTGTAATTAGAGGAGAAAAATTCGCCCCGACGCCGGGGATCGAACCCGGATCCTTGGTTCTACATACCAAGCGCTCTAACCATTGAGCTACGCCGAAGTCTAATCCACAGCACCGGATCAAATCCCCCTTCTCTAGTGTTTTTCCATTTATGGCCTTATTCTAAGTTCGACATGTATGTTGACTAAAGCCTATTGAGTCAACTGCCATTATACAAGGAGCGCACTAAATTCACTGACTTCGTGGCCGGGATTCCACAGTATACATGTACACAGGGACATCATTTTATTTTTACTAACATTTCTAATATTAACCTGGCTATACCTTTAGATCAACGGTTGAGAACAGGAAACACCTTTTACTATCCCCTTCCACGACTGGAGTTCGATGATACTGGTGTAATATACAAACAAATCACTTTACTAGGTATAGGAGGGAAGAAAAGTAGTTCATCCATTTACGTAAACTAGGAAATATCGAGTTTTTGGGTTTGATAATTTTCATTAGGTTTATGTTTAATCAAAATATAGTACAATATTAACAATAAGTATTTTTACTCACGAACTGAGTTGTCCATGCGGACGTATTAATTATGAAGTGTATATTATACTGTCTATAGCACATTAGCGTACAATATAGAGAATGAAGTTAAATTGAAAATAATCATAATATGGATATTTAAACACATTTTTGAAAATGGTGGCCGTTCATTTCGATACAGGCTTCAGTTCTGATGTGCATATTATCGCACTATAGATTATTGTACGTAATTCTAATTACCAGGTTCGTACTTCGTATCAGCAACTCATGTTGAAATAATTCTGTACCTACTCTATAAAAGAGTACCTTACGTACTGTAAATTCAATCTTCACTTCTGTCCGATCCGAAAAGATAAAATGACTCAGACCTGTCAGACTGTCCGTCCAAGTGGTTATGTCGCAGGGTCGTAGAAAGGGAGGAAATCACGTGACAGTTAATTACTTAACGAGGTCCTTTTATTTAAGTTATTTTAAACAGTTGTATAATATAACGTAGACGTCCAATTCCTAACAGAAATTAATGTTCTCAGAAAAGAGTTAAGACAGCCTAGCCACTAGCCTTTACAGAAAGGTGAATAGAAGCTGGTGGGGGAAATCGGGATTCGACGTAGGCAAATGGGCGACAGTACCTGTGCGAAAATGATTTGAATATTGAAAGCTCTTCCGTCACTGGAGAACGTGAACATATTTTTGGAACGTACTATTTACTATGACCGTAAGGATACTATGACTGTCTTGGTTCTGTGTAGAGGACGATTGAACTTCATTAGTAGAAGATTAATTTTTGGTCCTACAGAATTTATCTGTTATGGTAACAATGTAGAACCAGGTACAATAAAAGTTGAAGTAAAAATAAAATGTTGTCCCTGTAGTTGTTTGCAAATTTACAGGACATTTTATTTCGTAAATAGGGTCAGAACCAGAAAAGTAGTGAGGATTGCAAACAGAAGGCTCACCCAAAAGTGGGTCGCGCCTGAAAGTTTGGGAACCATTGCACTAACCTATCGTTCTAGAATAAAATATGTAACTTTTCATACCGGTATCTGTAAAATCCCATCAATACGAGTTTCATATCTCACTTTCTTGGAATATCACACGAGAATTGAAGTGTCCTACTACATTTAGTAAGAGGCTGTGCGTGTGCATCCCGGTGCAGAACAAGACTGGTGCCCTCGAGTGCTCCACTACTTGCATCTGAGTCATGCATGCTATTAATACCATGTTGACGGAAATGGCACGCAGACGGTGGGCATGAAGTCTATGGCAGCAATTATGTGTTTGTGACACGAAGGATCGTTCTGTTCTACTTCTTATGCTTGCTGACCTATATAACAACCCAGTACTGACTCTTCATTTTAACCGAAATAGGCCAATAGTCCGTAAAAATTACTACAACTTATGGATGAGATGTGGTCAAAAAACTTCGTGAACTACGACTAGTCAAAATTTCATCCACAGTCTTCAAATCTCTAATAAAAACTTCTGTAAGCATTGGCAGTTCTAAAAACTGATTGAAGGATTGCAGGTGTGATAAGCATAGGTAGGAAGTCGTACCAAAACAGTTGAGTACAGCGAGTCGCCCTGCTCCCTCTCGCTACAGACAATACGCAGTTCACATAAACAACGCATAGTATCATTCTATGAAGCTGTGTACAGTCGTGATTAGTTTAAAGAATATTGTTAATTTATATTAACAGTTTAGGTTTTTAACAAAGTGAGCAATCCTGTTAATGTTGTAGGCCTATTATTTACGTAATTTATTTATTTATTTTGCTAATAATTGTAACATAAAATATAAATAACAGAAAAACTTTAGCTCACCTCTGAAATAATAGAACTCGTGCTCAGGGGCGGATTCCTGAATTGAAATTAAGAAATATATAATACAATTTGTCTTATGTCTACTACGCAATAAGAATATACAAATTTAAAATTACAATTGTTCAATTTTTATAAAATCCATGAATAACTTTTACATTTAATACTAGAACTATTAGAATTGACAAGATTAGGCTATTTAAATACAAATTTGTTATATGTTATTGGGTCTAAATTACTACTATGATTAAATACTGTAGCAGTGTTGCATTTTGGTTCAAACAATCTTAAAGAATGCATACCTTTTGTTTCATAACTATGACAATACAATTCAAAATTATTTAGATTTTTATGTATGAATTTAATTAATACAATATAATACATTTGTCTTATTTTGAGAACATTAAAGTCTAAAAACAATTTTTGAGATGGAAAATCAATAGGTCTATGAAGACATTTTTAAATTATTTTCTTCTGTAATAAATAAAGTGCATTAAAATTGGATTTAAATAAGTTACCCCATCCTATAATTCCATACTTAATTACCGATTGAAGTAAAGTTAAGTATATTGTACGCAATAAACTTATTGACAAGTAATTCCTCAATAAAACAAAAGAATATATTATTTTACGTAATTTATTACGAAGGTAGGGGAGTGTGGGTAGTATCGGATATCGTATAATATCGGACAGTGATGTTTCTTTCATCCACCACCAGATGGTAGTACCTAAGTGACATGTTTACGTTTCTGTATGCGATATCTGAACACTGATACCACCATCTGGTGGTAGATGAATGAAACATCGCTGTACTACCATCTGGTGTTAGATGAAAGAAACATTAGTCCGATATTACCCGATGTCTGATACTACCCAACTCTCCCCTAATTAATGTGTTAGTTCCATTTTAAATGATTGTAATATTAATATTATGCATGATTCTATAAAAAAAAATAAGTAAACTCATATGTTATTAAATAATTGTGCAAACAGGAGTGTGTAATACGTTTATTTTTTTCCGGATTATTCTTCGTTAAATGTTGGCTGAAAGATAAGTTTATTTACCAGCCATCAATTCTTGTTTGTTTTGCTGATCTATTGACGTATCGTGCTGCTGTGCTACTATTCGGTTGCATTCGGTTGCGTTACAGTCCAAATTCATTGAACATCAGAATTACGATACGAACTTTCTATCTGTCATTACAATAGAAATGATTTGCTGCAGTAAAGAACGAATATTTCCAGAGTACAAATATATGTTTTCTGAACATAAAAAGTGTATTTCCTTTGATAGAATGAAAATATTCGTTGTTATTTGTTATAATGAGGCTAGAATCATAACTGTATACTTCGTATGTTATTTTGATATGTATGGGTAAATTATTTTAGATTGGTAGTTACGAAGTTTATAATTACAAATTATTGTTTTTTATATTATTAGTTTATTATTTTCTTGTTCTAGGGCCGTCGACGATGGAGCACAAGTTTGGTTACCACTTGACTTGGCTGTATATGCTTGTCGTTCTAGTTCATTGACATTTTTCTCTGTTACACTCATCCATCATCATATGATGACGCAGAATTTCTGCACTGAAATATCATATGTACTTCGGTACATCGTAATAATATAATATATTATCATATTATGATATGCCAAAAAAATTATCACTTTGTGATTTATGACGGCGCTTAGTCCGTCGGATCCCGGCCACTTAGTCATTCATGAGTGCACCTCTGCACATGTGTGGACATTGTGTCACTGTCATACATCTACGTATGACGCAGTGCATGAGGGTAGCCCACTAGAGAGAACCCAACAGGTGGAATTTAAACTGAGAGAATTCGATCCGACATCGGGATGGGAATCCAGTGTGGCTTAGTGGATAGAGCGTCAGCAGGTAGAGCTGAAAACCCGGGTTCAAATCCCGGTGCCGGAGAGAATTTTTCTCTGTTCTGCTCATCCATCATCATTGAAAGATGCGTTAATACTTTTCATTCGGTAGAGATATAGTCCAAGCTCACACAATTTAACAGTTTCGGTACCAACTTCCTAGCTCTGGTTCTAACATTCTGTAAATCCATCGTTGTGGAATAACGGTTAGCATGTCTGACCGTGAAACGAGTTGGCCGGGGTTTAAATCTTGGTTTGAACAAGTTACATGTTTGATGTCTTTTCCGGGGTTTTCCATCAATCTAAGAGCAAACGTTGGGTAACTTTCGGCACTGGACCTTGGGACGTATTTCGCTGGTATTTCGTCTTCATCTCACTGAGACGCTAGATAACCATATCAGTTGATAAAGCGTCATAAAATATTCTGTCCTAGTCATAATATACTCCAAGAAACTAGCCATTCGCACGTGGACCAAAAGAATCAGAAGTACAAAATTACAGTTATATGGAATATTCAGGCTGAACCGTACGTAATGTCATTAATTTCAGAGGGTTATTCTTTGAGATATTTCAAACAAAAGAATGTAATACTATCCTGCTCAGTTTCGCTTCCTTTTCGAAATAAAAATTGTTTTATATGAAACATTTCATAGCGTGCTTTGGGAAAGCAATTGATTGAATTCCCAATACTCTCAGTCAATTTAAGAGATCAGTGTATTATTATAATAGAAGATTGAAGGAATACTAATTTTTCCTTTTGAACGTGCAGAACTTTGATCCCAACAAATGTCTAATGCAACATTTTAAAATTCCTTTGCAGAACGAAAAGTCACACTCACAGCAGATATGCCTGATTCTTGTAATTACGCATTAGGCTACTTCGTCTCTTTCTATTCCTTACACTCACAAACAGGCAGATTAGTTTTAATTCCGCAATACTTTCTGCCTGTGCATGTCCTTACATCGTATAAGATAACATTTATTGTTGTAATTCCGTTTACTTGTCCCCTTTCCTTGCCTGACACTCATAGAAAATAACGTTGATTGTTGTAATTTCCAGTTTATAATTCCCCCTCTTTTTTATAACTCTCACTCACTGCTGATAAGCTAAATTTGCTCCTTTGTTTATTTCTCACAAGTTCAGCAGAAAAGGTTCATTGTTGCAATTTTCAATTATTTCCTCCTCTTTATATCTTACACTCACTGTTGACAAGCTTCATTATTACAATTCCGCTTACTTGTTCCTTTTTTTATCCCACACTCACAGCAAACAAGGTCGATATAGTAATTCCCAATTATTCCCTGCTCTTTTATACCTTACACTCATTGCTGATAATCTTAATTATTACAATTCCGCTTACTTGTTCCATTTTTTACCCCATACTCATAGCAAAGGTCGGTACAGTAATTCCCAATTGAAGAGTCCACTGCAAGAATGATGGATGTCACTTTCTTGTCGAAAATGAACCAAGACTGTCAATGCATAGCTTAAGACATATAGAATGTACATAGAGAGTTATATGGCATTAACACTGATAGTCATTGTCCAGTAATGATCGGAAAATCATAGTTAAGCTTTGAGCGCTAAGCATTTCAAACTTTCAATTGCTTCTCCTGCAAAATGTATTCCAAATGACATCCATCATTCTTGCAGTGGAATCTTCAATTATTCCCTCCTCTTTTATACCTTACACTCATTGCTGATAACCTTAATTATTACAATTCCACTACTTGTTCCACTTTTTACCCCATACTCATAGCAAAGGTAGATACAGTAATTTCCAATTATTCCCTGCTCTTTTATACCTTACACTCACTGTTGATAAGCTTCATTATTACAATCCCGCTTACTTGTTCCTTTTTTATCCCAAACTCACAGCAAACAAGGTCGATATAGTAATTCCCAATTATTCCCTCCTCTTTTATGCCTTACACTCGTTGCTGATAACCTTAATTATTACAATTCCACTTACTTGTTCCATTTTTTACCCCATACTCATAGCAAAGGTCGATACAGTAATTCCCAATTATTTCTTCGTCTTTTATATATTATACTCACTGCTGATAAGCTTGATTATTACAATCCCGCTTACTTGTTCTTTTTTATCCCAAACTCACAGCAAACAAGGTCGATATAGTAATTCCCAATTATTCCTCCTCTTTTATGCCTTACACTCGTTGCTGATAACCTTAATTATTACAATTCCACTTACTTGTTCCATTTTTTACCCCATACTCATAGCAAAGGTCGATACAGTAATTCCCAATTATTTCTTCGTCTTTTATATATTATACTCACTGCTGATAAGCTTGATTATTACAATCCCGCTTACTTGTTCCTTTTTTTATCCCAAACTCACAGCAAACAAGGTCGATATAGTAATTCCCAATTATTCCCTCCTCTTTTATGCCTTACACTCGTTGCTGATAACCTTAATTATTACAATTCCACTTACTTGTTCCATTTTTTACCCCATACTCATAGCAAAGGTCGATACAGTAATTCCCAATTATTTCTTCGTCTTTTATATATTATACTCACTGCTGATAAGCTTGATTATTACAATCCCGCTTACTTGTTCCTTTTTTTATCCCACACTCACAGCAAACAAGGTCGATATAGTAATTCCCAATTATTCCCTCCTCTTTTATGCCTTACACTCGTTGCTGATAACCTTAATTATTACAATTCCACTTACTTGTTCCATTTTTTACCCCATACTCATAGCAAAGGTCGATACAGTAATTCCCAATTATTTCTTCGTCTTTTATATATTATACTCACTGCTGATAAGCTTGATTATTACAATTCCGCTTACTTGTTCCTTTTTTTATCCCACACTCACAGCAAACAAGGTCGATATAGTAATTCCCAATTATTCCTTCCCTTTTATATAGTAATTGCCAAATTATTCCTTCCTCTTTTATACCTTACACTCACTGCTGATGAGCTTGATTTTTACAATAATTTCGCTTACTTGTTCCTTTTTATCCCACACTCACAGCAAACAATGTCGATATAGTAATTGCCAATTATTCCTTCCTCTTTTATACCTTACACTCGCTGCTGATAAGCTTGATTATTACAATTCCGCTTACTTGTTCCTTTTTATCCCACACTCACTTCAAACAATTTAATTTTTAATTTTATTGGGTTATTTTACGACGCTGTATCAACATCTAGGTTATTTAGCGTCTGAATGATATGAAGGTGATAATGCCGGTGAAATGAGTCCGGGGTCCAGCACCGAAAGTTACCCAGCATTTGCTCGTATTAGGTTGAGGGAAAACCAGGGAAAAAACCTCAAGCAGGTAACTTGCCCCGACCGGGATTCGAACCCGGGCCACCTGGTTTCGCGGCCAGACGCGCTGACCGTTACTCCACAGGTGTGGACACGGCAAACAATGTCGATATAGTAATTGCCAGTTATTCCTTCCTCTTTTATACCTTACACTCGCTGCTGATAAGTTTCATTATTACAATTCCGCTTACTTGTTCCTTCTTTTATCCCACACTCACAGCAAACAAGGTCGATATAGTAATTGCCAGTTATTCCTTCCTCTTTTATACCTTACACTCGCTGCTGATAAGCTTGATTATTAAAATTCCGCTTACTGGTTCATTTTTTTATCCCACAGTCACAGCAAACAAGGTCGATATTTTTATTCCCAATTATTCCCTCCTCTTTTATACGCCACACTTACTGTTGATAAGCTTGAGTGTTGTAATTCCCCTTATTTCCTCCACTCCCCCTTTTTTAAAATACAACAAAATTTAAATCTTTGCGTATAGCTGGAAAAGAAAATAGGTAACAGAGCATAGGTAGTCTACACTTCGCTCTGCTTCACATATCAGCAAATTGTTAAAACGACATTTATGTGTTTGTGACATGTTGCCGGTAAGTAAACATGGGCTGGTTATCTATCTTTTGCCCCTGTGGTTATCAGTCTCAATTCGTGTATATTTCTCATGGAAAATATTCGTTAAGGCTGCAGTTATCGGTAGATACTCTTCGACACTCAGGTTACATTTTTTCTCGTTATAATCTTTCAGACGCCTAACAAATATTTTCCGATCTTTCAACAAACACACCAGAAAACTTCTTCATACTGGCACTAATACTGCCATAACCAGTTCATTGAGTTCTTCAGACACTGGATACTCACCAACATAAGGTAAGCTTTATGATTAACAATCGAGTTGAATCAGTAAACAAAACAAATGTAATTTCTCTGATATCTATTAGGAAAATTAATTTTTGTATATTTAAGACATGATTGCTAGTTACAATTATTCACAAATCAACTCGGCAGATTTCACTTGATTTTTGCTAAAATCCGTTATTTCGCACGGAATGCTACTTTTTGTTTTATTTTTAATATCTCGGTACTTTACACCCGACTTCCACATTTTCAATGTGTTGAATTGTACAAAATGGACTAAAATCGATAAAAAGTGAAATAACTGGTATCATAGCAATTTAGTTATTCATTATGTAGCTAATTTTATTATGTTCGTCTTTATATTATATTTCCTTTAATTGCCAATTTCCTATATAATTCTGTGTTCACACAGATAATAAGTTTGTTTTTTCTCATTATATAAATACATATCTTACTGGATAGATGGGAACTAAATAGAGTTGTTTTGAGAGAAGAATCAGGAAGGGGAATTAAATGTAAAAGTCTGATACACTGACATTGTTTGCGAAAGGTTTTTTTTTCATATAAATAAAAGTGAACAGATGTCAAAGTTGCAACACATGTTCACGTAACAGTAGCAATTGAGTTGCAAAATTATGTGCTAACTGGAGAACAGGTTATGTAGTCTAACGCGTCAGGGAGGGACATTGGTGGCTTTGCATTTTATCCTTCCTACTCTAGTCTTGCTTCCTGCTTACTTCTATCGGACGCAAAACAGACGCGTGCACAATACATGCGTAACTTTTCATTCATTCATAGTGTTCTGCCCAAGGGCAGGTCTTTCACTGCAAACCCAGCATTCTCCAGTGTTTCCTATTTTCTGCCTTCCTGTTTGTCTCCGCATACGATCCTTGTAGCTCAATGTCGTCTATCATCTGATATCTTCTTCTGCCACGAACTTAATAGCTTTATCTCTCATCATTTCAGAAATCCTAGACAGATATTGTACTGTGAAGACAGTGTCAAAATGTCTTGCGCACCTAATTTCTTGAAACGTAATACTGTGGCTTTGATCGCACTGTTGATGGTACCACTAGTGAATGCGGAAGGCATACTTTATCCAATTGAATCTGAGTCTCGGAGTGTTCAACTCTTAGACGGAATTTGGAACTTCCGTCTTTGCAACAAGACAGATTCTTTTATTGGCCACAGAGAAGGCTGGTACAAAGGACTGAAAAAGGTGAGTTCAAGGCAACGTATAGAAGAAATTTCAAAAGCTAACAATTCTATATAAGTAAGCTTACATTTTGTTACACATTTTGTAAATGAATCACTTATGAACACATTATCGTGATTGCATGGATGTAATTTTTAACTGTAATTTTTAAAGAAATTAAAAGTTTTACACCAAGAGTTCATAAAGACTATTTTTAATTTCTATATTAAAACGTACTTATGTTATTTTTTTAATCGTGAAATAAAAATAGTACATTATGCAACGAGCCTATAATGATAGTCATTAAGAAGCGAGTATGGATGATTATGAAACTCGCTTGCGCTCGTTTCATAATTTTCATACGAGCTTCTTAATTACCATTATAGGCGAGTTTCATACGACTTTTCATGCTCGACCATGTTTCTAACTTGAAATTATTCAGATGTATACATTTTATTTGTATCTGACAAGATCGGAAGTGACCTTGTTCTAGGTCGTGAATTGTGAGATGTGCGCAGACGCGAAAGTATTGATTTTTTCCGAGGAACAATAATGTCATTGACCTTGATGTAATCCCGTTAAACTTGGTATAACCTTGATTATTGAATTCGACATTGAAAAACGAGATGACAAATTGAATTTATTTGAATATTATTTACAATTAACGCTAATTATTATAGTAACAGAACATAACCTTCTGCGACAGTATTGGATTTGCAGCCTCATTGACTTTTCGCTAATTCTCTTTCGATTGCATATCCGAGAATAATCGATACTTGCGGTTTTATAACGGTACAAAGCTGACTTGTCATTGGCTTAACACCTGTAAGCTGAGTTGTCATTGGCTGAACACGTGTACTTTAATGAGTAGGTGTACTTTAATGACATGCATTAAAGGACTGCTACCAGGTGTATAATTACTACATTTCGGCATGGTCGAGCATAAAAAATATTATACTATTTTTATGCATGTTGTGTTAGGTTTTGAGAAAAACAAACAATACCATTCTTCGACATTTTAGTATAACATGTCTTTTAAGAATTAATACATTCATAATTCCAAAGAAAATCATATTTAAAATTTCTTCAAAATATTTTGAAAATTGAATACTGTAGGCCTATATTAGAATTAACGAGAAAATCAATATTTAAATAATTTTTCGCATTGGATATATGTTAACAGGTTACCTTCCAATTTCATATTTATGAACTTTATAATATTTTCAATTGACATTATTGACACTTTCAGTCGAACGTAATTTATTTCTTTCTGATTGCTTGAAAATTTCTCATCCTTACACTCTTTCTTTTTCAGAAAATAGCAGCTACAGCTTAATTTTTATTATCCATTTTATCTAGTCGAGATTTTAGAAAATTTCATATGCAATATTTAAACCTCTTTTTCCTCGTCTTTGCACTTTATTACCCGAATATTTTATTCATCACTGTGAACTGATTATTTTCTTCCGCTGTTTTGTGGTAGTTCGAACAATTTCGTAATTAACAAACTTACTATTATGCCAATTGCAGGTCTAAATCGATACCCTGCATATACAGTGTGTTTCCAGACTGGTGTTACTAACTTTCAGGGATTATGGCAAAGGGCACATGTAGGCCTATCAATTTGAGATAAGGAACCTTGGTCCGGAAATGACTGAGTCGAAAGTTATAAGCAAAAATAATTGTGTGGAAATGAAATTGTAATTTGGCACCACGTGCCCTCCTTCCCTTAACTTTTGGAACAGTCGTGGAAAGATGGTATGGGTTGGATATCTCCTACGTGGGTACTTGCTCCGATACAATCTGTGAGCTTGTCTACTGTTCCCATTGGCTCATTCGTATTCGAAAATCATGTCTGCATATACTGATCTCGTGTACTCCTCCATTTCACTAGGCCTGATCGACTGGACACTGCAACTTGTACACATACACTGCTGTATACAAACGTGCATATCAGGACCGACCATGTCCGTTACACATTACGCCATCTGCATTGATTTAGTGTAGCTTCCTGTCCCCACCCCTCAGACAGCGCACTGAATGGCATACTGTAGGTAGACAACGTAAACAACGTCAGATGAATACAGTATGTGTAAGATGTACAGAAAAATACACATAAATGAGATGTACAGAGAAATAAAATTATTTCATTTCCACACAATTATTTTTGTTTATAACTTTCGACTCAGTCATTTCCGGACTAGGGTTCCTTATCTCAAATTGATACATGTGCTTTTCCCCATCATCCCTGAAAGTTAGTAACACCAGCCCGGAAACACCCTGTATAATAGTAAGATAGCGACAGAAGACCTACGAGCGAATATACAAGAGTGCGCAAAAATTTTTTTTGTTTGACTGTTCTGCGGTAGTATCCAAACAAGTAATATTCATTTCAAATAATATTCATTGCTATAAAGGCAAATTTATGAATTCACAGTCTTCAATGACTTAGTGCTTCTTGAGATCTTGATATCAATCCATTTTTGTTCTTCAAATTGAAACCTTGTTTAAATAAGTTCGCTTCTGCAAATTTAAATGCTAGAATAATAAGTTACTATACTGGGTGTTCATTTCAAAGTGTGTCATGACGTCACTGTTGTTGGGTCACCGATTTGAAGCGAGTTTCAGCTTATATGTTAGAGAAGTTGCCTATTATTTAAGGCGTTCTTCAATCTGAACTTGAGAACGTGTACGGTATAACTTGAACGTCGTAGCAACAGATGGCGATCTGTACGGTCTGTGTGCTACCATAACCTCTTTCGAACTGTGTTTTGCGCCGGCAAGTCGTACGCAGGGTATTTGTTATCATCGGTTGCGTACGGTAACATTCCACAACACAAATCAAATGCTCCGTGTCCATGTTGACCGTCGAAGTTAATGTCAACAAATACGTAAGTAATCGTCTTAACCCTCTCCCCTTATCCCGACAGTACGTATTTCGAAACAGTTCACATTCCTGCCACTACCGGCGTTACCGTACGTATCGGTACGTACTCTTCAGAATGAACGCCGTACTTGCTAGCCAACTTCTCTGCCTCTTAGATTATACACCTGAGCTGCGGAAGTGTAGGAAGATTGAATTCTCTAGGCTCATCAGCTAGCCACATGACGGCATACAGCGAGCCAAGACACATTTTGAACTGAACACCCAGTAGTAGTTGATACTATTTTGTAAAAGATAAATAAATTAACATTTCGCGCTCCTCAAAAATATATGCCTAATCTTGGAAGGGCGATATGATTTAATAAGGTATAGAGCAGTAAGTTCCTCTATAGCTTTAAGACGGTGCTGGAAGAATAGAAAATCCCTACACAGAACTTTCAACATAGTTCAGAATGAGTTATTTAATGTCAAACTGCATTCAAAAGTTTTTAGGCATATTTTCATTCGCGCTCGTATTTCAATATTCGTTTTTATGTAATTACTCGTATTAGTAAACTAGTATACATAGAGTAAAACAAAATCATACAGAACAATACGTAGGACCTAACACGCTCAGAATATGTTCCACAAGAAGTGTTCGTTGCGCTTAAGACTGATTTCGTTTAACTTGACTCTTTACCTATAATAGTTATTTATACAACACATTGATAATCTTGATGATTATGGAATGAGTGAATGTTTGTCGCACTGACTATCGTTCGTGCTACAATCTTCACGAGTGTCATAATAAGATTATCAACGAGTTGGATGCAACACTTTATGACATTTTTTAGCATTATAAATTTTATTGTAGGAAATAAATTATGAAATGAATTCGGGATCCACAGCTGACAAAGTCTTCATATGTTCGTATTGATTAATTTCGCCTGGCTTTGGCATTGAGTAAAAAGAAATGGATGACCTTGCAGGTTATGTTACAAATGTTCCTTTATTTTGTTAATATAGTTTCTCTGATCCACAGAACTGTTTTATCTGATCTTACTAAAGTAATACAAAATTGTTAAAGATTGGAAATAAATGATACGTCACCTTCTGTCTTGCATTTCATTTCTTGTTACATCGCGCGTAGAAACTGTAAGCAAGTGTTCCGGTATTACGTCATAGCGTATACGTCATTGCTATTATTGGCACGCGTGCTATAATAAGCCGATTACGCACGACATTGGCTGTAGTAACAAACTGTTTACAATGCTAGATGGCATAAAATATATTAAAGAGCATGATTTATCATGTTAAGACAGGGGCGACCATTCCGATGCCTGTTCCTTCCAGCTATAATGACATCACTCAAGACAAAGCTGTGAGGGATCACCTAGGTGTGGTATGGTACGACAGAACATTTTACGTTCCTGTGGGTTGGAAATCATCCGCTACAAAAGTGTGGCTACGCTTCGGCAGTGTTCACTATGAAGCGCATGTGGTAGGTGTTATTCTTTCACTATATTATTATTATTATTATTATTATTATTATTATTATTATTATTATTATTATTACCATGTATGGTGGGTCCCTACCATGTATGGTGGGTCCCTATCACCACGGCATGGCGCGTCCTCAGGTTGCGGATAGAGGAGACGGCCTCCAGATATGGAGGGTAGCTGCGAATATATTGAATAAGCAGTCGTGGACAGCCGATAAGGGGTGGTCCTCCAGCTTGGGGGTTGGGCGAAGGGCTAACAACCCATCACCGTAAAAAACAGCTTGTTACGAATTCCTACAGTAAGCCTCGGAATAGGATATATGATTATGTCTCGTGACGGGAATATTGTACGAAATGGAAATATAAATATTGGAGATTTATCCTTCGAAGAGGTGGAAAAATTCAAATATCTTGGAGTAACAGTAACAAATATAAATGACACTCGGGAGGAAATTAAACGCAGAATAAATATGGGAAATGCGTGTTATTATTCGGTTGAGAAGCTCTTATCATCCAGTCTGCTGTCCAAAAATCTGAAAGTTAGAATTTATAAAACAGTTATATTACCGGTTCTTCTATATGGCTGTGAAACTTGGACTCTCACTCTGAGAGAGGAACATAGGTTAAGGGTGTTTGAGAATAAGGTGCTTAGGAAAATATTTGGGGCTAAGCGGGATGAAGTTACAGGAGAATGGAGAAAGTTACACAACACAGAACTGCACGCATTGTATTCTTCACCTGACATAATTAGGAACATTAAATCCAGACGTTTGAGATGGGCAGGGCATGTAGCACGTATGGGCGAATCCAGAAATGCATATAGAGTGTTAGTTGGGAGACCGGAGGGAAAAAGACCTTTAGGGAGGCCGAGACGTAGATGGGAGGATAATATTAAAATGGATTTGAGGGAGGTGGGGTATGATGATAGAGACTGGCTTAATCTTGCACAGGATAGGGACCGATGGCGGGCTTATGTGAGGGCGGCAATGAACCTTCGGGTTCCTTAAAAGCCATTTGTAAGTAAGTAAGTATTATTATTATTATGCATCTAACCCTATTCATATATTACTTTATGTTCGTAAAACTCGTGGTGTTAATTGTTGGTTTATCCGAAAATAAATACAAAACTGAAGTGCCACGAAGATATGCATTACATAGCTTGCGAAACAGTTTGCTACGTTCATCTTTACAGATTCGGTCCAGTATTATCCGAATACCTATAGAATCAAATTCCCACACGGAGATGCAAGTTTAAGTCCAGATTAGTCCAATTAAATTTTTTTGTGAACAAATATGACATTTGTAATAGGTATATTCGCAGAAATTGGATTTATTCTGTAGGGATTCCACAATTGATTCATTAATAAGCATAAAATATTCATCATAATTATTATCATAATGTCGGAGCGACGAAATATCCTCCATTTATACTATAAAACACCGCAGGCATCATCTAACAAGCAAATATTCTGTTGAAGGCAGATAAAAAAGTTATTTTTTTTTCACCATGTTAATAATGTCAAAAGAAATGCTTATACAAATTTTGGCCACTCGACCGCAATTACGAGGGTCGTAAAAAATAAGTTCCCAAAGGGCGGTTTAACAGAAAGAAAACACAATTTATTGGAACAAACACAGCAATTGTTGAGCTATTTTTAGAAAAATGTCTTAGTAAATACGCGACGTCATCAAAGTCTTCGTGTTGTTTTAATATTCTTATCCTTAACATTTTCTATCACCCGAAATTCATTCATTACATCATGGATAGTTACGACAGTTGGAATATTTCCTAAAATCATTTGAACATCATGGATTGTTTAATAAAATACCCAGCCAACGGCGTAGCTCAGTCGGCACTTGCCTGCTGATCCGGAGTTGCGTTCGGGCGCGGGTTCGACTCCCGTTTGAGTTGATTACCTGATTGAGTTTTTGCTGAGGTTTTGCCCAACCATAAGGCAAATGTCAGGTAATCTATGACGAATCCTCGGCCTCATCTCGCCAAATACTATCTCGCTATCACCAATCTCTTCGACGTTCCTAGTTGATACAGCATCGTTAAATAACCGAGTAAAGAAAATAAAATAAACACCTAAACGTTACGTTAATGATTAAACACGAACTCAGCAAAAAAAAAAAGAGAAAAGTACAACTGCACGAATATTTTAACTCCACGTGTATACTGCTATAGCCCTGCTTGCATCAGCATGACAATCAACAGCGCAGATACCGAGAAACGGTATAGCGAAGCTTTGCTCTCTCAAAATTCAAATTCATTGCAATGCAATGCAAAATATCTTAGTAGTATGAAGCTATCCTCAGGTATAGTCATGCAATAAGATCAGATAGAAGTTATTTGTCAAATTTTCAATTCCTTAATTTCAATTATTTTTCTTTGTATTTCAACAAAAATTTAAGGCTGTGGTGTCCAAGACACACATCCATTATTGAAATTAAATTAGGGTTTTAGTCTTAATTTCAAAATGTATTTTTGACTACCATTTTTGCAGTACGTAAACAGTGAGTTGGTGACGAGTCATGCTGGAGGCCATGTTCCATTCCAATGTGAGGTTACGTCTGCCCTCAAGTATGGAGAGGAGAACCTCATCTCCGTGGCTGTCAATAACACACTCACCGATGTTACTGTGCCTCAAGGAGGATTTGATAATATTACTACGTAAGTATACAGATGATCGAACATTTTAATTAATTCCTGTATCCGCCATATTCGGGTTAGATTCTTCCCTTTCGCAATTCGATATGAAATGAATAAAACCGATATTATTTACTTAGATGGTTCCCCGTGCTCTACCTTTCGACATCAATGAGCATACGCAGCCGATACTAACTTCAAAGCTTAATGGGAGAGGATGGTATTTTTTTGGTGAAAAATGAGTAAATTAAAAAAAAATTCTTTAAAATACTCTGTGATATGTGCGGAATGCATAGCATAACATTTTGTGGGTATTTGTGCCCTTATCGGACGTTGAGTCGCCATTTTTAAACTTCCTGCGTTATGGATTTTTAGATCACTCGCCCACTTTTATTGTTGTTTCCGGTAAATTAAATTTTCAAAAAAATTTTTTCTATAAAATACCCTTTGATATGTGTGGAATTCATTGCATAACATTTTGTGGGTATTTGTGTCCTTATCGGATGTTCAGACGTAATTTTAAACTTCCTGCGCTATGGATTTTTAAATCACACGCCCGCTTTTATCGGTTTCCAGTAACTTCATTTTTTTTTGCTAGATTGCCAGACAAAAATAGATATAATTTCTGAACTATTAAAGATATATGTATGAAATTTAGAACACACATTCTTTAGACTATTAGGAAACTTTTCTCTGTAACAGAATTTTGTTAATTGATTTCATTTTAAAAATATGTCCGTTTGTTTGCAAGAAAGGAAATCAGAAAATTGTTATTAAATTTTAATTGTTTATTTTACAAACGTAGGGACTAATATCAAAATTCTGTTACAGATAGTTTGTAGAACATGCTTTTGCAAATACATTGCAAAAAACTGTTTGAATCTATCTTTAAAAACGGTTTAGATATATCGGTTTTAGTACAATCCTGCATTGGGTATATTTTTTTTTTTCAAATTTGGGCCCCCAAATAATTTTTTTTTAATATTTTTATTTGATTGAGTTGCCACAGCTATGAGCTCTCTACATACAAAAAATTAATATTTTACACCAAATAGAAAAAAAGTTTTAAAAAATACCATCCTCTCCCCTTAAGATCAGTTCACTGACAGAAGGCAAGTGCGTGGGGAGTATTTCGAATTGGAATTGTGTTGTTTCAGATGCCGACTTCACACAAATTCTCAGAAAACATGGTAACATTGTGAGTTTGTAACCAAAATCGAATTTAAGTTTATTTGTACACTCTCTAACATCTGTGGTCATGTCGTGTGTGTAAGGTCTTTGGGAATAACAGTAGGCCCTTTTTTATAGCCTATATTGTGCCGATTGGGGCAAGTGAGGTGTTCTCAATGATTACAGCATTTGACTTCAGTTTTCAACTCAACATTCAGTGATACACTTGCATCGTGATATCTACTACAGATAGCTACATTTTACTTCCAAATGTTAATACTGTAAAACCTTGCTAAAACGTACCCTCTATAAAAAGGAAACCTGCACAAACGAAAAATAAATTTGGGAACGGAATGATTTCCTATGTAAAATAGTACTTTGAAACGGAAAACTGCCTAACGCGAAAACAGAATTATTTTTTGGGCACCGTTTAGGTAAAAAACCTGAATAAACGGATGATTTTAAGCGTAATTGTTGCTAAATTCTTTCAAACCATTTGCGATAATACTGTACGAAGCATGACATCATTTTTTGTGTGACTGGACATGCAATGATCTGGAAGACTTTCGCTCTTCATTGACAGGCGTTGGAGATGAAGCTTCTCTAACCATGCCACTATTCTGTGCTTATTGTCAAGGATCCGGGCAGGTTACTGAACTCCTGTACCGTTACTTCTTCCAACCCTCTTGCATTTTCTTTGATTTATTCTCAGTTTTATGATAACAAGCCACTACAGTGATGAAGAACAGTGCGAGTAGAATAAAACTGTGAATAATTGTAGTGTAGTGTAAATTTAGTTTCACATTTCTGTTTATTTATTCTGAGTTTTGTGTTAATATGCCAATACAGTGTTAAATAACAGTGCGAATAAAGTAAAACTGTGCGATTTAATAAAAAAGCCTAGATGACCAGTTCTATCATGGAAGAGTGACATCATAATTTTAATGGAGCAATGAAACGTCAAGGCCGTAAAGCAGGCATGTCAATTGGAGCAAGCGCGCGCTTTAGAGCCCAGGAGACCCTGAGCGCTTTACAGCGGAAAGGAAAGAGACAGACAAAAGAGGTGGTATATGCCGCTTGGTCGAGCTATATTCAGGGATGGCCAGCACTGATTCAATAGATAAAGGGAAGAGAACTTATTAAAACTGTATCCATGTTAATTTTTAGATTTGCCTGAGAAGTTTAAGTGCATTATAAGAATGTAAGTTTTAATTTCAATGCTCATTTTTCACAAGTTTGATTTTTTTTATTCAAAAGAAATATTTTCTCAACTTTTCGTATAAAAAAGTGAAATTTTCAGGTATAGGCCTATTTATTTAGTAGCCTTACAGAATGTTTTCGTAAATCTAATATACCGTATATACGTATTACTGAAGATAGTGTATTGAAAATTTTGGAAATATTCCCATGGAAATTGTTTGTAAGGAAATGAATTAACATAGCAACTACTGTTACATCATAAGCAAAAGATACGTGTCCATGTGTTGTAAAAATGTCAGCTCTATAGCTTCAGCAAATTTCGAGAAAATAATTTAATATTCTGATGATAGGAAGTTGCTCACAAATATCACCTTAAAAGCATAATGCGATAAGAGTTTTGTTATGTAATATTAATTACACTTAAAACAGATACAGTACCTAGGTAACTTTGCTTTGTACTGTAATATTGTTTTGAATAGTTTTTTGATTACTTTTGTAAGGCTAAAGATACTATCAATATAAATTCCAACTTATCATGTCATACTCAATCTCTTTCTTTGGAATATCACTTTCTTTATAAATTATGTGTTTCATCCACTTAATATAGTATAATATTATACTACTATGGAATCTAAGTGAATATTCCTTCTTAACTGTCTATTATGTTATTAAGATTTAAAACACAAGTGCAATATTAAGAAATCAGTGTTAGTACTTATGTTTTACAGACAATATAATAATATTGAACAGAAAGAAGCCATATAAAAATAACGACATAAAATTTCACGTTCCGTTTGAAGTTTGTGCACCACTGTTTTCTTAATCCAACAGGCTGCTTATTTATATACACATCCCTTCCTCTTTCCATACTTAGCGCTTGCTGCCGAGCACGACTTCAAGGTCAGAAAAATGCACTTGTTTTGACATCACTGCCGTAAAGTCATACTGTTTTTAGATAATGCTACCTCCCATCCGAGGATTGGTTTGTCTAACGTGAAGTTAATCTACTTTTCATTAAACACAGCTTCAGTTACACAACCGATGGATCAGGGCGCAATTTACACTCTGAATTGATGCAGGACGCATCCTACAACGTTCCCTTAAAAAAAAAAAAAGTCGCGGCAATGCACTTTAAAAGAAATGTGGGTACCAAGAAACTAGGGCGCAGAGAGAGGCTGCAATTAATTAAGTTAATAATTATGAAAATAAAATTCACTTTGCATGTCCTGTAGTAACTTTTATTTCAAATTACTTCTTCATTGTGTTCTTCCAACAGTATATTCTTAGTTTTGCCAAAACTCAACCCTTTGTAAAACCCTAGATCATATATGTAACAGATATGTCGGGGTTATAGGCTTTGAGGTTAACAACTTTTGTCAGGTTTACTACGCTGCCATCTAGTTGTTACATAAGGAGTCACGTCATAATACCCATTTGAATTGCATTAGCGACTGTGCTGCCATCTCGTGTTCGTTTACGGCGGACGGATGGCGATCCTGGCGGTTGTTCTCTTCAAAGTGCTGCCGATTTTAACGTAGCGAGGAGTTATCTGTTACATATATGATCTAGGGTAAAACGAAAACCTGTGAAAACGGGGAAAAAAAAATTATGGAACGATCGCGTTTCGTTTTAGGGAGGTTTTACTGTATATAAAGTTGAACATACGAAGGCTATTACATGAATATTGTAAACATCTTACTTGCCCCATCAGCACACCAACTACAACATTTGATTTCAGTTGATTATTTACGACTCAACATTTAATATACGTCTGCATTATATTTAACTATAAAACTATTATTGTTCAATGTATAATAACATATTAATGCTTACGCCAATACATAAAAAAACTCTCTAAATACAAAATTTTAGTAATGAAAGATCATTTGCTTTAAGGACAATATGTCTATAAAATGAGATAGTTAACAGTTCTCTACGATAGCGTATTAATGTTACACTATGATTTAACTTTTATACATTATGCTTTAACGCTAAAGTATACATATATTATAATAAAACATATTGCACTCTTTATACTATTGACATAATACACAATTAATAGCCATTTAGGCCTGTGAATTTGATATAATTTGACCCAGATTATGACTTTATGTAAATTTTGTATGTTCATTTGTATTTTGTTTAATTTCACACTATGTTTGATATCCTACATACATTATACTATTACTCTATTATGATGCATTCTTTTGAGCATGTGGTCATAATTTTATAATTGATTTTAGACATTTGATATTGTAAACAATATTGTACCTGAATGATGCCCCTAGGAGGGTGGAAACATTAGTAGAATAATACAAAAATGTAAATTATAACCATTGAAAGCAATTTGTTTTATATTTTACTTTAAGCTATAAGATTGAGAAATTTTAATATATTGATATATAACAATATCAGTATTGGGCTTAGCTGACCATATGAAAAAATGAATTGTAAATTTATAACTTATAGTTAGGAAAACATATATCAAATATTATTATTAGGGGAGAGTTGAGTAGTATCGGACATCGGGTAATATCGGACAGTGCGTTTCTTTCATCTACCACCAGTTGGTAGTACCTGAATAACATGGTTACGTTTCTGTATGCGACATCACAGAAACGTAACTATGTCATTCAGGTACTATCATCTGGTAGTAGATGAAAGAAACTCACTGTCCAATATTACCCGATGTCCGGTACTACCCAACTCTCCCCTAAATTTATTTATGAGTAATGACAACCTAAGTTTATGCTGAAGACCAATTCATGGTTACCATTCTCTTGCCCCAAGGGGCTCAATTGTGATGACTATAGATTCCTACAATGAAAAGAATATTATCAGGTATTCTTAAAAATTTCATAACAGTAGCTAGTACTGATTTTGAGTTTCTTCTTGAAAACATAGCTAGAAAAATAAGCAAGCAAGACAGTAATTACAGAGAGTCTATACTTGTAACAGAAAGCTAGCATTGACCCTTCAGATTTCTACCTGCAGAGAGTTCTTATGAAAATATGTGACATGCCTTCATTTTAGGAACAAAATATAGAGACTATCCAGACGTACAAATCTGATATCTGTAGCTAAGTTCCACATTAATTATCAACTTTGATTTTAGGGACAGTGGTGCAGAAATTATCCAGACATACAAATTTGATTTCTTTAACTACGCTGGGATCCACAGACCTGTTGTGCTGTACACCACGCCAAGCATCTACATCGACGACATTTCAGTGGACACTCGTATACACGGCGAAATTGGTGAGTCGAACAGTATGTTATCACAGTCTACTATATACAGTCACGAAGCTTGAGTTTTGAGGGTGCTAGAAACAATAGACTGTGACGGTTCTATTTTGCATTGCCTGTAATGAGGCGATATTAGCGATCCTAGTGGTGAGCAACTGGATGACGTGAATATGTTAGGAGAAAATCCACAAACGATTAGGGAAAACACGCGAATTTTACTTGAAGCAAGTAAAGCGATAGGTTTGGAAGTAAATCCCGAAAAGACAAAGTATATGATTATGTCTCGTGACGAGAATATTGTACGAAATGGAAATATAAAAATTGGAAATTTATCTTTTTAAGAAGTGGAGAAATTCAAATATCTGGGAGCAACAGTAACAAATATAAATGATACTCGGGAAGAAATTAAACACACAATAAATATGGGAAATGCCTGTTATTATTCGGTTGAGAAACTTTTATCATCCAGTCTACTGTCAAAAAATCTGAAAGTTAGAATTTATAAAACAGTTATATTACCGGTTGTTCTTTATGGTTGTGAAACTTGGACTCTCACTTTGAGAGAGGAACATAGGTTAAGGGTGTTTGAGAATAAGGTGCTTAGGAAAATATTTGGGCTAAGAGGGATGAAGTTACAGGAGAATGGAGAAAGTTACACAACGCAGAACTGCACGCATTGTATTCTTCACCTGACATAATTAGGAACATTAAATCCAGACGTTTGAGATGGGCAGGGCATGTAGCACGTATGGGCGAATCCAGAAATGCATATAGAGTGTTAGTTGGGAGGCCGGAAGGAAAAAGACCTTTAGGGAGACCGAGACGTAGATGGGAAGATAATATTAAAATGGATTTGAGGGAGGTGAGATATGATGATAGAGACTGGATTAATCTTGCTCAGGATAGGGACCAATGGCGGGCTTATGTGAGGGCGGCAATGAACCTCCGGGTTCCTTAAAAGCCGGTAAGTAAGTAAGTAAGTAAGTGGTGAGCAACTATCTAATGTTTGCATATTTACTACATATTGAGCTTCGCGACTGTATAATACTAGACTGTGATGTTATCACAGTCTACTATATACAGTCACGAAGCTTGAGTTTTGAGGGTGCATTGCCTGTGAGGCGATATTAGCGATCCTAGTGGTGAGCAACTATCTAATGTTTGCATATATACTACGTATTGAGCTTCGCGACTGCACGTGTATATACTAGACTGTGGTGTTATGTTTGAATCATTGTTAATGTTTTCATTCAGAAAAAGAGATAAGCAATTTTACTATTCAAATGGAATCATAACAGATACGACCGTTTCACGAGCGATGATACACGTAGGCCTGTAGGTGTTTTAACATTTTTTTCTCCGAATTAAAAATTTAACTCTCTAGCTTTAAATGAATATTATTGCGATATACCGAAGAACAGATGATATTTCTGTGAAGGAATTCTGTGTTATCATATGATGAAGGATCGGTGGAGCGGAGAAAAATTCTCTCCGGCATCGGTTTTCAGTTCTACGTGCTAACGCTCTATCCACTAAGCCACACCGGATTCCAATTCCGATGCCGGATTGAATCCTCTCAGTTTAAGTTTCACCTCTTAGTTTCCCTTTGGTGGCCAACCCTCATGCACTGTGTCACAGATGTGTGACATAGAGCTGAAAACCCGGGTTCGAATCCCGGTGCCGGAGAGAATTTTTCTGAGCCCCATCGATCCTGCACGGAAATATCATATGTACTTCGGTGCATCGCAATAATATGATATCCGATATAATCAACCACTTTGTGATTTAAGACGGCGCTTATTTCGTCGAATCCCGGCCACTTAGTCACTCGTAATGAGTGCACCTCTGCACATTAGTGTGTTGGACATTGTGCCACTGTCACACATCTGTGACACAGTGCATGAGGGTTGGTCATCAAAGGGAAACTAAGAGGTGGAGCTTAAACTGAGAGGATTCAATCCGGCATCGCTTCGCTCGTGGATTTATCGGCAAATCTCAGGCCTCTTGTGACATTACTATAGAGAAATCACAATAAATAGTGTTGGTTTCCTTAATCTCTGCTTTACTTGGTAACTTACCCAAATATATTAGTATATTTAGATTAATTATACTGAGGAAACACAATAAATAGTGTTGATTTTCTTTATCTTTGCTTTATTTGATAATTATACTATGTATAATTAAATTAATTATACTGAGAAAACATAATAATTTTGTTGACCTTTATAATCTCTGCTTTATTTCATAATTATAGTATGTATAATTAATTTAATTGTACTCAGAAAAGATATTAATTTTGTCGGTTTTCTTAATCTCTGTTTTATTTGATTACTATAATATGTATAATTAATTTAATTACACTCACAAAACATAATAATTTTGTTGGTTTTCTTAATCTTTGCATTATTTGACAATTATAGTATGTATAATTAAATTAATTATACTGAGAAAATATAATAATTTTGTTGGCTTTCTTAATCCCTGCTTTATTTAATAATTATAGCATGTATATTTAATTTAATTATACTGCGAAAACATAATAATTTTGTGGGTTTTCTTAATCTCTGTTTAATTTGGTAACTATAGTGTGTATAATTAATTTAGTTATACTGAGAAAACATAATAATTTTGTTGGTTCTGTTACAGTTGATAATTATATTATGTATAATTAATTTAATAATACTTAGAAAACACAATAATATTGTCGGTTTTCTTAATCTCTGTTTTATTTGATAATTATAGTATGTATAATTAATATAATTATACTGAGAAAACATAATAATTTTGTTGATTTTCTTAATCTCTATCTTATATGAAAGTTATACTGAGTATAATTAATTTATTTATACTGAGAAAACACAATAAATAGTGTTGCTTTTCTTAATCTCTGCTTTATTTTATAATTATGGTATTATAATTAATTTAATTATGCAAAGAAAACATAATAATTTTGTTGGTTGTCTTAATCTCTGCTTTATTAGATAATTATAGTATGTATAATTAATTTAATTATACTGAAAAACATAATTTGTTGTTGGTTTTCTTAATCTCTGTTTTATTTGATAATTATAGTATGTATATTTTATTTAATTATACTGAGAAAACATAATAATTTTTATGTTTTTTTTTAATCTCTTTTATTTGATAACTATAGTATGTATAATTAATTTAATTTTTTTTTATAAAACACAATTAATAGCATTGGGTCTCTGAATTATTTCTTTACTTTGTGACTATAGCATGTATTTTTAAATTAATTACACTAAGAAAACACAATAAATAGTGTTGGTTTTCTTCATTTCGGCTTTACTTGATAACTTACCCAGATATGTTAGTATTCTAGAATAATACTGTAAAAATATGACTATTTTACTGTACTAATTATCATTTATTCTGTAGAAGTCTCAATGCACTTATTTTACAATAGCTGAATTTCGTTCACACAGGGGTAATTGAGTACAGCGTCACTGTTGAGGGACATTCTTCAGGCAACTCCACTGTTCTCGTTAGTCTTGTCGACCGGGACGGGAGCTACGTCATCCGGGACGTCGCCGGTAGTCAAGGAGAACTCCAAGTCCCCGAGGCTAGACTCTGGTGGCCCTACCTCATGGATAGTGACCCGGGATATCTTTACACCCTAGAGGTGAGCTCCGCTATGCAAACCGGTACTGAGAGAGTTTAATAGGCTATGCGGACATTGAATCAATTGCATACATTACGTTACTGATTATGATTGTTCTGCTTTGTGTTTATCATCATCACCTTCCTAACAAGTATTAGGCCAAGTGGCCTGTTACGGTCTCAAACTAGAATTTTCAGTCCATCTCTTCTTTGGACGGCCTAGAGATCTTTTGCCATACGGATGGTAATGAAACAGTGCTTTTGGAATTCTGCATCGATTCATTCGTTCGAGATGACCCTTCCACTGAAGTTGATATTTGCTGATGAAATGCATAATGGGTTCTATTTGAAGTTCTTGCATTATGTCCTCATTTTTTAATGATCCCAGCGAGTATATCCAGCTGTTGCTCTCATAAACCTCATCTCACTTGCTGTTATTCTACTGACATCTTTATTCTTCACAGTCCACGCTTCACTACCATGGCTTAATACTGGCTGTGCTAAGGTTTTATACAAGCCTATTCTTGTGTGTCTTTGTACTAGTGAAGGTTTCATGATTTTATTAATGATCCCCATGATTTTATTATATTTACATATTTTTTCAGCAATATCTACTTCATCATAAGGTGATAGTGTATAGCCAAGATAAGTAAAGGTATTTACTCTTTGGATTATTTTATTATTCAAACAGATTTTACTTGGTACAGGGAATTTACCACAAAATGACATGACATGATTTTCGTTTTTTTTTCAATATTAATTTCCATGTTATATTTTTCACTGACCATGTTTAAATTGTGTACTGAATATTGTAAATCATCTTCAGTTGATGCCATGAGAACTAAATCATCAGCGAAAAGTAAAGCATCAAGCTGCAAATTTCGATTAATTGGAATAAATCCATGGCGTGTCTGTCGCCAATCTTGAATGATTCTATATATATATATATATATATATATATATATAAAATGAACAAAGTGGTGAAAGGCCACAGCCTTGTCGTACTCCACTATAAATGGGTCGCCATTGTGAAAGTTTATGTGTTTATATGCTTTGTGTTTATAATCATTTATTTAACAGGCTTTATATGAATTATTTCAATACCAGATATCTTTATCCTCCCCTTAACATTTCGATGTTTTGTTGTTTGGTTTTTAACAATGATTTTCCAACTAACTTACGTTCACTGATCTGTTCCGGCTACACAAAATTTATACTAATATGAAAATGTATATTATTGTTTTCTCTGTTGACAAATATCCCGTTTTTCTCTTGATTTATAGGTACCTGTCTTTGACATGAGATTCGATCTGTCTCCATTCAATAAATGTTCATTCCATTTTAATTTTTTTTATATTTGATATTTATTTATACTCAAGTTTGCTCCAAACAGCGTTACTCCTCAAACTAAAGGAAAAGATCTCAGAGAAGTTCTCAGGAAACAATCATTCCAGTCATGGTGCCAGTTCCCACATAAAGGCAAAGGTGTTTGTACATTTGAAGAACGCTCCAAAGTCAACTCCTGGATCTCCTCTAAAAAGTGTCTCTCGTCCCCGGAATAGACCTACATCAATGTCATCAAAATGTCTTGCAACGTCACCGCAGTGAGATCTGTTCCTGGCAGAACCTTCAGTACTACCAGTTGTCGCCATCCCGGCTGCAGCGAGACTGAAACACTTGGCCACGTACTGGGGTTCTGGAAGAAGGGAGAGCTACTGCGTAACAACATACAGCAGCCGCGGCGAAAATGCGACTCACGAGCACATTGTGGCTCGCAGTGCTTTTCTCTCGCTTCCTACCTACAACCCCCACCCTCTTACTCACTGGAGTCAAACTCCGTTCTATTTGTATTTGTCTCGGACCTGCGAGTGACGTATCGTCGCAATATCTCTCTCGAAACCATATACCTCTATAAAAAAACGAAAGTTTCAAGTAGGATGGGAGGATGCATTCTTTTGCTTACAATATGATGAAAATATTAAATGTATGATTTGTTCACAAATAATAAGTTACTACATGTTACTGATGAAACATTAAAAGGTTAAGTATTATTATTATTATTATTATTATTATCATTATTATTATTATTATTGTTATTATTATTATTATTATTATTATCATTATCATCTCTGTACGTCGATTCTTTTACAGCAAATACGGTTAGATTTTCAATTTAAACTCAGAGATTTACAATGTGACGTTAAATGAAAGCTAGATGTAAGGACTTGACAGATATTGAACTTTTCAAATCTTTGGAAAAAAATAAATATTTGAAGTTTCGTTCTTTCGCTTGCTCTGTTGAAGCCATGTTCGCTGTAACTTACGTTTATGAAAAATTATTTTCAACAATGAAAATAGTAAAAATCAAATTTAGATCACGACTGACAGAGAAATACCTTCGTGATCAACTACGATTGGCAGTAAGTGACATAATTCCTGATTTTGAAATTTTGTCGCAGAGACATTCTGAAGACAGTTAATTTTAGGTTGTGATAATGTGTCCTATGTTTTCTTGTTCATTTCTTTCTCGTTACACATCCTAAACATTAACTTCCCTTTCGGTTGTCCGCCTCCCTTCATAGGTGCTATGCACGTTGCAGCTTACACAGTGGCTCGGCGCACCATGGCCTTTTCGCCACGGCTGACATACACCATCGTGCCCGTACAGCAATTACCAACCTGCTAAGAAACAGAGGATGGGAAGTACATAAGGAGATTCATTGTGTATCTGAAGATGATTCTCATAGAAGAGTCGATATAATTGCCATCAATAGAAGAACCCAGAAGGCGATGGTCTTAGACCCTACGATTTGCTTTGAACGAGATACGAATCAAGCACTGCAGATAAATGATGACAAGCGAGCTAAATATCTACCTTGTCTTCCATACCTCAGTGAAAAATTCGCTTTACAACTGGGATGTTACAGGCTTACTATTTGGAGCGAGGGGTTGTTTACCAAAATTTACATGTAATATCCTTAAATCCTTTAAAATTCTCTTTTATAAGGTTCAGAAGATTGTAATGGAAATTCTGAAGGCCTCTCTTCAAACTCTACACTATTATCTATATATGTTAACACGTAAATATTTGTTTTAATGTACAAATCGAATCATTATTTTGCTCGTTTCATTTCCCTTTATCTTTTATGTTTGTTAATTCCGGATCCCAGTGGTCAACCTCACTTTAGGACGGATGATTTGAAAAATTAAATATATAAGATAAACATAAAAAGTCAGAAACACTCGTGTTCAGGTGTATTTCAATCTAATATAAGAAATAGTATATTTCGGAATATGCATTATATGTCTTTCTCGTATTAACCAGATAAGATTTAACACGAGAAAGACATATAATACATATTCCGAAGTGATATAGCGTTAAAAGTTGTGTAATCAAGATGTAGAATATTATACTGCAATACAAGTATGGTAAGTGCGTTATGACAGGGTCGAGAAAAGTAAAAAAAAAAAAATGATCAAAGCGAAATATTTTTAATAATATCTTCGTGGTGGATGAAGTATTTGATGTGGGAGTGGATAATACAGTAGTATTGACATAAACTTCAAAAACTGTATAAATTCTATTATAACCATGCGGTGTGTTTCTTTTGTTTGTATCCTAGACCAGAATGTAGGAACCGTATTCTTATACTGTTATTTGTTGTTTAGTCATCTGTTCGAAGACAGGTTTGAACCTCGCAAGTGTTACCAACAAGGCATCACTTATGTTGCACCTAGACCAGGAGATAATGGGGTAGGGTGACCAGTTCCTTTCCACCTCCATTGCATACATCTCCAACTAGCTACATATTACACTAATCAGACTTCAGATGCATACAAACATTTGTTCTTCCTCTGACGCATATCGTCAAGTGAGATGTACTGTCTGATAATAGATGTAGGCCTACCTTAATCAGAATTCTTATATTGTAGACTCTATTTTTTTGTCTGTCAGACTCATTGTCCAATTCCTTACAAATCGTGTTTTTGTACTTTGTTATAGATTCGCCTCCATGCCGTTGGTGATATACCTGGAGACGTGTATCGCCTGCCAGTGGGCATCAGGAAAGTTGAGTGGAACAACACTAGTGTTACTATCAATGGAAAACCGATCTATATCAGAGGATTCGGCCGCCACGAGGATTCTGCTGTATGTTGGTATCTAATTCACGTTTTAAAACAAGACTCAAATCTCAGTAGAATATGAAAATAGTTACTTCATGTTTCTTTTCCCTCAAGATGAACATTATTATTATTATTACTAGCCGTACCCGTGCTCTCCGCTGCACCCGTTAGAAATAAATATAAAGTAATTACATAATTAAAATAGGACGTTTGATCCAGGGAACATTCGTGTTTGATAGAAGGATAAATCGTTTAATATGTTACTTAATTTAAATTGCATCCAAATAATTAAAATGCGATCATTTTGGTCCAGAGACACTCATTTGGTGCAATGACAATTCCTTTAACCTGTATCTTAATTTTTATTACATGCAACCATAGTTCAATGAAGATTGACATCATTTAGATTTAATGTGTATATTTTATTTTACTTGTCATAGGTTTCCATTGAATTATGGTAATAACTTAATTTTAACCCTTGTTTTCTACGTATTCAGTAAATGGCGCTTGGCCCACTATGGTTGTGAATCCTTCAAATAACTTAAATTATATTATATAATATTACATATTATATTATATTATATTATATTATATTATATTATATTATATTATATTATATTATATTATATTATATTATATTATATTATATTATATTATATTATATTATATTATATTATATTATATTATATTATATTATATTATATTATATTACTAGCTGTACCAGTGCGCTCCGCTGCACTTGTTAGAAATAAATATAAAGTAATTACATAATTAAAATAGAACATTGGATCCAGGGAACATTCGTGTTTGATAGAAGAATAAATCGTTTAATATGCTACTTAATTTAACTGTACTTAAATAATTAAAATGCTATCATTTTGGTCCAGAGAGCACTCATTTGTTGCAAAGATAATTGTTAAAATTTTTCTAAATTAGTCTTGAATGCATCCTTTAATAAATCACTCCAAATTAATAGAGTTGATTGTGTACGAAGATCATTTTTATGTTAACCTTACTGTGCATCTTTTTTTTTTTTTGTTAAGTTTATTTTATTCACGCCTTAACATCTGTGGTCATGTCGCGTGTTTAGAATGTGTGGGTATATCAGCAGGCCGTTTTTACTCTTGTTGAGTTCCTGTTTCTATTGTGTGTTGTAGATGGCTTGTGTTCATGTAACTGATTATAGACTTTGATTAATGTTTTTGGTATTGGTAATTGGGGCGGTGATGAATAATGGCATGTATCTTTCCAATCAGGCATTTGCCTTTATGACTAAGGGAAATCATAAAAAACCCCAGTCAGATTGGTCGGCCACGGGCTTTGAACCCGGGACCCCCGAATGCGTGTCTCAAATGCTACCGCCTGAGCCAACTCGCTCGGTTGTGTATAATTGTTTATGCAAATAAAAAAATGATGTACCCTACATAAATATTATTTTAAGAAACACAGGAAACGAATATGGCTAAATTATGAGCGCAGGAACGATATTTCATGACACCTTTTAAAATAACTCAGCTCCAGTGATCTCTAAGATAAAATGAGTGTATAAAATTAGAGTACTTTATGTAGACCAAATAAAGTTGCAATAATCAAGTTATACAATATTTCGCAGAATATCAAGTTTTCTGTGCGTACAGATTTCTTTTCATCTTACCTCAGTCCTCATTTGTAGCATTACATCCATCTAGAGATACTACAAATTTCAAATAGTGAAGGTTAATTAGCTTCTAAGATTACTTCATACAAACATACAAAATATTCTCTGTATATTAATATTGATAAACGTCAAGGCCGCCTTAAATAGACGGAGTCATTTGTTTTGATTTCATTGTAGCCAACGTCGTCGTTCCTGCAATAACTCCTATGTCACATATCGATTTTAAGATTTTTGCTCTATTAAATAACTTAAATAGTGATGCAGCAAATAATACAATCTACTATATATAACTTAATTATATTTCTTTCTTTCGAAAATGTAAGAATTCAAGATCTCCTATGCACTACTACCATAGAATGAATAAATTTGTTTTTCTACCTACTAAAAAAATTAATATTTTGCACATAGAAGTTCCGGAACAACGACACTATAATCTGAGGCGGCTGTGGAAATGTATTGTTATTTTAAAACTCTTGTATATCCTTAAATATCAGTCCTATCAAAATTTTTCCTGGAATAAAACTTATCGGGAATCATTTTTAAATAAACGTTTGTTATGTAACAGTTTTCACAGAAATCAATAATAAGCGAGATATTTCGATTTATTTAATTCAGGCCCCCTTATGACCCCCTTTTAAATAAAGTATTTTGAATGCCATATAGCCTAAAATCTAAGTTACAAATAACTTAATTTACATTCCATTTTTCATCGAAATCCGTTCAGCCATTATCGCGTGAAAAGGTAAAAGCATCCAGACAGACTTAAATATCAGTCCTATAAACATTTTTCCCGGAATAAAACTTATCGGAAATCATTTTAAATAAATTTTTGTTATGTAACATTTTTCACAAAAATCAATAATAAGCGAGATATTTCGGTTTATTTAATTCAGGCCCCCTTATAACCCCCGTTTTAAATAAAGTATTTTGAATACCATATACCCTAAAATCTAAGTTACAACGAACTTAATTTATCATCGAAATCCATTCAGCCATTATCGCGTGAAAAGGTAACAAACATACAGACAAACAGACAGACAGACAGACATACAAACAAAAATTTCAAAAAAGCGATTTTCGTTTTCAGGATAATTAATTATACATGTTAACACCAATTATTTTTGGAAAAGCGAAAATTACCAGAAAAATTTCGGCTACAGATTTATTATTAGTATATATTATATTATATTATATTATATTATATTATATTATATTATATTATATTATATTATATTATATTATATTATATTATATATTATATTATATCATATCAGAAGTAACTGTAATAACATTATAGCATTATATCCATCTAGAGAAACTACACTTTCCAATGGTGAAATAATAATTAATTATACAAATCGGTTAATTTAGCTTCCGATATTACTTCATACAAACACAGAAACATTCTCTGTAGGCTATCTTCCATAGCTTTCGATTGTTGCTGTCCAAGGCCCCTTATAGACGAAGTCATTTGTTTTTTAATTCATTACACGGCCTTAGATGGCAGTAATTTTAATTTTAAAACTCATTTATCTCATTAAATATCAGTCCTATCAAAATTTTTTAAGGAATGAAACCTATCGCAAATTATTTTTAAAGAAACTTTTGTTATGTAACATTTTTCAGAAAAATCAATAATAAGCGAGATATTTCGATTTATTTAATTGAGGCCCCCCTATAACTCCCATTTTAAATAATGTATTTTGAATGCCATATAGCCTAAAATCTAAGTTACAACGAACTTAATTTATATTCCAATTTTCATATAAATCGGTTCAGCCATTATCGCGTGAAAAGGTAACAAACACACAGACAAACAGACAGACAGACATACAAACAAAAATTTCAAAAAAGCGATTTTCGGTTTCAGGGTGGTTAATTATATATGTTAGGACCAATTATTTTTGGAAAATCGAAAATTACCAGAAAAATTTCGGCGACAGATTTATTATTAGTATAGATTATTATTATTATTATTATTATTATTATTATTATTATTATTATTATTATCATTATTATTTGTGTTCATTATTGCAGAGCTTTTTAAACATATAATTCCCCTTCTTACATTTACCTACATTTGGAATCCCATACAAGCGTGTTTGATAATGAAGATGGATATTGTCTTGGTTAAGAATATTACTCCGGAAGTGATGCATTATTATCCCTAATCCCTAATTCTGATACTTTCACTATGTGTACATACATAGCCTAATAACTTATCCACAAGATTTAATATTCCTAAATAATGTCCTTCTCACTCAAAAGCCTTGCACCATATCGGAACAGGGCCATGTTTAACCTTGCAAAATTTGGAGACATCCGTTTTGAGTTACTTCTTCACAATCTTATCCAGGGTTGCAGAACTGGAGAAGAGAGGGGCGGAAGCATGGGGAAAGAGTTCGTTCCCCCAACCACAAGGTCGGAGCCTTCAATGACGTTTCTGTGACATTTGGCAAGCACACTGAATACATTTCTCTTCTCCCCCTACCGTACAATGACGCGAGGTTTGAAGGGAAGGGATGAGTTAAGTGTTCCGGCTTGTGACGTTTGCTTCAATTGTAGCACAGTTTTGGATCCCTGGCCTTAAAAAGGATTCATCTTAAAATGAAGTTGTAAAACAAATAAAGTAAATGATAGTGTGTCGATGTCAAATCATAACAATGACGAAACTATAGCAATACTATCCAATTTTGTGATCGAAATTTGCAGTAGTTATCGTACACCAATTCTTAACTTTGTCCTTTAATCACCACATTCGCTGGTTTTGGTCCAAGACGTGTTTTAACAGATCCTTCGAAAACATTCAACTATATAATATGTTACAGTTTAATTTTGAGACTTTAAGAGAAATTCATTTATATTCTGCCAACAATATACTGTAGAAGTAACGGTTGTTACACCAATAATAACTTTTATCTCAGACTAGTCAATTTCTTCTTCAGAGCTGACTTAGCAGCAAAGAAGAGTTTCGGCGTCACGTCACACTTAAAATCCTCATTGTTTTTATATTCATAGCCTATATGATATTATACACAAATCAGATATATCTGTAGAAAAGTTTTTTCTATCATGCATTCTTTCAAACGCCTGAAAAATTTCCTTCTTACTAAACTCAAACAAATTTTAGTACAGACCCTTGTAATGCCTCAATTTGACTATTGTGATGTTTTATAAAGTGCTGAACTTTCTCAAAAACTTCAACGTGTACATAATGTCTGCGTCCGATTTATTTTCAATATCCGCCGACATGATCATATATCGGAATATTTTCTACGGCTCTCCTGGCTCCGCTTGCAAGATAGACGTTTAGTACATTCTCTTTGCCTGCTATATCGAATTATACATGATTCCACACCCAACTACCTTGCCTCTCGGTTTACTCTCCTAGCTTCACATCATAATCGAAATACACGTTCACAGCACAATCTGTTTCTATCAATACCACGTCATCAGACATCTCTGTACTCAAGCTCCTGGAATTCGCTGCCGCTGGAAATCAGGGGTAGTCTTAGTCCTCAGTTATTTAAAATTAGGTTGTTTAGAAATATTTTAAATGTACAGAATTAGTGTTTAGGTATAATTTTTATTTATTTATTTATTTATTTATTTATTATTATTATTATTATTATTATTATTATTATTATTACGTTATTATTTTACACAATCATTACTTTATTTTTTCATTGACACTAATATCTAGGTAGGCCTAATTGTCATTGTCTCAATGTAACACGTGCTGTGCTTATCATAAGTACTAATTGTACTATTCGTTTAGTTGTGAGATTATATACATAATATATGTCTTAATTTTTTTAAGTTAATACTTGTAAACTAGAATGTATTTTCCTGTTTGTGATTATGTATTCAGTCTCTTTTTTATTATATATATATTTTTATTATTATTATTTTGAAGTTAATACTGATTGTGTATATGTATTCAATCTCTCTTTTTACTCTATTATGTTTATTATTATTTTTAAGTTAGTATTTCATACCGGTATGTATTTTTCTGTATGTGATTTGTTCCTGGTTGAGTGGAAGAGAAGGCCTGATGGCCTTAACTCTGCCAGGTAAAATAAAACTATTATTATTATTATTATTATTATTATTATTATTATTATTATTATGCTATGAACATATACGTACATTATCAACTGGTGTGTTTCTTGTTTTATTCTAATGTGGACGGTATAAGACATTCGTTAGAACAATTGTGTATACGTATGAAATGAAATAATTCATACAATTCCAAATTAGATCAATAAAAGATTACATAGTATTACAAAATATACAGTGTGACAAGAAGAAAATTCCGAGATTAATAAAGAAGTGCGACACTGAGTGTTTTTAACAAGACGAACGTACTTAAGGAAACTCCCTATGAAACAAACTATCGCATACAGCAGCATGTGGAAACAATGCCTTTAATCACAATAATTTATTACAGCACGTACAGTAAGTCTCAGAATTTATTCAACAGGCGTAAGACTGATTCAACCAGGTGTCAGACATTTCCGGCAGTACTTGTAATGGTTAATGTAAATGCAACTAGAATACTCTGACTGAGGGGGCGTTCAATGACTCATTTTCTTACCACGAGATGACCGCTGCCGAGGGGTCATATTCGATCATAGCGGAAGCAATTGTCAACGTAACTGCTGTTACAGTTAGAGTACACAAAACTTGAATTACGTTACATAATGTGATAAACGAACAAAGTTTGAAAGAATTAACCAATTTCCGCAATGAAAAGTTTATAGCACAATTCATTTGCCTTGTTTTCAGTCACTTTCATTACATGTTATTTTAAAATCTCAGTTCTCACGAAAGAATCCAAAATGTTTTCAGGCATTGAATTCTTGTAGCTGTAAAAAGTTAAGTTGGCAGTTGACGCATGATGACCAGATTTTCCAAAGAAAGAATTTTGCGCAGATCTATACAAGAACTTTCACAAGCTTATTCGTTCGTTCGTTCATTGATTCATTGATTTATTCATTTATTTATTTATTTTGCTAATAACTGTAACATAAAATATAATATAAACAGAAAAAATCTTTAGCTCATCCCTGAAAGAGTAGAATTCGTGCACAGGGACGGATTCCTGAATTGAAATTAAGAAGTAGGCCTATATAATGCAATTTGTCCTATATATACTACGCAATAAGAATAAATAAATTAAAATTTACAATTTTTCATGATTTATACATTCCAAACATAACTTTTTAAATTTAATACTAGAACTATTAGAATTGACAAGATTAGAATATTTAAATATAAATTTGTTATATATTCTTGGGACTAAATTACTACTATGATTAAATACTGCAGCAGTGTTGCATTTTGGTTCAAACAATCTTAAAGAATTCATACCTTTTATTTCATAACTATGAGAATAAAATTCAAAATTATTTCGATTTTTATGTATGAACTTTATTAATACAATATAAGAACTTTGTCTTATTTTAAGAATATTAAAGTCTAAAAAACAATTTTTGAGATGGAAAATGAATAGGCTTATGAAGACATATTTTAATTATTTTCTTCTGTAATAAATAAAGTGGATTAAAATTGGATTTAAATAAGCTATCCCATCCTATAATTCCATACATAATTACCGAGTGATATAAAGTTAAGTATATTGTGCGTAATCAACTTACTAACAATTTATTGCAAGCAAAAATATTAGACATATTAACAAAAGATTTTACAATACCATTGTAATACTGTTATGTGAATATTCTTCAAAATTCAAAATTGATTACCAATCTCATATTCAAATTTATATTACAAATTGTTGTACTGTATAAATACAATTGTAACTGGGCCACACCCGCAAAAGTAATTCCTGAATGAAACAAAATAATATATTATATTACGTAATTTATTACAAAGGTAATTACTGTGTTGGTACATTATCAGGTAGACCTAACTTCCAGCGAAAGGTGAAAAGTATTTAATGGCTAATATCTACTCCGTATGTTATATTCTAGACCCGTGAATGAATGAATGAATGAATGAATGAATGAATGAATGAATGAATGAATGAATGAATGAATGAATGAATGAATGAATGAATGAAATGGGAAGAGAAACATTTCAAAGGTACTCGAAAACGCGTCCTTCCAATAGAAATTGGATCTGAGGAAAAAGTGTCTATGTAAGCTCGAAGTCTGATGACCATTTCTCTCACACTTACTTTCGCTGTTCCCTATGAAGGACCATTAGAGAATTTTGAAGGAAAGAGCTACCACATGTTGGGGGGAGGACGAAACAAAGCAACAGGCAGGATCACCAAAGATGTTAAAAGCCTGCACAGCGAGTGGGGGCAGAGACGCTGTAGTCCTCGCAAGAGAAGGGATTCGAGTCTGCGTTGTGCCAGTGGAACTCGAATAAACTCGCCCTAAAGTACCGAAGGCAACACGCTGAACCAAGGCTCGATTTCAGAAGACTTTAATTTGGAAAGTGGAGAAATTAGTATAGATGGAGATATAGGTTTGTGGTCCATTCATTTTAGTGATCATCCGGACATTTGTCTTATTGCCTTAGAAAAACCACGGCAGAATAAATCACAGAGACAGAGAGAGAAGCTCTTACTCATGTTCTGGATTCCTGTCCCTACTAAGAATAATTATCGTACTTCGAAACTTCCTCTATCATTAGATGTGGTCAATGACTGCAGAAGAACTGCAATCATTGACTTGCTAGGTTTACGAAGAAGTCAATGGCCTAGCATCGAATGTAGTACCAGAAACGATGATAGCGATCGTCCCGAACAGCAACAGGAGCAAAATTATAGACCCGACTGTCAGGTTCGAGAAACACAAAGATCAACTCTAGAAGTACACCAGAAAAAAGAACATCCGTAAACCCTACAGTTCTATATTTTTACAGACAAATGCAAATTTCAAGAAATAGAAGCAATAGGTTTGATGATTGGTTTCCGCAGTATAGGCCACGCCACCGTTTTTGGCATGTGAAATAAGTAATGGGAACCTTAAGTGCGAATATCTTACATTTGTAGCAGAGTATGGACGATAAAGCTGACAATTGTGATTGGCAGATTGTTGATATGAAGTGTATATGAGGAGGTACCGTTTCAGCTGTAGTGGCAACAGAAACTCACTGACTGGACACTGTACTCAAGACACACCGCAGAAACGTTAGCGTAGGGAAACTTAAGTGCGAGTATTTTACTTTTGCCACAGTCTGGGCAGCAAGACTGGCAACTGTGGCTGGCACATTGCTGACGTGACGTGTATAGGAGGTGGTACCATTCTCAGCTACACTATCAACAGATACTCGCAGACTGTGCATTGTGCTCAAGGACACGCGCCAGGAACGCTGGCGTCAGCAATACCATTTCAAAGTATTTCATTACCACCTGGAAAATATATTTAAAAATATATAGAGCTATAGAAATTGTCATCGCTTCTCTACGTGAGTCAATATTTTTGCTTTGCCATCACTTGTACAACATAAAATAGTGTAACCTCCTTTTTTTCTTTTAATTTTACATAAAACTATATAATGTGAAAAAAAAATTGCATTCATTTCGTTCATTTTATCCTTCTCTCATTTCATTGTTTGTTCTAATGTTTTGTTTATTAATGACATCGTTTGTAAAGTATGCTCTGTCCATAGTGACAACCTGTATAATTTTATAGTGGCTATCATTGTCAATTGAACAATGAACTACAAAATTATGTAACACAGAAACGACGGTTTTTTAATATATTTCGCTATAAACCTTCAGTTTCTCTTCTAGAGGTGACGATAGTCCTAATATAGAAGACAGATGCCCACAATGTGATGGAAGGTTAAGACTATCACCTTTTGGACATGAGCTTTATATCCAACTGGGAATGTCAGTTTTATATAAGGCGTTTCGTAAGAGAAGGGCGAGCCCGCCAAGGGTTGTGTTTTTTACTCCTCCGAATATCTAAGACACATATCTGCAACTTAAGCCTGGCAGACGTTGGCAGGCTGGCCCTTACTACATTGAAATTATCACTGTTTGTAAGGTTGGAAAAACTACGTAGTCTGTAACAGGTCCATAATATTCACATTACTCCGTACGAGAAGGGCGAATACACCACTCCGCCTGAAGGCGCGCGCCATTCATTGTCTCAGTGTTGTTGTAACCACACAGACGATTACAAGCGTATTACGTATATTTATGGACTTTATAATAGCTTATTATGAGTAACTGTGACAGTGATAAATAAAATCAACCAGGCATGTCTGGTTATTATAGGAAACATCAGAGGCATGTCGAAAAATGGAAAAACGTACCTACAAGCTAAGATTAAAAGGAACAAAGGTGAATCGTACATTAGTACGAAAACTAGCAGTGACCGACTCAGAGGAACATCTTCATGAAGATGATGTAATGAATTATTAGCACCTCTGTTCCCAGAACAAGTGAGACCGCTTTTGATAGCAAGAGTAATATCATAACAGGCATCTACTCATTTTGTGCGAGATCGTGCGTATTTGCTTGCTTTCCGCATAAAACCAATACGCGGTAAGTGTGAAATACCACATTCAGTATTCCCAACGTAACACACATAACAATTTCCCTATTCTTACAGCTTAAGCGTCATATTCATTTTACTGCTTTAGGCTTTTAACATATTATTTTTAAAGACGTCCAATATAGTAATAATTATAAATTGGAAACTTACCACTGCAATTTCACCTAAATTGCACTGTTATTATTGTTTTTAAATATTTGCAAAAATTAAGTAAACTTTACAACACCACAAAAGTTACTGCATTTGTAATGCAATGACAATTAATTTTAATGTGCAGAAATAAATAATTTTGTTATAATTTCAATGTGCAGAAATAAATAATTTTCTTAAAGCATTAAAATGAAAAATAAATCATTACATAACCTTACAGTTTCTTTTAAGTTCGCATTTATAGACTGGGGGAAAAAAAAAGACAGACGTATATCACGGCCTGCTGGAGTATAGTAAACACAGAAAACATTTTATAGCAACAATGTTGAAGATAGATATATTTGTTTTCCAAAGTTGCCATCATTGAACAGAAACCAAGTTGGAGATTTCATTGTAACTAAGTAGAAATTCCTCTTTCAGGTATGTAATAAACGATCTTCGCACAAAATAATGTACGATACACGAGCGGTATGTCTGTTTTCATGTTCTCGGAAATTAAAAAAGCTCAACTACGTTTCGCTTTTTCAAACTTTTCCTCGAACATGGAAACGTCAACATACCGCTCTTGTAACGCATATTACTATTTTGTTTATTAATATTTTCAGACACTTTGTAAATGTCATGTCACAGTGCGATTATTATTATTATTATTATTATTATTATTATTATTATTATTATTTATTATTATTAATTTCTGCCACTATTGAGTTTATTCTACGCTCTTTGGTTTTCTAATATACTTACTGTTTTCAAAATTATTCCCATAATATTGATGAATTCATAATGTCATCTATGATCACTAAGCTGGAATATTGAATTGGACATTTAATTGCAATTTCCAAAAAGGTATTCGTTTTTCAGTGTACAAAATAATTATCATTATTTACAGACGTGTCCTTAGCGGCTTCGCCCTTATATCGTTTACAGGTAAACTGCTTTGAACATCGATTATCTATATAGGTACATTTGGCGGGTTCGCTCTTCTCTCATGGAACCCCTCATATGCTTATTATCACTCCTAAAAGAACTCCCTGATACTCAACTTTTGCTGAATCCTGATGCGACATTAGGATTAAAGATTGATCGGAAGAATTGGACCAGTCGGAGTAATCCAACAACAGCATGGGGACCTCTGGCTTTGTAATACTGTGACTGCTAATTAAACGTACTTGGAATGTTAATAAGAGCACGCCACATCCTAGAAATGCGTTGCGCCTCTAAATATACGTAATATTGAATAGAAACCAGGATTATTATTTGCAGGTATGATAAGGGTAAATACATAATAGTATCTACTGTATATAATATATTCTAAAATTAAGCTCTGTTGCTACAGATCAGAGGCAAGGGACACGATTACCCACTCATCGCTCGTGACTACAACCTGATAAAGTGGCTGGGAGCCAATGCCTATCGAACATCACATTATCCTTACTCTGAGGAGATCATGGACTTCGCGGATAGGGAGGGCATCATGATCATCGATGAGTGTCCTGGTGTAGATATCGGGTAAGTCGGAAGAGAACACCTGTTGTGCAAGCTTGTACGTACTCTCTAATGTTCAAATGAAACTTAGCTCCGTCATGCATGCACCACAGCAGCTGCATTCACCGAAGAGGCAAATCATCCCAAAAGGTCGCGTAGCTTATACTGCAAGAAATGTAAGTATGCAAGACCATTAAAATGTCTGCTAAGTAAGAAATAAGTAGTGATATTAAATATATGCCAATGAATATTAGAGGTGCATCTCTTAATGTAAGTTCGTACTTACATTTTTCATGTTTAATTAAGATGATTTACGCATGGCTATTCGAGCATATATGTCCACAGTTTGGACATTTGTGCATATTTCGATATTAAGAGCATATTTCATATATAATTTTAATTATGTTGCAGCGAAATTGTTTTATAGATTTCTGTACTTTGGTAAAACATGTAATTATTAGTGTTAGGGAATTTAATCCATTAATCGATCAATTTCTATTGTAAGATTAATCGATGAAAAATATTTAATCGAATAATCGAGTCGATTAAAATTAATCGGTTGTAGTAGATATTAATTATTATTTTGTTAATACAAACTCGTACAAAAAATTCCGACAATATATCTCTCGGAAATTACTTATTAAAAGCACAATTGTACTGTTATTTTCTAACTGTAAAGCAGGTATAATAGGAAAAATCTTTGCACAAACACTCCAGAAAGAGATGGAGATATGAGGACAGTGACCTAGTTTATCTTTATTGAAAGTTAAAACACAATGCGATCCCTAATTAAATTTACACCGCGGTGTTTTACCTCTCGGCGGCTGGTCATGTCACAGCCGTCCGCACTCGTAAGTTTACACCGCGATGTTTTATGTCTCAGCAGTTAGGCATGTCAGAGTCGTCCGTACCCGTACGTTTGCACCGCGGTGTTTTATCTCTCAGCAGTTAGGCATGTCAGGATCATCCGCACTCGTACGTTTACACCGCGGTGTTTCATCTCTCAGCAGTTGGGCATGTCACAGTCGTCCGCACTTGTAGGTTTACACCGCAGTGTTTTATCTCTCAGCAATTGGGTATGTCACAGTCGTCCGGTCTCGTACGTTTACACCGCGGTGTTTTATCTCTCAGCAGTTGGGCATGTCAGGATCATCCGCACTCGTACGTTTACACCGCGGTTTTCATCTCTCAGCAGTTAGGCATGTCAGAGTCGTCCGCACTCGCACATTTACACGCGGTGTTTTATCTTTCAGCAGTTAGGCATGTTCCGCACTCGTACGTTTACAACGCGGTGTTTTATCTCTCAGCAGTTGGGCATGTCACAGTCGTCCGCTCTCGTACGTTTACACCGCGGTGTTTTATCTCTCAGCAGTTGGGCATGTCACAGTCGTCCGCACTCGTACGTTTACACCGCGGTGTTTTGCCTCTCGGCTGCTGGGCATGTCACAGTCGTCGCACTCGTAGATTTACACCGCGATGTTTTATCTCTCAGCAGTTGGGCATGTCACAGTTGTCCGCAACTCGTACGTTTACAACGCGGTGTTTTATCTCTCAGCAGTTGGGCATGTCACAGTCGTCCGCATTTGTAGGTTTACATCGCAGTGTTTTATCTCTCAGCAATTGGGCGTGTCACAGTCGTACGCTCCCGTACGTTTACAACGCGGTGTTTTATCTCTCAGCAGTTGGGCATGTCACACTCGTACGTTAACACCGCGGTGTTTTGCCTCTCGGCTGCTGGGCATGTCACAGTCGTCCGCACTCGTACGTTAACACCGCGGTGTTTTGCCTCTCGGCTGCTGGCCATGTCACAGTCGTCCGCACTCGTACGTTAACACCGCGGTGTTTTGCCTCTCGGCTGCTGGGCATTCACAGCGTCCGCACTCTATATTAACACCGGGTGTTTTGCTGGCTGGGGCATGTCACAGCGTCCGCACACTTAACACCGCGGTGTTTCGCCTCTCGGCGACTAACACCGTCGTAGTCGTTTTTAACACCGCGGTGTTTTGCCTCGGCTGCTGGGCATGTCACAGTCGTCCGTCCGTTAACACTGTTTTGCCTCTCGGCTGCTGGGCACGTCCGTACTCACCGCGGTGTTTTGCCTCTCGGCTGCTGGGCATGTCACAGTCGTCCGCACTCGTACGTTAACACCGCGGTGTTTTGCCTCTCGGCTGCTGGGCATGTCACAGCTGTCCGAACTCGTACGTTAACCCGCTATTTAAAACAAGTTTAAAATTGTACCTTGTAGAAGATCCTGGAAATGTCCTCCCTCGGCTAAACACGTGTTATATAATAGAAGTCCTGTATTAATGAGTTGATCTATCATTTTTTCTTCCGAAAATTAAAAATTAAAGCCAGTATTTTTCGCTTAATTTCAGTATTTTGTACGTATTACTCAAGACTAAACAAGGAATTCTGAATTATTTTTGTCCATAAAACGCATCGTCAGCTAAAGTAAAGAACGATGGTCTGAAGAAGATGAGCGAAATAACAAAGTGCTTGAAGGATACGATAGTAATATGGACATTAATTCTATGGTGTTAGAAGATCATAAATTTTGTTTTTTCACTTTATGTGATGTAGGAAGAACTTTTTTCTATACACAAGTTTATAATTATTTACATAAGGAGAAAAAATTAGATCCTGAATACATACAGAAGGTTATTGTGTCAAAATGTTTCATACATGAGAATGAATTGTCTGTATCAAATGTTTTTTTTAATTTCAGCAATAGCCAATAAGACAATAACTAAGAAATTAAGGTGACTGTTTTTTATGCCCAATAATTTAAATCAGGCCTGCACAAGGTTTGCGCTCCTCGAGCCGGCTCACAGCTCATGAGCGGAATGGAGATATTAGCTGCGCTCTGTATAAGGGTGGACTGGAAGAAGTGATGGCCCTCGTACAAAATAAACACAAAAGGAAGTACTATTACGAGTGCTTATGAATGAATTCCCGTTCAGTGTTTGCAAAACTATCTTGGACTATTATTAATTAATAAAGAAGTATTTATTTTCCAGAAGTAATATAAATTCTATAGCTACTTAAATGTACAATATCATTTTGTTATATTTGTATTTATCAGTACATCAAAACGAGGTTTTATGCTGAAAGGAACAGTAGCCTACTGATCATAATGAAACATCAGTTACAGATGTTCGATGTCTGCCTTTATTAAAGTTGATTATAGAAATCAGTTGCTCACAAATATACAGTAAATGTTGAGCCAAACATAGCAATCATTTTCACAGTCAGCCTGTGTAATCGTGGATATTATTGCTATTGTTTAGTCTTGTAAAACTCAACCCGCCTAGTAGTATTATTCAAACCATCTTTAGCCCTTAGGTCACATTGAAGATCAATAAATTCGAGCTGTAAATCGTTGAATGTTAATTGTTATGTTCCGTCTTTTAGATTCTTCCATACTGTACTGTAGCAGTAGGTAAGCAACGTGAAACAGTTACTGAGAATAGGCCTACACACTGCACTCCACTCGATAACTGAGTGGTCGTTTCCCTCTCCTCTACCTATAGCAAGTCTATGTCATTCTGACGTATCTTCCTCTCCGTTTCGGCGAGCGGTAAACACCGCTCTCCCGCTCCGAAGGAGCGCGCGCGCTCGTTGAGCGCTGTTTGTGCAGGCCTAATTTAAATATTTTCCATTATATGGCTAGTATTTTCTTTTTTTTTTGTGTAATGGTATAATATGGTGAGTGCATACATAAATGCACATTTAGGCACTTTAAGTGCATATTTGCTTAGATATTTGCATATAATTCTCATTACTAGAAATGAGGTTGAAAATAAATGAGATGTATTCAGTTGGTGGCCACAGTGATGGCATACCTGGGAAATGGTTGGTTTTCGGACCCATGTTCATTAGGACTTTAGCCTATGCCTTGTTTCACCCTTGCAGTTTACATCTATAATTGTGAAACATCCTGTATAATACACCAATCGATCTAACATTGCAAAAACAACCTACAAATTCTTTTAATTATTCTCATCTTATCTACAGGAGCTACGGTTTCAATGACGAGCTGCTGGAAAACCACAAGATTGCGCTGACGAGGCTCTATAACAGGGACAAGAATCGTCCCAGTGTGATCATGTGGTCTGTGGCCAACGAAGCGAGAACTTCCGAGTCAAAAGCAGAAAATTATTTCAGGTATATTTCGGTCATAATAAAGAAATCATATCCATATCCGTAATGGTTGACGATGCTTGTAACTACGAGAAATCGAGATTGCATTTCTCATGTTGTATTTTTAGCTTTTATGTACTATGCATTAAAATAACTGTTTCAATCCTTATGTATGACAATTCTGATGAAAATTACATATAAGATGTGTCGTATAAAATGCTCGAAAGCCCACGGTTCATAAAACTACCACCAGCAACTAATAATGACCACACAACACGGAGTTCAATTTCGGTGACGGCACCCATCCGTCTCTACATCAGACGCAAGCCCAAGATATTGGAAAGAAATGGAGATGATGATGATTATGATATGATGATGATGATGATGATGATGATGATGATGATGATGATGATGATGAAAGAGGGAATTGTAATTATGATGGAAAAATGAGTCGGAGGTCCAACGCTGAAAAAATCTCAATCAGATAACTTTTTTCAGCCAGGATTTGAACCCCAACTCTCTCGTTTCAAGTCAGAAATTCTAACCGTTACCCCACAGTGGTGGACTTAATATTTTCCTTACATATTAACAGTGTCCTTACATTTCATTAGATACAATAGTGTCTGACCATAAAATTCCGGCAGGAATATTGTCCATGTGCTCCGTCGATCGTAGCACCTCGCTAATAATGAGGGGCCTAACGTCTAATAATAGAAAAAGTGCCTGTATCCAAGATCCAACTTGTAATTTTGTAACTCTTGGTCTGACACACTAATGCCCGGTTTCTGTGCATACAGAGTTATCTAAGATTTAACGCGCTGATATGTTTGAAACGAGTTTCCGAAACAACAGTTATCGTCATCTTTACAGTTATCTGTGCTTCAACTGGTAACTGTGCCTCGGCCTGTAGTTACCTGGCTGTTAGTACTGATTCGAACAAATACCGACATGCGGCACTACTGCATTACTGTTTCATAAACTATAATAACTGATATTAAATAATAATATAAACCGGAATTAATTAAATTACTCTATTATCAGTGTAATTAAACAAATTGGCGTTTTATTTACATAACTTACGGTAAATGTTTTACTTTCTATGACATATTAGGATAATAATGTGTTTGTAAAAACAATTTCGAATATCTTAAGCTTAATTGTCGACATAAACTTCAGATTCTATGTCGTCAGTCAAGGAATATTTTATTTTTGGATGCTGTACCAATGCCAATGGTATTTCGGTCTCCAAAAGTCCATTTGAACACATGAAAGCATTCATATGGACGAATGTAACATATTTTAAAATACGAATATGGCTGCCATAACCACCACAGCTGACTGCGGTTGCAGTTTTGTAGCAGAAATTACATCTGGCCCTCTCTCCACTAGTATTACATATTTACCTCGATGATCACGCCAAATAACAATAATTATTGCATTTTTAATCATATTACGACTGAGATGGAAGTGTACATGTACATGTACAGTTACCCTGAAAAAGAATGAGACGATTCTTGGTCGTCGGAAGTTAAAGTTCTACAGCGCGGTTCACTCGATATCGACGTAGGGATACATAACATGACAGATAGTACAAGAATTGTTACAAGGACCACAACAAGGACAAGGACCAGAATAAGGATCACGAAGAAGACTGCCATTTAAGGCCAGGATTTTACAACATAGCTCGAGTCACAAAATATCATTGCTTCTCTGTACCGAATGGCAAATGCCTGCTAAGGGATCTACATTCTGGACTGCTGCTGTCACTGTCTTGTCTCGTAAGCTCATATAGTAGCGTGTCAGTTCCACTGTATAACCGAAACGTCTCGTGTCCGATCCTGGGTAAAACTTTTTTTTTATTGAGGTGTAATTAATTTGTTCAGAGTTCCTCGACTGTCTAATTTGTAAAAATATGGAAAAATTTATGCCCAATTTCTGGGTCTTACAAGTGGGCTGAACCTCGTCAAAAAATAAATCTTACTTGGAACTTAAAAGTATTCTTCCTCAAACAAAAATCATAAGAAACAAAAAGAGACCTGTTAAATTAATATCTTGTCCACATGCCATCACCTTCTATTACAGCTCTAAGTCGATCCGGCATGAATGTCACGAGATTGTGGAATAAGTTCTGATCCCCGCCGAGATCTTCCCAGATGTCAACAACTTGATCCCACAATTCGTCTCGATTTCGAGGACGTCGGTGGGCATAGGTGGCTATCCTTCTCTTTGGCAATTCCGCCCATAAATTTTCGATGACATTCAAATCAGGTGACTTCGGAGGCCAATTAATGATTTCGATCTCGGGTCTCCTTTGAATGCTTGAATGCATAGTGCATAGGGATGGTTATCCTGCTGGAACAGCAGTGTTCCTTCGGGAAAACGTTCTCGGGCAGAGGGAAGGAATATATTTTCCAGAATGTGCTCGTAGGTTCCCGCATTAAACCGGCCATCGATGCGTTCTATAACGCCAGGTCCATCGTAAGACATCCACCCCTATCACGATATGCTAAAGCGCCCCGATCTTTCACGTCGGTGCACATAGCGCTGGTCATGTCGGAGACCATCCTCACGATAGACACGGACAGGACCTTCGTAATCATTCGAGATGGTTGTTTCGTCGGAGAAAATTACATTTCTCCAATCGAAATCCAGTCGATTAGTAGCGAAGGCAAGATGGTCGACAGCTTGTGCTTCCCCCAATATTTCCATTTGCGCAGCCCTCCGGCTCCTAATACCGCGGTTCCTCAACCAGCTGATCACAGTCTGTGAAGAGCCGGGAAAGTTAGATGCTGCTCTTATTTCGTTAGCAGTCAGAAAGGGGTCTTGTCGAACTGTCTCGAATAAGAGAGCATCCTCTTCCAATGAAGAAATCCGCGAACGCCCAAGAATAGGGCGATTTTCGACCTCCCCTAAATTTTGGTAACGATGAACCCACCTCGCGTCTGTACTTCCAGGAACACCGACCAAACGGCCAGCAGATCTAGCCCCATATCCAGCCTCAACTAGAGCTATAACTCGCTGTCTCATGTCACGTCGGTTCGCCATGACGATGAGAAATGAGGGATGACGATAATACTTTAGTGTAGACAATGACTATTTAACGTGATATAGAATTATTGAAATAACAGGCATCTTGTATAGTAAGAGTTAATAAATCAACCCTAAATTAAATATCTAAATAACAGGATATAACAGGAAGTCCAATTATTGTTGCGAAACTAATCAAATTAAATCTAATTACATTAGGTAAACAAACCCCAAGTTATGACACCACATTGCTACAGCTAAATTGTAGGTTATTAACATAAGCATTGAATAGGTCCGTGGTTGTGCGTTGGACGACAAAACCATCATCGAAAGTTCGAATCTTGCGGAGGAATGTAACTTCTTGCTTTTTATAATGTAAATCAGACTTCTAACTACAATCATTCATATTTCTTAGATTATTTATTAATATTTATAGCCAACATTGAATTTGTAAAGAAAAGACTTTAGAAATCTCATATGGAATTTGTGATCTTTAGTGACATAAACATAGATTATCTCTCGGAACTTTTCCATAGAAGTAAATTAAATTCACTCCTTGAAACTGGAAACCTTAGTCGCAGAGTCATTTTCCCACAGCATACAAGCTGAAGTAGCACATCCATTGATAAATGTTTTGTACACAGAATTAGAATTACTATTCGACAGAACCTACGAGTATAATCAATGATTTGTCTGAACATGATAAACAAATCCTAAGTGTTTCCAATGTTACTGAACAATTTCAAAATATTAATTTAAAAACTAAGAAAGGATCATAAATGCTGTATCTAGTGATTATCCACATTTATGTCTACAAAATGAATCTTGGAAGAACATATATGATACTGGTACTACTGATATTAAGAGTAAATGTATTGAATTTTTCACTTAATTTCATAATCAATTTAGTGGATGTTCTCCACTCATTGTTGTGAAAAAAATTCAAAAGTAAAAACATGTAGATAACGCAGGGACTTATCTCATGTATTAAAAAGAAGAATCTATATGTAATGTGTTGCAATGTAATGAACCTCATGTTCTTAAATACTGCAAAAAGTACAGTGTAATTTATAAAAAATTATGAAACAGGGAAATAGAATATATTTGAATAGAAAAGTACAAAATTCAGATAATACAATTAAACCTATTCGGAATATTATTAAATTTAAACTTGTAGATATCCTAAGAAATAAAATATTTTTTCATTAAAACCAATGATTATAAAGTAGAGGATCCCAAATCTATTGCAAATTCTTTTAACGTATTATAGTATATAGTACAGAAATATTATTAACAACTTAAACATTCAAGATTTTGCAAAAGATACTGCAATAGGTTACTTAACAGATGCATTTAATAATTAGTATTAATATATGTAATTAGTCAATAACTGCAACAGTGCTTTTCATTCAATCATAACATGAATAAAATTGAATGCACATTAAATGAAACACTATTGCAAACACGTAGATAAAATAGTTAAAATTAACTGAAGGGGTGAGAATGAAATAATCCAAAGCCATACTTTTAACAAAAATTGTTTTGTGCGAGTGCATTTCTTACACATATGAGAAAGCTATTAATAAAATATTGTAATAATTACTCAACAAATGACTTAGCCTAAGGACTCTAAACCTTTGTAAAAGTTTGTCTATTATTACATATATTTTTTAATTTCATTTTAATTGTTTGTTTTTAATATATATGCATTTACATTGTATATGTGTGTATAAGTGCATTCATTAGATTAACGTTTATAATATTATAGCTTGCAATTTTGTATTGTTTGCGATCATTAACACTTAATCTCAGGACTTTGTAAATCTCTATTTCAACGTTACTTAGCTATTTCAACGTTATTTAGACAAAAAAAATCGTTGTGTAGACTAAGAATCGAACTCGCACTCTTCTACACAACACGCAGAAGTCTTAGCGTCTGAGCTATTGCAACGACACGAAAGCTTTCCTTTCTGTGCGGAGTGTCGATCTAGTCATGAGGGTCCATTGTCGATTTAACTACACGATTTATGTATATATTTATCTTTTATTTACGTAATATTATCATATTTTTTGCAGTTTTTGAAGTGAATTTCGGAACGATGCTAGTAACAAACCAAATAGCCTGAATTTATGTAACTCAATATTCGTTATCTTGTGTATCGGTGCTCTGGCCTCCGATCATGCGCAGTGTCTTACATCTGAGACTTAAGAATATTCTATCGTCTCATCCTTTTCCAGGCAAACTGTACATGTACACTATCGTTTATCATACAGTTCCTTAATTAAAAAGCCTTGGTCCTACTAGTACAGAGCTCACTGTCATATTACTACTGAAAACTTCTGCAATTAAAAATAACTATAAATAACTTAAAAAAAATGACTAACAAAATACTAGTGGAGACATATATGTAAAACGAGAGATACTGAACTTCAAGTTACCTCAACTGTTAGTTACAAGATCTGATAAAGCTACATTCAGCTTTTCGGAAACTCATGAAAGTTATCAGTGCAGTTAAATTAATAAGTGCAGTTAAGTAACTGACAGTTAACTGAGGTGTACCATAAATCGGGCATAAGACCAGAATATAACTATGTATTTGTTACGTCTATTGGAATTTATTACCAAACTACTTGTAATTGTTAATCTCATATTATAAATTATGCCCTACAGAGACATTGCAAACCATACGAAGAGTCTGGATTCTAGCCGGCCCATTACCATGGCAATTAATGCAGCTTACACGGAAGATGTTGCGGTCAGTATAAGAATAAAAGTGATTAAAAACCTTAAAATTTACATTGAAAGTACATCCTCTGGCACAGAAATTGGTTGTTGTTCAGAGACTATCTTCCACCTCGGAATAGCTCGGGAATCATTGTGTGCACTGTGTTCACACGCATGTGTTTTACATAGAGAGATTCGAATTCCGGTCTTTGTAACGACAAGAAACATCTCTATATCTAAGCCACAAAGGCTTCGTAGGGACCATGTCGTCTTTTGACATACAGATACGTCGCTGCTACGACTTGAATTCATCTTCGGATCTCGATGCTTAATATTTTCCCGAGTGAATTGTCACGTTAACCCGAACGACACAGACAAATTTACGTTACAGGAGAACGACCAATTTCCGTGTCAAAGAGTGTACAATAAATGAAAGAAACTTAACTCTTCGACAGACATTTTACATTTAAACTGAGAACAGAAGTGCATTTCTGATTTTCATACTGAATGAACACTAAATAAATGTAGAAAAATACTAAAATCATCAGATGAATAATTTATTACTAGGCTTTCTCTGAAAGTACTGTCTGCTGTACTACTTTAGTAGGTAAAACGAAATTTATTTTAATTACTTCATGAAATTCTTCCACAAAATCTATTTCACACTCTTCTACACTATATTCAACACTCAAAAAGCCTTTATGTTCTAGACAGCCTTTTAAAAGTTTGCATCAGCCTGAAAGAGCCAATTCTGAAAATGTTTCATGACAACATCAATCTTAAGAAGTGCTGCTCTCCAAGTCCAACTCGCATTTGAACCAAAGAAGGTGAAAGTTCAATGAAGTAATTTCATTCTCTTGTTAAGTTGCGTCATCATACTAAAGAACATGTTTCTATTTTTGGTCCAATTCTTGTAACATTGTCTGCAGACCTATGTAGGCTTTTGTTTGTTTTATTTTTTCTAACAGCGCTAGTGACATTTTGTTGATATATTGTTGTATGCATGGTTGAACTGCAAATTTGTTTCATTTACAAATTATCGACATCGAAACAAGAGCAAGCATTTTGCGTGATTCAATTTGCGCGAACAAGGGCTGTGCTGACAGAGCAACGACCTTTCGAACCAAATTTAACTCAGAAAACCCATATGAATGTCTTGCGCAATAACAGCCTTCTTTTTTGCCGACCCTACATTCATGGACCATCCTCATTTGAACATGTTAACGGGACTGTGCTCCTCCACACTTCTACCGGGATGTGCGTCAATATATAACTGCCACCTTTCCGAGTCGTTGGATTGGCCGTACTGTAAGAGGATTTTCCAATAATTCTCTGGCCTCCAAGACCACCAGATTTATCATCTAGCGATTACTTCTGCGGGAATTCATTAAGGATACCGTGTATCTGCCTCCATTGTCACAGAAACTGGACGAATTGGACAATGCATATCCGATCAGTGCAAAATTGATATCGGACTGTCATTTTGACATCAGCCATGTAATCAGTAGCGCCCACATTGTTTACCTATAATGCTCATGTGAAAATTATTAAGTACGAGTGACTTTTCATATGATTACTGGTATAAGTAAGGTCGGGTGACCTTGGTGGTCGAGAAATGACTCCACCGCGACCGATCCAACACCCAGGATACTTTCATTGATCCTACTACAGCCGTGGCGAAAATGTGATCGTGCGCCGAGCCACTGTGTAACCTGCAACGTGCATAGCACCTATGGAAGGAGGCGGACGCCCGAAGGGGAAGTGAAGCAACTGTCGGCTTATTAACAGATTTCCATTTTCCTTACGTCAAGCATTTAAATATAATTTTATACAGTATAAGATTACAAACTAATGTTTAGTACGTGTAACGAAGAAAGAAATGAATAATAAAACATAGGACACATTATCACAACCTACAATTAACTGTCTTCAGAATGTCTCTGCGACAGAATTCCATAATCAGGAATTATGTCACTTACTGCCAGTCGTAGTTGATCACGAAGGTATTTGTGTGTCAATCGTGATCTAAATTTGGTTTTTACTATTTTCATTGTTGAAAATAATTTTTCACAAACGTAAGTTGTAGCTAACATGGCTTCAACAGAGCAAATGAAAGAACGAAGCTTCGGATATTTATTTTTTGGCAAAGAATTGGAAAGTTCAATATTTGTCAAGTCCTTACATCTAGCTTTCATTGCAACTTTACATTGTAAGTCTGTGAGTTTAAATTGAAAACCTAACCGCATTATTCGTACATCTGCTGAAAAAGGATCGACGTACAGAGATGATGATGATGATGATGATGATGATAATAATAATAATAATAATAATAATAATAATAATAATAACAATAACACTTATGGCCAGTTTGTCCAAGTAATGTTTAATTTTGCTTAACGAATGTTAAATTAACAGTCTGTTTATTTTTAACGCTTTGTTAATGTATTTTCCATTTGTTCAACATAATTTTGTTTAAGATAACCAACACTTAACTATAACGTCTGTTAGCACTATTTTAACTACTCAACAGCAGTTGGTAATGATTCTACACATGTAAGACAATTTTTGATTGGCTAAAATTAGTCTTTAAATACTATATTATAGAACAAGTCATGAAACTTGCATAAAATGACAACCTGTTATAGTAGGCCACGCTCCATAAACAAACAGTTGACAAATGAAAGTTGTAGGTGATATGCTGAATAATAATTACAAAGTAAAGTTATATTTCCTCATTGCTATTATGGATACGAAATACGAAAGAAATAAAATAACACTGATGTATTTAAACAGTCCAAAGTATTTTTTAAATGTTATATATACCAGTCACATGCTAAATATGCCCTACAGAGAGACACAAAATATTAATTTCGCAACTTCTGTTCGAACAGCTGTGGAGACATCGGCCGTATTTAACTAACTGTTAAATGAGTTAACTGGCGAAAATCCTACATTTAAAATTAACAAACTGTTAACAATCTGTTAAACCAAAGTGGTGTTGAAAACATACAATTTTATTAATTAACAAACTGTTTAGAGTTTAACAGTCGTTAAATTTTCTAACAATACTTGGAAAAACCGGCCATTAACCTTTTAATGTTTCATGAATCACATGTAGTATAATGCCGTTTTATGTTATATAACCGTTTTCCTCTTAATACTTGTGAACAAATCATACATTAAATGTAGGAATAGATGTTGATACAGGAGCATACTTTACATCAGCTACTATAATTATTGCAGTACTAACAGGAATTAAAATTTTTAGTTGGTTTGCATTCTCATCATATTGGCAGCAAAAAAATGCGTCCTCCCATCCTACTTGAAACTTTCGATTTTATAGAAGTAAATGGTTTCGAGAGAGACATTGCGATGATACGTCACTCGCAGGTCGGAGACAAATACAAATGGAACCGAGTTTGACTCCAGTGAGTGAGAGGATGGGGGTTGGGAGAGGTAGGAAGCAAGAGAAATGCATAGCTATCATTGCGAGCCACAATGTCCTCTCGAGTCATATTTTTGTCCTACTACAACCTAATGTCGTTTTGGTTGCGTCCGCATGTGAATACTGAAGAAGGACATGAGACTGACGCCCGTGATTTTCAAACAGCTATGTCAGATACTGTTAAGAACAGAGCATATGTTCATATAAACTTTTTTGTTCAGAATCACTAATATCATTACCCCTCACACCATGTACCTTTCCTCCTGACTCACTCTGTATGTATATTTTTATATAGGGAACTTTCATGGATGTAATCGGTTTCAACCGCTACAACGCATGGTACGCTCATGGTGGAAGAACGGATACAGTAACAGTGAACGTCAGAGAAGAAGCGCAGAACTGGCACGATAAGTACAAGAAGCCAGTGCTCATGACAGAGTACGGTGCTGATACATTGGCTGGGCTTCATTTGGTAAGCATTTCGCTCTTCGTAAGCAGAATTATAATAAGAAATATGTGCAACGTTATTCTTGTATTCATCACAAAGAATCAGGTAAAAACATGCATTTGGTTAAATATTTTTAAATAATAGGCCTATGATTTTCTGAAATGTAATATATCCAACAGTATGTATTGTTACTTTATAGAGTGAAAGCGAGCAGGAAGGGAATGAGGGACATTCATATTTACAAAATTTTCACCATTTCCTTCTTGTAGTTAAAAGTGTTACAATTTAGAGTAATGTTCTATTCTATCTATTAGATATATGTAAAAATAACGAGATGATTAGAAAAGGATGTGCAATAATCTCTTAATATAGCTATTTATTGCTTTTAAAATAATGTGTTTAATAACTATTTTATTTTTATTTACTATATATATATATATATATATATATATATATATATATATATATATATATATTTATTTATTCCTATAACCGTTACAGGTTGCCATTGACAAAGAGTACCGTGATACAATAAGTATAGATAAATGTCTTGAGGCTTTATGAAACATATTTTGTTGTTACAGTGAAAAATAACAAATTGAAATAGATTTAAACACACAATCTTCTTCTTCTGCTTCAAGCTGTAGGCTTTAAGCCCGTTGCGGCTCCTTTATTTCTTGGATCCACCTTTTTGCTGGTCGGCCGATACTTCTTTTTCCGGTGGGTACATAGTCAGCGATTATTTTCGGGGTTCTATCTTGGCTCATCCGTTGTACGTGTACCCACCATTTCTGTTTATACCATTTACAGTTTCTAACAGACTGTTAACTTTTAGATTGTTTCTTATTTCCTCATTCCTGATGTGATCCAGTCGAGTTACTCCTACTACACTTCGAAGAAAACGCATTTCAGCTGCCTGTAGTCGACTTCTATCTTTCTCTTTTAACGTCCAAGTTTCACTCGCATATAAGCCCGTTGGTATTGCCATAACTTTATATAGTTTAATCTGTGTATCTTTCCTAGTTTTATTACGGAGTGTTCTTCTAATGGTCCCACATATATTGTTAAATTTGGCAATTTTATAATCAATATCTTTTTCATGAGTATATGATAGATGGCAGCCAAGGAAGTTAAAAGTATTAACTTGTTCTATGATATAGTCTTCCACTACTACCTTTGATCTCACCACCCTTTTGCCCATAAATGCCATTACTTTTGTTTTTCTTTCGAAATAGTTAGATTCATATCTTTCGCAATTTTATATAGTTCAAATAGCCTCCTTTGTAACGTATCCTCGTCACTAGCTAATATAACTTGATCATCAGCAAAGAGGAGGTTTTTTAAGAATTTTTTGTTTTTAATGTTTTCTGATATGTTGAACTTCAGCTTAAACAATAGTAAACACAAAATAATATACGAAATAACGTCAAGAAGATGTGAAATACAGTCATGGTCCCTTTGAATGACGCCTGAAGATAGCTATTAATCCTTTGAGTGTTTGTTTTTTAAAATAATGTGTTTAATATGTAACTACAGTCAGTGTATTGTTATTAGTATCTCTTTGTTGTTACCTATTGCTTTAAAAAGGATGTGTTTAATTTGTAATCTTAAGTCATTTTTCTACTATTCCTTTACTGTACTGTTTACATTTGTTTTTAAATCTTTTGTATTGCCCCTACCATTACATATTGCCCTTCAAGAATTTCGGTGTTCGTTAGTTGTAAGTCATTACTTGTGCTATATTTTATTATTGTAATTGTTCCTGAATCATGTATGTAACTTGTAACCGTAAATCATTGCTTGTAATATCTATTTATTACTCTTAACTGTTTCATTGTTCATGAATTAAGTATTAATTTGAAGTGAAAGTGAAACTTTGTTTTATTAATCTACTATTGATTATCTTTTTAAGATCGTGATTTACTCTGAAACGGTTAGACGTTCTTATATACCTTTTACAATGATTATTCCTCAAACATCTCACTAATCTTTAACAGGAGCCATTCTTTCACTAATGTGCATGCTTCTACATAATTCATGTAAATTGTAACTGTGACCACTATTTTATGTTATCACTTTACTATTGTTTATTGGTTATAAAATATGTATTTTGATGCCAACTATAACCCTAATATACCTCAGAGTGAAATAGGGTTTATTAAATTGGATAATAAAAAAATAAATAAAACTCTCAGAAATTCAGCTCAAATTATGGCTAGTCTTGCCACAAATATTACAGTAGCATGGAAGAGAGTGAAAACGTGAGTAACGGGAATAATTTTAATGTGAGAATCGCGACATACAGTATGTAAAAAAGAAAATAACATGCTCACTAAAATTCATGCGAATTTAGCTGAAAATAGCCCTAGTGCTAGTGTGTCACAGGAAATTAAGAGAGAGTTGTAAACTATATTTGCGAGATATAATTTTTCTTAACAGTAATCTCGATAATTTTATGTGATATTATATGGAACCTAATGTTCTTCTTTGTAACAAGTGACTAAATGTAAAATACTGTAGTTCACAACTTTATATCCTATCGCAAAGAACACTTAAAACAAAGATAAAAGTACATAATCGAGTACACCATTACTGCTTAAAAGGATAGAGTCGCCACCTGCGCCCGCTTTGAACGTTCTCAAATATTTGTTTACGACAGCTCCAAGCTTACTGGCGTCGGAGTCTGGATAAAACGAACACCACAGAACATAAAAAGCAAATTGTCACACGATGGATTTGCATAATATAGTTTAAGCGTGTCGAGAATCGCTTTTCGGTAATCAACTGCATGTATATAGGCAGTAAGACTCAAACTACTGTCCAGATATCGAGCGTATTCCGAATCTCAGCGCTGAGTAATCTGATGGCATCACGGTGTTCAGAATTTCCCCGATGGCGTCACTGATGCTCCACCGGTGTCGCACCGGTGCCATCAGCTTGCAGAGGTGGTGGCAGTCTCCATCAGCCGCCATCAGTGAATCTGATTGGTTCTTGTATAGGGCGGGAATTAGCAGACGAATGACATCGTGCACTGTTGTGTCATGGCGGTGTGTTCTGCTTTAGTTCTGCTGTATTGTTTGTAATGAGCACAACGTAAAAACAATATGTTAATGGCTTTCGAACGAACATGTCAACGGACCACTTATTACTACGGGTTCAGTAAATAAATTGTTTATGCTCTCTTTTCTTTGAACGAGGTGACAGTACGGAAATTTCGCAAAATTTTGCTAGCGTAGCACAGACAACAACTTATACAGTCGCCATGACAGCCATCGATCCTTCCAGCAGTTTTGTTCCTATTTCGCTGCAGCGTGACGTCATTGTTGTCCACCGATCCGGTGAGATTCAGAATACACTGTTTGCAAGGATACAGGAGATGATTACCTAAATGTGACGTCACCACATGCCACTAATAAAAATTAACCAAAGCCGGTCTGTTTTCTTTCACTCATGGCAATGTAGTCTTGTTTATGGTCAAATTCACCAGTTATGATCACTATTGTTTCTATGATGAATTACAGTTTTAAATATTTACAAATATTTTCATCATTCAATAAATACACACGAAAAACAATTGTTTAAAGATTGTTACATTTAAATTGAGTTATTATGACTAATTAGAAAAAGTAATAATGATAAGAAAATTAAATTTAAATATTATGGAACTTCCTGTATGAATTATGTCTTATTATTTTATTTATTATTTATATTATTATTATATTATTATTATTATTATTATTATTATTATTATTATTTAATACTATTGCTGCTTTTGCTATTGATACTACTAGACTACTATTATTTATATATTTTACTGGCTCAAGAAATATAGTTTTCAATGAACTACTTGTGAAAGAAAGTTTTAACAGTGTTTCACAGCTTGCGAAGTTTTTCCCACCGAAATTTTCTTCTTTAGATGCCTGAATACTTTTATGTTTTAGGCTATTTACTTCAGCTTCATTTACATGAAAAACTGTAATTGAAGCAATAATGTAAATACTGGAATTTGATAAAATTTAATTCTCTAGAATTAACATTTTTAACAGAAAGAAAACATTTCTAGTTCTCTATTTTCGACTTACCAACCTAACACAACCTGGAAATTATTGTTTGCTCTTGTCTGTTTAAATTCGTACTAATGGACTTTTGCTCGTTTATCTTTTATTTACAGCGTCCATTATTAGACAGGGGAGAGTCGGGTAGTATCGGACATCGGATAATATCGGACAGTGAGTATCTTTCATCTTCTAACAGATGATAGTACCTGAATGACATGGTTACGTTTCTGTGATGTCGCATACAGAAACGTAGCCATGTCATTCAGGTACTACCGGCTGCTGGTAGATGAAAGAAACGCACTGTCCGATATTACCCGATGTCCGATACTACCCAATTCTCCCCTACAACTTCCAACCTTTGAAAATATCTTAATCTTATTTCCAAATAAGTTTCTAAATACATGACTTTCAATTATAGTAAATTAGTTCGTGTAGTTTACATCCATCTGTAACCGAGTTGTTTGCTAGTTCACTTGTAAACATTTCGATTATTAATATAGCCCATTAAAATAAAAATTTGGAAGTTCATTCTTGTTCCAGTACACATACCTACATTTATTTTATCTCTTATACTTTGGTATTTAACCACATGTCGTACTGAATACTTGCTGTCTGTTACAATCCGCTAAGTTTCAACAGTTCCTTTCTCATATAGGGGAGAGTCGGGTAGTATCGGATATCGGGTAATATCGGACAGTGAGTTTCTTTCATCTACCACACGATGATAGTACCTGATTGTCATTCTGGTACTACCAACTGAGTTTCTTTCATCTACTACATGATGATAGTACCTGATTGTCATTCAGGTACTACCAACTGTTGGTAGATGAAAGAAAGGCACTGTCCGATATTACCCGATGTCCGATACTACCCGACTCTCCCCTATTGCTTAAAATACGGTGTTTATGATTTTTAATTCCGGTTTCAAATTTCAGCTATAGTTTCTGTTTTGTAGTTTTCATTCCTGTATGTAACAATATCACTTTTAGAAGCCAAATTATATGTAATGTTAGTGTATTGAAAGAATGATGCTAGAACTGATCAGGAAGAGGAAAAGGAATTAGTTGGGTCACTGGCTGAGAACAAACTACCCACTGAAAGATGCACTGGAAGGAATGATGAACGGGAGAAGAGTTCGGGGCAGAAGAAGATATCAGATGATAGACGACGTTAAGATATATGGATCATATGCGGAGACAAAGAGGAAGTCAGAAAGTAGAAAAGACTGGATAATGCTGGGTTTGCAGTGAAAGACCTACCCTTGGGTAGAAAACTACGAGTGAATGAATGTTAGTGTATACTTCAATGGCACTTTCATGTGAACTTTGTATTCTTTCGGGTGCTAATCGCTTTAAATATGTGAGAGTTGGAGATATTTCTTTCGTTTCAATGAAAGGGAACATTTGTTTACGGTTTATTGGATTTAATTGACGTAAGATAATTATTTATCCTGTCTTTGAGTATTTCTCTGATTATTTGAATATAAATCATTTTTTTATCTTTAATTTTTTTCACATGATAGAGTCTGTTGTTCTGTTTCCCTTCTTGAAATTTCGAAGTCTGTTTATATTGTAGAATTTATTTATTTTCTCTGGGCAAATAAAGTAAATACATTTAGCCTACATAACACTCATATCTCAAATATGGGCAATAATTAAAAAGAAAACGTTATTATTTAACGATGAAAGAGTAATGAAACAGAAAAAAATAATATAATAATAATAATAAAAAAAAAAAAATAAATAAAATAATAAAAATAAAAACAATAAAAATGATAAAAATAATAAAAATAACAAAAGTAATAAAAATAATAAAATAAATTAATATATAAAAATAAAAAATAAAAAAATTAAATTAAATTAAAATAGTAAACATAATATAAAAAATTAAAAAATAATAAATTAAAAATAAAATAATAAAAATAATATAAAAACGAAAAAATAATAAAATAAAAATAAAATAATAAAAATAAAATAAAATAATAAAAAAATAATAAAATAATTAAAAATAATATAAAATAATAAAAATGATATTTATTATTTAAGAAATGTTACAATCTCAATTAACACACGGGTCCTAATTGTTTCTTCATTCCAGTCACCAGAATATATTTGGTCCGAAGAATATCAAGTGAAAGTGATGTCCAGACATTTTGCAGCTTTTGATCAACTTCGAAGCAAAAACTTCTTTATTGGAGAAATGATATGGAACTTTGCTGACTTCAACACAGAACAAAGTAAGTAGTCTATATTTTTAGTTGATTTTACGACGCTTTATCAACTACTGTGGTTATCTAGCGTCTGACTGAGATGAAGGTGATACTGCTAGCGAGATGAGTCCAGGTTCAAGTGCCAAAAGTCACCCAGCATTTGCTCTTAATGGGTTGAGGAAAAACCCCGGAAAAAACCTCAACCAGGTAACTTGTCCCAACCAGGATTTGAACCCGGGCCCGCTCGTATCACGGTCAGTCAGGCTAACTGCTAAGTAGTCTATATCTTAATTACTTTAGGCTATACGGTATTATTACAGTTCGGAATTATTTGGTGAAGTTCAAAGGACAAATAAGACGATAATCACAGCCAAAATTCTTGTTTCAATAGCTCATTAGCTTTCATTTGGTATCCTACAATAGTCGTCTATTTTTAAATCCAGATTTTATTATTCTTGTCTAGCCTTTATTAATCAGTTAATCTTTTAGTACTTTGAGTTTTGTTGTATTTACTTACTTATGGCTTTTAAGGAACCCGGAAGTTCATTGCCACCCTCACATAAGCCCGCCATAGGTCCCTACCCTGAGCAAGATTAATCCATTCTCTATCAACATATCCCACCTCCCTCAAATCCATTTTAATATTATCCTCCCATCTACATCTCGGTCTCCCCAAAGGTCTTATTCCCTCCGGCCTTCCAACTAACACTCTATATGCATTCCTAGATTCGTCCATACGTGCTACATGTCCTGCCCATCTCAAACGTCTGGATTTAATGTTTCTAATTATGTCAGGTGAAGAATATAATGCGTGCAGTTTTCTGCGTTGTGTAACTTTCTCCATTCTCCTGTAACTTCATCCCTCTTAGCCCCAAATATTTTCCTAAGAACCTTATTCTCAAACACCCTTAATCTCTGTCCAAGTTTCACAACCATAAAGAACAACCGGTTGTATAATTGTTTTATAAATTCTAACTTTCAGATTTTTTGACAGCAGACTAGATGACAAAAGCTTCTCAACCGAATAATAGTAGGCATTTCCCATATTTATTTTGCGTTTAATTTCCTCCCGAGTGTTATTTATGTTTGTTACTGTTGCTCCAAGATATTTGATTTTTTCCATGTCTTCGAAGGATGTCTCCAATTTTTATATTTCCATTTCGTACAATGTTCTCGTCACGAGACATAATCATATACTTAGTCTTTTGGAGATTTACTTCCAAACCTATCGCTTTACTTGCTTCAAGTAGAATTTCCGTGTTTTCCTTAATCGTTAGTGGATTTTCTCCTAACATATTCACGTCACCCGCATAGACAAGAAGCTGTTGTAACCCGTTCAATTCCAAACCCTGTCTGCTATTCTGAACTTTCCTAATGGCATATTGTTGTATTTGTAAATTTAATATTAATTTCAATTATAATTGTTTGTATTCTTAATATTGTAGTTGTAGGCCTAATCTCCTGCTAGAGGGGAAGAGAAGATCTGATGGCCTATCTCTACTAGGTTAAAGGAATAAATAAATAAATAAATAAATAAATAAATAAATAAATAAATAAATAAATAAATAAATAAATAAATAAATAAATAAATAAATAGTATACACTTGTAAGGTTGATTTAATGTTCTTAGTGTATGTCTACTGGGTGTTCAGTTCAAAGTGTGTCATGGCTCGCTGTATGCCGTAATGTGGCTAGCCGATGAGCCTAGAGAATTCAATCTTCCTGTTCTTCCGCAGAGGTGTATAACCTATGAGGCAGAGAAGTCGCCCAGCAAGTACGGCGTTCATTCTGAAGAGTACGTACCGATACGTACGGTAATGCCGGTAGTGGCAGGAATGTGAACTGTTTGGAAATACGTACTGTCGGGATATGGGGAGAGGGTTAAGACGATTACTTACGTATTTGTTGACATTAACTTTGACGGTCAACATGGACACGGAGCATTTGATTTGTGTTGTGGAATGTTACAGTACGCAATCGATGGTAACAAATACCCTGCGTACGACTTGCCGGCGCAAAAGGCAGTTCGAAAGAGGTTATGGTAGCACACAGACCGTACAGACCGCCATCTGTTGCTACGACGTTCAAGTTATGCCGTACACGTTCTCAAATTCAGATTGAAGAACGCCTTAAATAATAGGCAACTTCTCTGACATATAAGCTGAAACTCGCTTCAAATCGGTGACTCAACAACAGTGACGTCATGACACACTTTGAAATGAACACCCAGTATACTTTTTTAGTTCATGGATGTCTCGGATTTTTATCCGCCCGGAACAATACAAGTCATTCACGCTTAAGCAGCGTTGTCTAGTTGTAATGTTAAGACTCAGTCGCTGTTAGTTATCGTAATTTAAATATTACATGCGTTCAGAAAAATTTTGTAGTCACGAAGAGGACGAGACGTATGAAAACATTATAATACTTATTAGTTGAATACTTTCACTCCATATACACCACAAAATCACAATCTACATCGAGATGTTTGTTTCAGCTTACACCCGAGCTGGAGGCAACAAGAAAGGAATTTTCACGCGAGACAGACAACCAAAAGCTGCGGCACACTTCATAAGAAAGCGTTATTGGGCCCTCGCTGAAGAGCTGGATTCTGCCGCTGTCCCCGATGATGTCAACGAATACACTCATGAGCGTCCTTTCTATGTCATTCAAGCAGCACCTGAATCTTTCCAAGCCGAAGATGTCTCGGTTATATGTGTTTAACTTCAAATGACTAATTACAGTATGTTATTAAAAAATAAGAAGTATATTTTCCACTCCCGCGAAGATAGAGCGGAAGAGAAAGTGCATAGCTCAGCTGCTCACATGCGAGCGTGGAAAGATAAAATGTATGCACATATGCGTGTATATTAATCTATATATAGGCAATATGAAACAATTGCGTCTCATGACTGTACTAAACACTATTATTGTACAGTATATTGGAAGACATGACAAGACTGATATAGGCCTATTAAAGAAATAGCTTATTTGCAAGGAAAAATATATCTCAAAGAAAACTGTTTTATGACACTAGAGTAGATTTGTATTCACATTTTGGAAGTTTAGATTCAATATTTACTGTTAACAAGAGTAAGTTCATGAACATAAATGGAGCAGTTTCAACACAAGTAGTTATAATATTCAATGCAGCAGAAAACGCAATGAACTGCTACTACTTTATATATAAAAAAGAGAATTCCTAGTGTACACTATTTCATTGTACCTTATACAGGGACATCATTTTATTTTTACTTCAATTTTTATTGTACCTGAGTTTTTCAATGTACTTCACTCCCACCCCTTCTACTAATGAAGTTCAACCGTCCTCCACACAGATCCAAGACCGCATATACAGTCACAGTAGCCTTACGGTTATAGTAAACAGTACATTCCAAAAATATGTTCGCGTCTTCCAGTAACGAAAGAGCTTTGAATATTGCATCATTTTTCATTTGCCTATGTCGTATCCCGGTTTCCCCCATCTCCTTCTATTCGCCTCTCTGTAAATGCTAGTGGCTGGGCTGTCTTAGCTCTTTACTGAGAACATTAATTTCTTTTAGAAATTGGACGTCTACGTAATACTATAACCGTACAATTGTTTAAAATAACTTAAATAGAAGGGCCTCGTTAAATAATTAACTGTCACGTGATTTCCTCCCTTTTCTACGACCCTGCGATATAATTACTTGGACGGACAGTAGATAGCATGTCTGAGTAATTTTATCTTTTCGGATCGGGCAGAAGTGAAGATTGAATTTACAGTACGTAATGTCTCTTTTATAGAGTAGGTACAGAATTATTTCAACATGAGTTACTAGTACGAAATACGAACCTGGTAATTGGAATTACGTACAATAATCTATAGTGCGATAATATGCATTTTAGAACTGAAGCCTGTATCGAAATGTACGGCCACCATTTTCAAAAATGTGTTTAAATATCCATATTATGATTATTTTTCAATTTAACTTCATTCTCTATAGTTTACGCTAATATATTGTAGACAGTATAATATTATACACTGCATAATGAATATGTCCGCATGGAAAGCTCAGTTCGTGAGTAAAAACACTCATTGTTAATACTGTACTGTATTTTGATTAAACAAAACCCCAATGAAAATTATCAAATCAAAATCGCGATATTTCCTAGTTTACATAATTGGATGAACTACTTTTCTTCCCTCCTGTTCCTAGTAAAGTGATTTGTTTGTATATTACGCCAGTATCATCGAACTCCAGTTGTGGAAGGGGGTAGCAAACGGTGTTTCCGGTTCTTAATCGTTGATCCAAAGGTATATCCAGGTTAATATTAGAAATGTTAGTAAAAATAAAGTGTTGTCCCTGTATTATGTTACGTTACAATGAACTGCATTACATTGCATACTTTCTCAACCGCGTACCAGCTAACAGGAATTGTTTGTACAAATGGCGTGAAAAATAAATTTTGTATCTACAGTTACTTGTCCCTTCGTCCTTTATATAAAGTTAGTGTTCCTAAACTACGTATTTATATGCACATACATGCTATAAGTGACCACAATTCAACCGTGAGTATTTTATATGCTGAAATACATAAACACATAATACATCTTTAAATGCTATATTATATTCTTAATTCTTATTTTTATCTGTGTATTTCGAACTGGTGGATCAAGATCACGGACAAAAGTACAAACCACGATTCACTGAACTGTAAACTGTGAAGTGAAGAGCTGGTAATTCCGGCTGTCGCAGCTGACTTTAGGCCCGTAACACACTTGAAGAGTTTTCGCTAGCGAGAAACGTGTTGCGCGAAAGAGGCGAAGAGCCTTCCTCCACACACTTGGCGAGTTCTCGCTATCACAGATCACACCTCGCTATGATCATCTATGCACTGCCTTCATGTAGAAAGCATTATTCTCATTACAGTAATCACTCGTTGGGGAAATATTATAGGTTATGTATTTACGTATATTGTCGTACTTAAATATATAACCTGTAAGTATATTGTCGTACTTTACAAATTACGTACGAACGCTGTGTTGAATCTGAGTATTCAGATGATGAGGAAATGGAGTTACTTGAACATATTTTGTTAATGAAAAAAAAAAAGTAGGCCTGAAATTAAAGCCAGAAATATCTGAAAATAACATTGTATCTTACGAAAATAAGGGCGAGTTTTGGACACTGGTTTCGATTTGAATGATGATACGTTAGGCGTTATTTCAGATTGAATGGACCTCAGTTTTTTGCTATTCATGATATGATAGAGGATTCTTCGCTATGTTCTGATTAAAATTATGTAGACTGTTAAGACATAGATACATTTCAAATGTTTAATTAATACTATTAAATCTCATCAAAATAAAATATAGCCCTATTTATTTTCAGATAATCTGATATTTATCTCCAGATTTCTTATTTAAGTTTCGTGTTTTTATAGTTTTCATCCCGTGTATCATATAAATAGGCCTACGGGTGACATCGTACAAGTTCGATAAGTTTCTGACTGCAATCATCAGCCATCTTTCCTCATTTTCAAATAAAAACAATACAATTCATCGCCACCTGTGATATCCTTTTCTACATTCAATTGTCATACAGAGTATAAATGTCAAACATCTTTAATAAATTTGTCAAGAAACTTCGCTGAGCTACCGATTCCAGCGAGAAACTCGCGCGAGGTTTTTGCCTCGAGCGAGAATCTCTTCCAGTGTGTGGACGTCCATTTGAAACCATGTTATCAATTTTTCAATTTTCTCGCAACACATTTCTCGCTGGAAAAAACTCTGCAAGTGTGTTACGGGCCTTAGTTGAGGAGAATGGTCGGGGATTGGGGTAAGCACACGTGGCAAATGCAGTCCATTACTTGACCTTGAGGCGCTAGTTCGAAATGCACAGATAATAGTAGTAATTTGTAACTCCAGTTCTGTACATGATATAAATAAACAGTGCAATATATTGTAAATTGCGAGGTGGTAATAAGTTCTTAATCTAAAACGGGAATAGTCACTGTATCTTAAAAAAAGTTTTCGTTCAACATAATCACCTTTTTAATTCTATAAACTTGACAGAGCGGACATAAACCAATTCTAACCTTTAAGAAATGGAAGGTGTGGCGATTTTTATTCCCGTTTGAGTAGGCCTTGTAAAGAATTCATTTTCTTCCTAAAATATGTGATTGTAATGCTCTTTTAAATTAGGATCTTTTTCAGCACAGTAATAATACCTAAGTGGCCAGTTACAACAGCTGAATTTTCGTGATCAATACACGCTGGAACGTTAATGTTCTAAATAGATTTGGATCTTTTGTCATTACGAGTCTTTTTTTTTTTTTCATATGCTTCACTTTATTGAAAAGGTATCAATCAAGACATAAATGTATTTTGCCTTTTAACGTACATTATTGAGATGCATAAAAAGTATACTTACTTACTTACTGGCTTTTAAGGAACCGGGAGGTTCATTGCCGCTCTCAAATAAGCCCGCAATTGGTCCCTATCCTGAGCAAGATTAATGCAGTCTCTATCATCATATTCCACCTCCCTCAAATCCATTTTAATATTATCTACGTCTCGGCCTCCCTTAAGGCCTTTTTCCCTCCGGCCTCCCAACTAACATTCTATATGCATTTCTGGATTCGCCCATACGTGCTACATGCCCTGCCCATCTCAAACATCTGGATTTAATGCTCCTAATTATGTCAGGTGAAGAATACAATGCGTGCAGTTCTGTGTTGTGTAACTTTCTCCATTCTCCTGCAACTTCATCCCTCTCAAACCCAAATATTTTCCTAAGCACCTTATTCTCAAACACCCTTAACCTATGTTCCTCTCTCAAAGTGAGAGTCCAAGTTTCACAACCATAAAGAACAACCAGTAATATAACTGTTTTATAAATTGACAGCAGACTAGATGATAAAAGCTTCTCAACCGAATAATAACAGGCATTTCCTATATTTATTCTGTGTTTAATTTCCTCCCGAGTATCATTTATATTTGTTACTGTTGCTTCAAGATATTTGAACTTCTCCATCTTTTCAAAAGATAAATTTCCAATTTTTATATTTACATTTCGTACAATATTCTCGTCACGAGACATAATCATATACATTGTCTTTTCGGGATTTACTTCCAAATCTATCTCTTTACTTGCTTCAAGTAAAATTCCCGTGTTTTCCCTAATCGTTTGTCGATTTTCTCCTAGCATATTCACGTCATCCGCATAGGCAAGCAGCTGATGTAACCCGTTCAATTCCAAACCCTCTATGTTATCCAGGACTTTCCTAATGGCATACTCTAGAGCAAAGTTAAAAAGTAAAGGTGATAGTGCATCTCCTTGCTTTAGCTCACAGCGAATTGGAAACGCATGTGACAGAAACTGACCTATACAAACTCTACTGTACGTTTCACTGAGACACATTTTAATTAATCGAACTAGTTTCTTGGGAATACCAAATTCAATAGAATGATAGATTAATTACTATTACAAATTTACAATTTCAATATATGTAAGTGCCGGTATGTTTCCTATTGTTTACAAAATAAATAATTTTGGCATTTTACATGCATAAAAGAAATGAGATCAAATTGTCCCAAATGATTAATGGCTGAATTTTCACTTTTATTAATGATGTCGCAAAATTTTGTCACTTGTTCTTTCAAAATATTTTCAAGGAACTTCATATCCAGATCTTCATGTATTTGCAGAATTCTAATGCACTAGTCAGATGCGTGAAATATTTTTAAATTTCTATTTTGAACAGTTCGTAATGGTTTAAGGACACTTTTGAGTATGTGACATCAGACTGACGCTGCATATTTAAGTATAGGCAGTACTAGCATTTTCTTTTCCATTTTTGAATCTTGGCACCAATTAATTTTATTTTCCTTTTAGGCTAAGCATTGCAGACTTGAAAAGAGGGGGGAGAAATGTGATATCCTTGCATTTCCTTTAGATATGGTGATTTCAATATGTTTATGAACGGTAGACTCTTATCTAGATATACATTACATTATCAGTATTTTACATTATCAGTAAAAGGAATTTCTAGGTTGTTGATGGATAAATTATCTCTTGAACGTTTTCTACATTTGGTGACATTTTTTCTGGATTAATTGGTGACTTTGAAGTGTTGTTACAGTATTTGTAGGACAATAGCTCGTGTGATAAATGGTAGTGTCATCAGCATAAGATTTGACGTTTGACTTGAAGTGGGTATCTGCCATATAATATAAATAATATAGAATAGGGCCCAAGACTGAACGAGGTATTGAACTATACAAGTTAAAGTGCAGCCACCTAGCGCGCAACTATGACACTACAAAGAATGGCCGGTCCCGCTGCCTCCGTTGATATTACAATGCCGATCATTGGTGTTCTGTAACCACGTTTGAGTACTTGTACATTAATTTATTATTGCTTTTCTTCAGATATAGATCCTAAACCTCGTCCTTGACGATGAGGTTTAAAAGTAATTTCATTTCCACTCTTTCTGTTTCCAGCTATAATCTTCTCTACAGACTAATTATGACATATCTCTTCTGTTTTTTTCAGCTTTCTTCGTATTCTGAGCACAGAGATTCCGAAAGAATTGTTAGTAAAAGTAACACAACTCCCTTTTGGGAGTGCTCAATTTTCTAGCCCTCTTCTTGTTTTTTCTTAACAGTCACTTTCTTCTTCTTCTTCTTCTTCTTCTTCTTCTTCTTCTTCTTCTTCTTCTTCTTTAGTGTAGTTCTTAGCATGCCGATTTGCTTTCGACACATTCTCGCTCCCATAGGCCTAAGTATTACCACATTCTATATACAGTCACGAAGCTTGAGTTGTGAGGGTACTAGGAACAATAGACTCTGCAGGTACTATTTTGCATTGTCTGTAAGGAGGCGATAGTAGCGATCCTAGTGGTTAGCAACTATCTTTGGATGCATATTTACTACGTATTGAACTTCGTGAATGTATATACTAGACTGTGGTATTACTGTACGTTCCGAGAGTATTGAATCTACAGCAGCCCCTCTGGTCATTTCTTTGTTTACTAGGGCCCTACCTGCCTTGTGCTGACCTATCAAATCCTTTGCTATATATATATATATATCGTACTCCTCACAAGCTTCATCAAGAGGGTTAATTTCTTTATCTTCCTTCTTATTCGTTTCTTTTTTTTTAAGTTTGCTACCAGGAACGCAAAATGAGTACCGTAACCTCACTAACAAGCAGTTAAATTTCAATTACAATATCATGTATTTGCTGTTTCGGTATTCGGGCATATATCTGTGCTAGATAGTACGCTACATGTCCAGAGATTAATGTGTAGTACCATACAGAAGTACGAGGCGCGTCCAGAAAGTAAGTTTCCCTGGTGCCATTTAGAGAAGTAAACACAATTTAGTGGAAAGATTTATTGGAACAGATATAACCATTGTCGAACTATTTTCCAACATATTCCCGGGCTATAGGATGATGTTGAATCGCCTCTCTTAATTTTGTGATATATTTTGTACAGAGACATCATTTTATTTTTACTTCAATTTTTATTGTACCTGAGTTTTTGAATGTACTTCACTCCCACCCCTTCTACTAAGGAAGTTCCAACTCCACACAGAACCAAGACCGCAGATAGTAAGCAGTACTGAGTTACTGAGTATAGTACGTTCCAGAAATATGTTCGCGTTTTCCAGTGACGAAAGAGCTTTCAATATTGAATCATATTTTCGCACAGGTACTGTCCGTTTGCCTACGTCGCATCCCGATTTCCCCCACCTGCTTCTGCTCGCCCCTCTGTAATAGCTGGGCTGTCTTAGCTCTTTTCTGAAAACATTAATTTCTCTTAGGAATTGGAAGTTTACGTAATATTATACAGCTGTTTAATTTAACTTAAATAAAAGGGCCTCGTTAAGTAATTAATTGTCACGTGATTTCCTCCCTTTCTACAATCCTGCGGCATAACCACTTGGACGGACAGTAGATAGCATGTCTGAGTAATTTTATCTGTGCGGGTCGGCCAGAAGTGAAGATTGAATTTACAGTACGTAAGGCACTCTTTTATAGAGTAGGTACAGAATTATTTCAACATGAGTTACTAGTACGAAGGAACAAACTGGCAATTGGAATTAGATGCAGTAGTCTATAGTGCGATAATATGCACAAAAGAACTGAAGCCTGTATCGAAATGAACGGCCACCATTTTCAAAATTGTGTTTAAATATTCATATTATGATTATTTTTCAATTTAACTTCTTTCTCTATATTGTACGCTAATGTGCTGTAGACAGTATAATATACACTGCATAATGAATACGTTCGCATGGATAACTTACTTCGTGAGTAAAAACACTTATTCTTAATACAGTACTGTACTTTGATTAAAGAAAAACCTAATGAAAATTATCAAACTCAAAATCGCGATATTTCCTAGTTTACGTAAATGGATGAACTACTTTTCTTCCTTCCTATACCTAGTAGAGTGATTTGTGTTTTACGCCAGTATCATCGAACTCCAGTCTTGGAGGGGGGAGCAAGCGGTGTTTCCGGTTCTCTAAAGGTATAGACAGGTTAATATTAAAAAATGTTAGTAAAAATAAAATGATGTCCCTGTATAACTGATCTGAACTGCGCCCGAGCACGAGCTTCTGCTCTTTCGGGCACAATGCCTAATGTAGCTCAAGTGTAAAGTATTAAATAAATAAAGTATTAAAAAAAAGATCTCATTCCCAGCGTTTACTATCGTTTCTTACACCTCAAGAAATTCCTCTCCGGTCAGCATTTTCACAGCGACACAGAGGTGCAGACGGCTATCACACACTGGTTTCGATCCCAGGCGGGAAATTTCTACGAGACAGGGATACACAAGTTGATCCCACTGTACGACAAATGTCTCAATTCCGGTTGGAATATGTTGAAAAATAGCTCAATAATTGTTGTATCCGTTACAATAAATATTTCCATGAAATTGTGTTTCTTTTCTCTAAACGGCACCAGGGAAACTTACTTTCTGGACGCGCCTCGTATGATCTGATCACGTCATGTTGATCGCACATGATATCGTCGAATATGTCAGGTTTTTGGAGAGGCCATTACGGGATTCAACACTATTTTTTACTGAAAGGATACTTATAAAAAACACCATCTCGGGTACTTGGCTTAGAATATTCTCAAATGAAACATAGGCCTACTTCGGCTTGAAGAGTGACTGTGAATATGTAGATCTATATGTTTTGGAATTTAACTATGTTTGCGTGTTAGATTAATTTCATTAAAATGCTAGTTTTCCTCATTTGAAGAGTCGTAGTAATTTGAAGCAATTCACATTGCTTCTTGTGTGTGTATGTTTAGTCAACAGTCCAAATACTGGAACAGTTCGTACATGCATATTATGAATGAAATGTCAATGTAAAGTTTTCAAGTCAAAACCTATACGAATATCGTCCGTAAAATTTAAATGTAGGTAAATAATTTAAGTATATTACATGTATCGAATAACTTGTATCGATAGTTGAAAGATATAATCGAAGGTACACTATATCTTGTAAACAATTTTAACGAAAGTTCGAAAGCTATTGTGGTTTATTGGTAACGTTGAGAGTCTACTAACAGCGTATTCCGAATCTCGCCGGACCGGTGGACAACAATGACGTCACTCTGCAGCGAAATAGAAACAAAACTGCTGGAAGGATCGATGGCGTCCACACCTGTGGAGTAACGGTCAGCGCGTCTGGCCGCGAAACCAGGTGGCCCGGGTTCGAATCCCGGTCGGGGCAAGTTATCTGGTTGAGGTTTTTTCCGGGGTTTTCCCTCAACCCAATACGAGCAAATGCTGGGTAACTTTCGGTGCTGGACCCCGGACTCATTTCACCGGCATTATCACCTTCATTTCATTCAGACGCTAAATAACCTAGATGTTGATACAGCGTCGTAAAATAACCCAATAAAATAAAAAAAAAAGGATCGATGGCTGTCATGGCGACTGTATAAGTTGTTGTCTGTGCTACGCTAGCAAAATTTTGCGAAATTTCCGTACTGCCATCTCGTTCAAAGAAAAGAGAGCATAAACAATTTATTTCTTGAACCGGTAGTAATAACTGGTCCGTTGACATGTTCGCTCATAAGCCATTAACATATTGTTTTTACGTTGTGCTCATTACAAACAATACAGCAGAACACATCGCCATTCGACACAACAAGAACCAATCAGTGCCCTCTTTTCAAGTCTGAATGTCAAAAGTAAAATAAAATTAATTGATGGTGTACGTTCAAAAATGGAAAATAAAATGTTAACTGCCTATACTTAAATATGCAGCGCCAGTCTGGTGTCATATACCCAAAAGTGTCCTTAAACCAACAAACAGTTCAAAACATTTAAAAATATTTCACTCTGATAGTGCATTAGGATCTGATGGTTCCTTGAAATTATTTTGAAAGAACAAGTGACAAAATTTTGCGACCATTAATAAAAGTGAAAATTCAGCCATTAATCATTTGGGACAATTTGATCTCATTTCTTTTATGCATGTAAAATGCCAAAATCATTTATTTTGAAACAATGGCACCGGCACTTGCATATATTGAAATTGTTAATTTGTAATAGTAATTAATCTATCATTCTTATTGAATTGGTATTCCGAAACTAGTTCGATTAATTAAAATGTGTCAGTGAAACGTACAGTGATTCCATCGGATGAAATTCAAGGAGATGCACCACCTTTACTTTTTAACTTTGTGAATGCCAGGATAACAGATTTGCTTACATCAGCTTCTTGTCTGAGATTCGGGGAATACGCGATTAGGAAAACTTTTAAAGCAAAAGGTCCCAAAGTAGAACGATTTGTACCTTTTGAAGTGGTTCAAATATCTTGTAAAATTAAAATAGCTAAATATGGGAAATGCCTATAAATATTAGCAAAAAATCTGTGCATTATATTACCGGTTGTTCTTTAGACTTTACTTTGATTTGGTACGCTCTAAGCAAAAGGTTCCTAGAACGATTTCCGGTGGTTCAGGTTCAGGTGTCGAGTATGGCGAAGTATATGATTATGAAGAATATTGTACGAAATGGAAATATAAGAATTGAAATTTATCTTTGAAGAGGTGAGAAGTTCAAATTCTTGGAAACACAAATATAAATGATACTGGAAGAAATTCGAAGCTTGCATCCAGTTGCTGTCAAAAAATCTGAAAGTTAATAAAAACAGTTATATTACCGGTTGTTCTTTATGGTTATGAAACTTGCTCTCACTTTGAGAGAGGAACATAGGTTAAGGGTATTCGCCGATGTCCGCTCTGCAGACGGAGGCCTGTCGTGTTTGTTCCACCTTGTGATGAAAATATTCGCTGTCCTCAACTCATGTTTCATCCCCTTAAGGATTTTAGCACAGATCTTCCGATTATTTTTTCATATGAAATAAGACGAAGTTTGTAATATTTTGCTGGCCTCTGTCATGTTCAAACATTGCAAGACACTAATAAATATGCAATAGAAGTGCAATGAAAGTGATAGGAAGTGAAGAAGACGACAGAAAGAATAAAAATAAACTGAAAGAGTACAGATCTAGAAACAAAATTTGATCCAAAATTTTGTTTCTGGAGACACGGGGAAAAAGAATACAATAGTTTTTATTCCTCACTATAATTTAAGAAGTAAATTTGCGAATTCTAAATGAGCCAGTACAGCAAGTGCACAGCTTCAGATACTTGGGATCATAGGCGGAGAGAGAACCGTTTGCTTGGAGGGGGGGGGCAAAGCAAAACCATAGAATCCCTATATAACAAGGTTATGGGGGACATCATTTACCTCCTCCCCCTGTTACAGCTTGACCGTGGTACAGTATATCGGAATATGGTCATTTAATAAAGGTATTTTCTCAGGGCATGTTTCTTACAGTGTTATATCCATATCCGCGATGTTTCGGACCGAGTTGTACAGGTCTTGAACTGTAGGTCTACTACAAATTATAATAGGGCATAACTTAAAACAATCTCCTTTTTCCTTCTCGTACAGAAACACATGGATACATCAATAAAACTACGTAACAGTGCTAACAGAAACTTTTTTTATATGAAGCTTTAACGGTACCTTCCTGAATCCTGAATTTTATTTATTTATTTTACTAGGTTATTTTACGACGCTTTATCAACAGCTTAGGTTATTTAGCGTCTGAATGAGATGAAGGTGATAATGCCGGTGAAATGAATCCGGGGTCCAGCACCGAAAGTTACCCAGCATTTGCTCGTATTGGGTTGAGGGAAAACCACGGAAAACACCTCAACCAGGTAACTTGGCCCGACCGGGTATCGAACCCGGGCCACCTGGTTTCGCGGCCTGAATCCTGAAGTTATTATATGAAATGTAAACTCTAATCATTTTATTTAATCTTGTCTTTAAGTTTACGCAATATACCGAGATCACTTTTATTTTTTCTTAAATTGTTCTGCAGTACAGTATATTATTTATACATTTTCAAGTGGCGGCCTGAACACCTGCAGAATTCTAACACTTGAGTACAGGCTGTTACAAAAGAAACAATACAGCACTTCCATTCCTACAAATATCTAGAACCGAACAGCGCTCTGAGCGGCGGAATTGCGTCTGTACATTTACACGGCGAGAGTTTAGAGAAGAGAGGGCTAGAGATTATAGCTGAGTATAGCTCGTGCGGAACCTGGTGAAACTTGGAGGGAGAGAACAGTATTGTGGTGTGGGATCGACTACCGACCGATGTTATGTGACGAGATGCAAGCGAAACTGAACAAGCGTTACCCCCTCCACTCTTATTGCCCGTAGAACTGGTCTCTCCATCAAGGTCAAGCTTCACCAGCTATATCACCGTGTAAACGGTTTTGAGAGTAGGTATCTCGTTGACCCTAATTAGATATTAGAGAGACTAAATAGAGCGGCCTTGAAAACTGCTCTCGCCGTGTAAACACCCTGGACAGAGAACTCGCATATGCTCTCAACTCTCATTATAGTTATTCTAAATTATTCAACTCAGTTGAACTTTTTCATATACTCTAGCGACAGAAGCAGTATAAATGAAGGCCAAAAACATTGGAGTGTCGAAGACACGAAGATTGATTGAAGCATATGAATGGGAAAGTTGTTTGTGGAATGTGTTTAACAAGAATTACAAGAATAAGGACCTTGAGAAATCAGGCATTGTCAAAATTAGCTGAGACTGTTGAGGCGTCTGAATTTGGCTTTTAGTTTTGTTAATTTATTGTAATTTGGCCGTAATTTTAGCAAGGTCCATTGTTTTAGTTGTTAATTATTTTGTGGGTTTTATTCGTGCTTATTTATTTGCTGGAGGAGGTACAGCGAAAGCTCCATAACCTCCAGTAAGTGCGAACTGTAATCATAATAATAATAATAATAATAATAATAATAATAATAATAATAATAATAATAATAATAATAAAATAGTGATAATAATTATATTATATTATTATTATCACTATTATGTTATTATCACTATTGTTTTATTATTATTATTATTATTATTATTATTATTATTATTATTATTATTATTATTATTATTATTACTGCTGTGCCATTATCACCATTCACTTGATGTGGAATATTTTCTATATTCCTTTAATATTGTTGATAATGCATCATATTAATAATAATAACGCTCACCTAGTACATTATAAACAAATCACATAACTGGTACAGTGGGGTCTGTACCGGTATCTGTTAACAAGAATATAGTTATAGTTTAACAAAACGAAATAGGCACAACTATTACACTGTATTAGTACAGCCATTATAAACACAATATTATAATGAAAGAAGATGAACAATGGTATGTGAAAAATTGTTTTTTTTTCTTGCACTCGGTCTCTTTTAAGGAACTTAAACGCAATCAATCATTTCCATCGCAAATTCTGCACACTTTTGTTTAACATTGGAGGTAAATTGAACTTCGGCCCTTGTAGCAAGAATATTTTTTTCCTCTTTAATTTTGGGGTGCACAAAGCATATCTTCTTCTTCTTTTTCTTCTTCTCAAGAACCACTTCTTCAGCTGCATCCGTTGCCTTTCTTTCATCAGGAAGCCTGAAAATTGTGTTTCGAACACATGTAATTTACGTGCTATGAATCTGAGGTGCTTGAAAATAGTACCAATGGAAAGAGAAACTCCAAACGTTTAGTTTCTTGACTTAAAGATGTTCAATGTGTCCCCCCCCCCTTAGTAACACGGCACACATCCAGCCTATAGTCAAGTTCCACGTAGGTACGCGGATTTTCCGATCTTCAGATTCTAAGGTTATGTCTGTTCACCTTACCAGAAAGTTGAAAAGTGACGTCGTCAGAAAACACCACGGAACGAATAAATTCATCATCGTTTTCAATTAAAGTCTACATACTTGTGCAAAAATTTCTTCGTAGCACTTTGTCCTCTGGTATTAGGGCTTGCAGCAACTGTAGTAGGTATGGATGGAGTCGCAACCGCTTGCGAAGAATCGTGCCTTTAAATCTGTGTACCATTAACGGATTTTAGGCCCACTGGGTGGATCTGCACCAAACTTTGTTCGGTAATGCTTTTGCACATTAATAACCGACTGGTTCACATGAAAATTAAGCTCTTCTGTCGTCTATAGCAGCCATTTCGCCTCAACAATGAACAAATTTGTTTATATGCACTATTATGAGGCGTGTTATCGAGTAGGGAACAATGTTAACACAACTAACCTTTTTGAGTTTCTCTCACCATTGGTACTATTTTCATGCATCTCTGATTCATAGAATGTAATTACATGTGTGCCGACTTGAGCTATGATTTGCACATTTTTGATCCAGACTATCAACTCCGTCCTTCGTGCAATTATAGTATTCTATATAAATAATGACTCACCCAACAATATTAGTAACGCAAGTGATATGCGCGGTCAGGTTACACAACTGCTGACACACTGCTCAGAAGTTAGATGGGTGATGATGTCATAAAAACGCACTGACCAGCCTATTCTTCTCTAAATGCTCTCTCGCAACACTTTCTCTCACTCTAAACTGTCTGCACCATGTAAACGGTCCGGAGAGTAACTTAGAGTTTAGAATTATATAATCTCATGAGAGCTCGCTAATGGGTTTAGAGAAGCTATATTCTGTCACCATGTAAACACTCCGTTAGAGAGCTCTCCTGATTCTTCAGAACTTCGCTCTGAACTGTCGCCGTGCAAACGCAGCATTATTGTTACTTCAGACTGCATTTCAAGAGTTATGCGCAGCTTGTATAATCTCGTACGCAGCAGTCGCGAGAGTTAATGAAAAAGTTCAACTTGGCTGACTAATTTAGAGTAGCTATAATGAGAGCTGACAGTATATGCGAGTTCTCTGTTCAGGGTGTTTACACGGCGAGAGCGGTTTTCAAGGCCGCTCTATTTAGACTCTCTATTTAGCTATTAGAGTCAACGAGATACCTGCTCTCACAACCGTTTACACGGTGATACTCAGCTATAATATCTAGCTCTCTTCTCTAAACTGTCGCCGTGTAAACGTAGCATTAGATGTTGTGCTTGCGGTTGCAAACGTTGTCAAAGAACTTAGAGCTCTGGAGGAGAGAACACATAGAAAAAAGAAAAGTGTGGATGAGAAAGTGAAGTCCACGTAGAAAAATACAAAAGTGCATCAGAAACAAGATGTTAAAGATATCTGAAAACATAAATTACCTACGAAACCAAAATTCAGAGAATCCCTGATAAAATGAATTACCATCCTAGCACATATAAATAATTGAAAATAGTGAAATGAAATGAAAGATCCTTTATTGGTAATATATTTTTATTCCTACTCAGAGAGATGACATTGGAAGATTCTCGGTCATTTAGCAATTTTCTAGGAATTGATGAGAGTACGTTCAACAAACTTCTAACACGATATAAATCATTTTAGTGCCGTGAAATCAATACGTTCACATTTGGAAACAATTATTATACTTTAATTGTCCGCGTTTCTATTATAATATAATATAATACGTCTAAACCCCCTCAATAACATATTTTCATGTTTTTTTTTTTTCATCATTAGATACAAAGAGAAAACCATACTGACTTTTATTAAACTTTTTAGCAAACTAATACTCTCTTGAATGTATAATGGCTACATTCACTAAAATGCGCTCTCAACGTAGAAAGTATCATAAAATTCATACAGTATTTGCAGTTCTAAATATATGATCGTGCAAAAATAGTTTACAATACACGTGTGTTAAGTGCGTAACACACTCTACTTCGTCTCGTCTTTTCTAACTTTTCTTTGATTCTGTTATAATGCGTCCTTCAAGAGAAGGAAGACAAGAGATGATGCGAAGTCTAAAATCTGGGAGATATTTGTCCCACAAGTAGTGATACTCGCGTATAATTAATAGAATTGTCCTGTTTATGTGTAAGTGTAAGTGTGAAGCAGTATGTGCTAGGTATAGATTTTTGCTAATTTTTTCGGCGATGTATGTAATGGAGGGGGAAAGGAACTAGCCACCCTACTTCATTATCTCCTGGCCTAGTTGCCTCATAAGTGGTGTCTTCTTGGTATAATTTGTGAGGTTCAGATTTTTCTTCGGAAAATTGACTAAACAACAATCCTATAATATTGTATTTAATATTTAAAAATGAATTGCAAGTCGGTTATTTTAACATTAGCATAATAAAATAAAAATATTAGCTTAAGTCCAAAACATTACCAAACGCGAGTACTAATGTTAGGAGATACAGCGCAAATCCGTAAGGTTTAATGAAAACAGTTATAATAGACCTATTTATGTTTATTGAAACAACTCTTCTGTACTAGCTAATACAAAAGATATGTTAAAGATGTGAACAACTTACCACTTTCATTAAATTCTAATTCAATTGCATCTCATATTGCCCTTTTTCCTTACTTACTTGTAATCCTCTAGAATAAATCGTATAAAACTGGATGTTTCCTTACAATTTCTCACAGAACACTATCAAAAAATTCGCGGCGCCAGCGAAAAAAACCGCGCAGGCGGCGAATCTAAATTTCAACGCTGCAGATTCGCAGACGTCCGGCGATACTTTCGCGTCGGTGTGGGCACACTCGTATACCGCAATGTACACTGAGGCAGTGGCAAATTTGCGAAGTGAAAAATTCGCCACCGGTGCGAATATTTCGCTTCGGTGTGGGGAGGCCTTAATACTGGTGAACGGAATCTTGAAAAGAGATGGTCTTGATTCTAGAGCATCAACGTAACTACTTAAAGAAATTTAAAACTCTTCCTAGTCTTGAAACAAATTCAGCACCATAATATACGGTGATAATTAGACCGCGGGATTGGGGGCGATTGCAGTTGACTATGCAGACGGGTATTGAGTATGACGTAAGTCTCTATCGCCTTTCGCCGTACTGTTCCGTACATCGAACTCGAAACATTCAGAGTTTGTTTAGCTGTCATACTGAAGAGTTGCGTGTATGAAATGCCATATTACAATGCCTAAAACAACTCGTTCACGAAGTGCAATACTAAATAATTTAGTCGAACAATTCGGACGCGATATATTTAAGCTATTATAGAAGGAGAAAGTGTTGTATGTGTCGTGTGTACTTTCAGATTATTGCGAACTAAGAAGTACTGTTTTGAAAGGCACTGTAATAGTAAAGCACACAAGGAAAATATTGAACGCAATTCAAACAAGACCAATCGAGTCCAAATAATCGGTCACAATTCAATATGGGTTTATTTGACATGTTGGTACACACAAACATTCCATTCAGAACTTTGGACAATCCCACTTTAGATCATTTCTGGAAAAATACACAAATCAACATATTCCAGGAGAAGCAAAAATACGTAAAGAATATTTACCAATTACCGACACGTACCAGAATACGATTGGCAAAATTCGAGAAAGAATGAACGATTAGAAAATATATGGGATTCAGCTGACAGACGTAAGTGTCAGATATGTGGCAAATGTGGTGGTCGGTAAACTTTCCGAGAACTCTGCAGGGAAAAAATTTGTGCTAACTTCAGAGAAATTGGAAAAGGTAAACCATGCAACTATTGTCCAATTTTTTATAAGACTATGCGCCTTTTATAGACGGAAAGGATTAAATATGATAATGTACTTCTTTTCGTCATTGATGCAGCTTCATATATTATTAAGGCAGAAAGCAACTTAAAGAGCGGTATTCCAACACGGGGCATTCAACTTGTCTGGCGCACAAACTGCACAGAGTTGCTGGAGCTATTCCTGCTTTATATAGCGATGTGGACTGTTTTATAGCGCATGTGAAAAAAAATTCTCAAAGCCCCTTCAAGAATATTAAAATTTCAAGAAATTACACCAGATCTCTCCCTTCCACCTTAATCCGTAGTTACAGGATGGGGCACCTGGCTTGAAGCTGCCTTATGTTTCGCAGAACATTACAATAGTTATTCATGCTTTAGATGGCAAAGATTCAGCTGCCATCACAACAGCAAAATCCCTGATTTCAGAAAATATGCACCAAAATCTACAATTCATAAAGACCAATTACGGAAACTTGCCACAAGTTATAACTCAACTGGAAACGTCTGGTCTACAAATGTATTAAATTAACTGAGAAAGTATCGGAAATAATTAACAAGGTACACCAAGAACTGCATCCTGATAAGGTAAATGACAAATTAGGTAGTGAAATAAAAAAATAACGGCAATGCAGTGCTGAATAGTTTGGTGAAAAATCAGGACAAAAACTTAAATGAAAATGTAAACCTTTTCACGTACGCTTCATTAACCTCATGCGATGTCGAAAGAAGCTTTTCGCAGTACAAACATATTCTAACTGATAAACGCTGAAGTTTCTCCTTTGACAATCTACGTTGTACATTGTAATTCCTTATTGTAAAGAAAACGATTCCGTCAATATCGCATCAATTAGGTAAGTACGAAATGTATGATTATTGTATGTATGCAATTCATATACTCAAGCCTGTACGTCTGAAGCACGCACAGTGAGTTGCTTACCTGAGAGTTCAGTACACTCGCCACGGAACGCTCCAGTCATACTTAACTGGACGGTGAAGGGCCAGCACTCCCGCGGTTTAGTGATAATGTGTACGTTACGGCACATACTTCAATCGAACGCAAAGAAACCACACAGGCGAAATACTGTAAGCTAGGAAGTCGCTGTGTAGAGATGGCGTTGATATCAGGTTACCAGAAGAAGGCTCTGCCAATAGACATACGAATTCACAGGCTGTTTCAAAAGTCATTAAACTCGAAATATTAACAACTGAAATGTTACATTACATCAATTGTCTATCATTTGATCGCCAATGATCAGAATAACGTCAACATCGTTTAGTATGTGTACGGATATCAGAGTGAATAGAGAAATATAGAAGTACTAGCGGATACATGCCTGGTATAGGTTGCACAAAATTAACAACCCGACTTCTTACTCACTGGCAGAATTATCTTAGCGACAATTTAAAATTTATCATAATGAGATGTCTAGCCCAATCACTTGTACCTGCTTATCACGGAATTCTATTACGTCACAGGAGTAATTCGCCTGCCTGCCACGCACACCCATGTCACTGTCGACTTAAACGGCATGTGCGCATAATAACAATGAAGCAATAGAGTTATAATGAACTTAACATGGTAAAGTAAACAAATTTCGACGTTAATACGTCTATAATTTCGGTCCAGTAGTAGGAGGCCATTCCAGAATGTCGACTAACACATTTTCAGGTCATCTTTGTCGCGCCTATAATTCGTAAACTACAAGACATATTCCAAAGAGGTAAACGGCGATCGATAGCCGAAGAATCAATGTATCCAACGTGATCTTAAGTTTGAGAGAGTGACGTCATCTAGCAATACGCGGAAGGAACGAAATTGAGGCAAGAATTGTCGGATCGCACGGCTACCGAGGCAGTGTAACTCGAGAATGCCAAGTGGTAGGACATTCGCAGTGATGTCAAGCTAATTGTAACGCAGCAGGTTAGAATAACAGTTCAGCCATCGGCGTAGTTCAGTGGCTAAAGCGCCTGCCTGCCGATCAGGAATTGCGCTAGGGCACGGGTTCGGTTCCTGCTTGGACTGATTACCTGATTGATTTTTTTTCTGACGTTTTCACCAACCGTAAAGTAAATGTCAAGGATATAAACTCTGGAAACTGTAAGCCCTATCCCTTAAGTAAGAAAATCTAAACCCCCTGGGCGTAAAAGCAAACAGCGGACGTCCTATCGCCCCTCACGACGCGATGTCAACGTCCTTGTTAACCTATAGATCTAGCTTACTGATGCCGATAACACAAATTTTATTATTAATGGTACAAATCTTATAACTTCATCTTACAACTGCGAATATGTCGAATAAATGCTTTCAATGTGACCAAGTTTGAAGAAGCAATTAAGCTTGAAATCTCACAACTTACATTACGGCCATGTATAGATCCAGAAGGTATTACTCCAATACACCTTGCACCAATCAAATTTGTAATAGCCGCGCAAATGTTGCTGGGAATAAAATGTACCCAACAAACCTTGCATCAATGAAATTTGTAATCGCCGCGAAAGTGTTGCTGGGAATAAATTGTAGCCCACTTATATTGCACCAATCAAATATTTAGTCGCGGGGCAAGTTTTGCTGAGAAGTCAATGTATCCAACAAACCTTGCACCAATCATATTAAGTAATCGCCACGCAGGTGTTGCTTGAAATACAATGTAACCAACATTCCTTGCAACAATCAAATTTGTTATCGCCGCGCAAGTGTGGCTGGGAATAAAATGTAACCAACATATATTGCACTAATCAAATTTGTAGTCTCCGCGCAAGTGTTTCTGGGAATTCAATATAATAATTATCCAACAAACACCAATCAAATTAAGTAATCGCCACGCAGGTGTTGCTGGGAATACAATACCTAGCACCAATGAGATTTGTAATCGGCTCGCAAGTGTTGCTGGGAATAAAATGTAGTCAACATACATGGCAAGAATCAAATATTGCTGTGTCAGTGTTGCTGCGAATTCAATATATCGAACAAACCTTGCATCAACCAAATTTGTAATAGCCGCGCAAATATTCCTGTGAATACAATTACTGCTAGTTTCTCTAGGGTTGTTGTTGTCTGAATGCGTACTTCACTTATGGCAAAAAGGAAGAGAAGGCTTCGTGGCATTAACTGTACCGGAATAAATAAATAGGTAGATAGATGGATAAATAAATAAATAAATAAATAAATAAATAAATAAATAATAAATAAATAATAAGGTAGATACGTAAGTAAGTAGATAAGTAGACAGACAGGCAGACAGATAAATAAGTTAATACATAAATAAACAAATATACAAATAAATAAGCAGGTAAATAAGTTAATAAAAGAATTAATAAATGTACAAGCAAATATACAAATAAATAAATAAATTCAAAACTAAGTAAATAAGTAAATATAAATAAATAAAATACTAGTGGCTTGTGCAGCCAATGCTGCAAAGTAAGTTCATTAGACGTTCAAATAAAAATTTTTCAGATTTATTTTCAATGAAAAATACCAGCCATTTTGAAAGTTATTTGCTTCCATAATAATGAAACATACTCCCTCTGAATGGTTTTTATGCCAAATACGTTTTCATGAACCTGTGTATCCTATGTATCTGGAGTTTCAACGAGAAAACGCAAGTAACAATGTCAGGGCGATCAGTGGGTTTTTCATATGGGAGTGAAGCAATAGCTATTTGGGGTCATTGTCGATTGTAAAAGTCAGGTTTGCTATGCTTTCGAACAATGGCGTTTTGGTATAGCTGCTGCATGTGGAGCTTGAAATGTAGAGGGAAAAATCACTTTATCCTGTTAAGAGATCTTGCTGAAATGATCGAGAGACTACAAAATCTTGTAGGCCTCTTATTTTATCAGTAAGTAATACCGTCTTTCCTTAGGAACTGTAATTTTTGCGCTTTCTCGAGCCAATACCGAAGAGAATGGCGCATATAAATATCTACACCACACCGCCATTAAATATATGAAAAAGACCCAACCCCACTTGATTAATAACTATAAAAATATTTTATTTTTAATAAAAATATTATTACCTTAAGTAAATTATAGAAATGAAGATCTAATTTAACACATTCTCTATCCTATCTACTTATATAAGCCCAAAACGTTTTCACTTTGATATCATCAGTATAACATTAATATGTATAATTAATGAAGAACAGTCACATCATGGCATTAATTATAATAATATTTCATTTCTAATGGTAATAATGTCATCAAACTACTTCAAGTTTTGTAGATATCAATATCCAATACACAGCTGTAATCAGGAAATTACACACCGCAGAATCAGACCAGTAAATTATTTTTTAGTAAGTCTTGAAGTTTTTAATAACCAATTGAATTTTAACTCGTCAGCAATCCTGCAGGTCCTGGCCTTCGTGTAATAGCTATTGTTTATTGTAGTGTGTGATTTGTTTTATTCTGAAATGACGGCCGTGCTGAAATGCAATTAGTTCTCAAAACTGAAGAAAGATGGATCTTGGAAAATAATGTAGGAAAATTGATATTTCACTGAAAACTACTATTTTCCTGAAAAACTTTGGGTTTCAAGCTTCAAAATGAGGGGTGATTTATTAAAATCCGTTCAGCCGTTTTCCCGTAATTTCCATTACCAGTTCAAATTATATATATAGAAGATGAATAGCGCAAGTTCATACTGAAAAGATATTATAATAAAAAAATACAGTTTATATACTCGAAACTTTGTAGACCTATATGAGATATGAAGCAGTTCACAATTGCCTAATAAAAATGCGTCGATATTTCGCTCATTGTGTCTCAGTAGCTAACAATATAGCACATTATACTGAAATAGCCATTTAAATTTCCTTGTAGGCCTATATCGGACGACAATTGTGGTCCTTTATTCTAAACTCGTTTTGGTGTATCATCGTTGTAACGGAGATTCCGTTGTACCGAAACTTTTCGGTTGTTGCCGAAGAAAGTATGTTCCTAGTTTTTGTGTGAATTCGCCCATGGGTTGACCAGTTGCCCTCATTTGCAGCCGATGATGGGGGTACATTCAGAAGTTTAAATGCCAGAGAACTTTTCGGTTTTTGGCACACAATCCCTTCCACCAGGTAGAAGGTGAGACACGTTGAGCAGCAACCCAAAAATTGTCTCGTGAAAAATTGCCTTTGCTTTCTTTAAATTCGGCTAAGTTAGCATAATTATTCCACTGTCATGACCTAGCACGTTGCTACATCAGTGACGTAGTCGAATGCTTCGTTCTCCTGATTTGCAATCCGTGGATCCAAAAAGTTCTCTGCAGCATGAACGGGCTTACATGTGAATTCCTTTCTGTTCTTAATTGCAGCCTTTATAATTAACTGATCGGACGGAGAGAACATTGAGCTATGTCATAGTACTAGATCGGCTGATTTGAAATTTGAGCGAATTGCTCGTGGACATCAGACAAAACAGCATTATCTGCGTCAACAGCGTTAATAGCTGCAGACAAGGGTTCTTTCAGACAGGTTCTACTGTAGAAGCATCTTACTACTTGAAGCAAATACCTAATTCTCAATTTGAGACAAGTCGCCTGATGTTTATGCACAACGGAGAACGTTACGGTATACAAAATTGCGTCGTTTTATACGTGTTATACCATGTTTAATACTGTGTCATATAATGCTTGTTGATATTATAGGGTATTTTTACAAGTGTAGCCCTACCTATTACATTAAGTTAACATTGCGAATACACCTTCTATTTGCTCACTGTTTTCTATTAGTTCACTGTGCCTCTTTCTGCCTTGCTATATCATCAGTTTGCTGGTACTGCCGTCAGTTATCTTGTTTCAGGTATCTTTTCCCTTCCCTCCTCGGTGCAAGTGTCCCATCCTCTCTGCAGTTGGTCCACCGTAAGCCGCTACTGCCTGTGCGCATCTCCGCACCTGTTCTCGACTACGCTGGTACGCCCCTGCACATCATACCGCGGCTGCATAGATTCTATTCCTGGCATCAGGATTTGGATTACTGTAGGATGCATTTATACTCTATCTATTGAGTATCTATAATAAATCACTGGCCATGCGTCTAACTTCATCTTATGACATTTTCAGGTTGAAATATATGAAACTGGCAGTGGAAGTGTTACTCCTACTGCGAGGGTTGGAACAAATTACTGTTGTAAGAGATATTGCACTGTTGCATGCAAATATTTACTTATAGCCCTATATCTGCAGTGCTGGGAAAAGGGACATAAGTCAGTTTCCACAAACCTTTTTTAATAATTTATTAACAACTTACGGAACATCTGCTCGCTTGGAAAAAGAGACATAAGTATTTCTCCCATTACAATAATTCATACAGGAAGAAATAAAATCGGCATAAACCAGTGTGAGTTGTCAATAAATTATCAAAAAAGGTTTGTGAAAAAAAAACTGACTTATGTCACTTTTCCCAGCACTGCAGATGTAATAATACAGTAGTTTGAAGCCTTATTTTTCTACAATTAAATTGATGCTGAAAATATCTTATATTCCTGTTTAACATATCTCACATACCAACATCGTCAAAACTCAAATTTTTTGCACCATAATATTATGTACAGACCCTGAACACACTTATGAGAGGTCAGTCAATTTTGTATCTTATTTTCTCTTCTAGTTTATAAACTATTACATCACTGCTGTTGTTGCATTATTAAAAGCTTACGGCAATCCTGAACAAGTCTATTAGTTTTCTTCTTATTCGAGAACCATGAAAAAATAAGCATAGTATATATTATCTATAACTTTGTCGATGAAGAGACAAATGAACTTCTCCGTTCTAATTATTGTGTGACAACTAATTGTTTGCTTATTACACATATAGTAACAGCTGTTAGTGACTGAGCCAGAGCTATACAATAAAGTGAATTATACCAGTTGGATATCAGAGATTTTCCCTGCATTGAAATGTAAAATGCAGGGACGATACGTAGTGACTGATGAAAATTACGAATTAATTACGATAAAGGTTATGAGATTATGAAATTAATATTACTGGCCTACTGTATTTGCTGTAAGCTTCATCTGAGTGGCTTTAAATCCTGTCAGTTGATATGTGTACCTTATATTCCCCCCCTTTTACCCCAGGTACGATTTCCTTGTCCTTTGAGCCAATAGCATCGGTGTCAGACACTATTGGTATTAGAGGAGTTGTACTCAAGCCTTTTCGTTCATATTTAGAAAATATATATCAAAAAGTTATAATTGACAATTATAATAACAATTATAAATTGATCGTTACTGGAATTTCACAAGGTACAGTATTAGAACCAATCTTATTTATAATATATACGAATTAATAATTTGTTGAAAATTGTTCTAAAGAAATAAAGTGGTAATCTATTTTGTTTTGCAGATAATACTGTACTAACATTTAATGGGGAAAATTGGGATAACACTTATTTCAATGCTAGCAATGGAATTAACGTAGTGAAAAATTGGCTTGACTTTAATCTCCTGTCCTTAAATACCAATAAAACTACCTATATTCCATTTTCTTTAACAACGGAAGGTTTACCTCCACCTATGAATAATTATCACTTAGTAATACATAATATTACGTGTAATGAATTAACAAATAATGATTGTAATTGGCCACATCTAACACCTTCCACACAAGTCAAATATTTAGGAATTATTATAGATCAACATTTACGTTGGAATAAACAAATTGATTTTATGTGTACAAGTATAAGAAAGACAGTTTATCAATTCATAATCCTTCGAAATTTTATCACTAAGCAGGAATTGAGAATAATATTTTATTACACAGAAGATTAATAAAAATTTGTCTAACAAAAATATAGATTACCCAAAAAATTTAATTTATTCAGATTTTGATGTATTAACTATTGAAGAAATTTATAAATATAGTTTACTAACTTACTACCACAGAAATCAAATAAAACTTAAATCTAATCGACACGAATATCGTACACGAAGGCAAAAGTTTACTTTCTCATTAATTGAACCTAAATGTCATACAAGTGCAGCTCTTAAACATGGTGCTAGTTTCGGCTCAATAATTATAACTAATTACAAACCATTTTCCAAATTTGAAATATTAAAAAATTGAAGCTTTTAAAAAGAGATTTATAAAATTATTCATGATATGTAATATAAAAAATGTGTGTATTTTTTCACCTTTTATTTCTGTCGACTATATTCATTTCTTTATTGAATATCACTGGCTTCTTTCTCTCTTTCTTCCTTTTTTTGTTTTTGTGTGTTATTTAATGGCCTGAATTAAGTTGCTTATTTAGTAAACTGCCCTTGTAAATTTAATGTTACATTATTGACTAAGACCACACCGTACACGAGCCTGCCCCTTAGGGTAGTTGCTAGAAACATTTTTGTTTTATAATTTTAATTTGTACTCACTAGCTACCTAGTTAAATAAATTATTACTTGACTATTTTGAATCAATAATTACATACACAGTATTCAGTATTATTATTTCAGTACCGGTATATCTTGCAGTGATTTTTACAACTTTTCTCATACATAATTAGGTTATAGTTAATACTGTAATGTAAAAAGGTAGATAAATAAATAAAGGTATGAAAAATATAATTACTGCCTGCAGAACACTGTGTTCATTAATGCTGTTCTTTCTGCATTTCCATTGTAACGATCGGCTCCACAGGCACATCTGCCACCTCATTGGCTATGTTGTGCAGAACTGCTGTCGCTACAATGGTCGCCAATGTTGAGGAATTTTCGCCCTCATTTCTAGTGCCAGAACAGGACATTTCCTCTTCCAAACTTCAAATAATCTCTCTACTGGGATTTTGATACTATATAAAAAAATAATTGGAATATTCATTGATTTCCAAATTTGCACACTGAAGGCAGGTATCAAATACAGTACTGTCATGTACTGACCCAGACTAATGTGCGGTTACATCAAGAATCCTCCGATTTTTGGTGCAGATATATATATATATATATATATATAATATATATTTATTTATATTTTACTGTGTTATAAAGTGTATACAGGCCTATGTACTTAAACTATAATAAACGTGTTTTATTATTATAAACGGAGTTTTAATGCACTTTCTACTGTTCTTTTAGGTTATTTTACTTAAACCGGTCAGCTTATATCCCAATTAGTCCGGATCAACGAGGTTTTACTGTATTCATTTTGAGTTAAAGCTAGGTTCTCATCAATAAGGTGTTAGCTATTAACTTGTGAAGTGAAGCGACATAGTTTTATTTCAAAGATTTTCCAGTAGAAAGAGCTTAGATCTTCTTACACCAACTGGAATCGCCGCACCACTACCGGTGTAGTCGTATAACTCACACAGTGGCGATTCCTCCATGAAGGACATGAGAATGATCCTACAGTTTAATTTCGTGCCTCTCAGGACAGAAAACATTTTAATTACATATTTTGATCTTCAATGCAGCTGACGTAATAATTTTATTTAAGCTTCCAATTTCTGTCGTGAGTTGTCGCCACTGCACAGCTCAGAAATAATTTCTGAGGAACCATCCAAATATCTTACAGCAAACGGTTTTTTCTAGCAGTGAATTAAGTGGGCAGGGGAGGATGCTGAGGGCGGAGTATGGCTTGACTTTAACCGCGTATGAGGATATGACCGTGAATCCTAATACTACACCCTTCTTTCTGGGTGATGAAGACCCTGTCAAAGATTACAATAATAATTTTCAAGTACCCTTATAGCCTTCTTAAATGCATTTCAGTGGTTATTTTAAAAGAATGGAATAAACGAAATAATAAATAATTTAAAATAATATAATCATGTAAAATTTTCACTGCTTGTTTACTTTGTGACCTGGTAGAGTGTAAGAGAAGGTCCTATGGCCTTAACTCTGCCAGCATAAATAAACAAATTATTATTAATGTATTATTATTATTATTATTATTATTATTATTATTATTATAAAAAGAATAAAATTATAAATTACAAAAAAAATTACATAAAAGTAAATAAAATAGGCCATAATAAATACAAGAATTAACTGGATTTTCAGATGACATGACAGCCGAAAGAAAATCTGAAGTTGCATATCATCATTTAGAAGAATTTAACTATAGCAAGAAATTAATTGCGCAAACGTACGACGGAGCATCGGTAAATATCGGGCAGTACAATGGCTTAGGAGCCATCTTCGCAAGTAAAAGGGGCAGGAGAATCGAACTTCATTACAAATAAATTGCCAGTTCCAGAATGGTGAGTCAAAAGCTAACATAGTCCTATTTGTGTTGAATTTGATTGCTCTATTATTATTATTATTATTATTATTATTATTATTATTTTATTATTATTATTATTATTATTATTATTATTATTATTATTATTATTATTATTATTTTGTGTCTTGTCATTAGTCATCAATTTCATATCCTACATAAAAAAATCACGAGTCGCCACTGAACTCCCAATATCTGCTAGTAGCTTCCCCAAAAGTCGTCTGCTATCGCTGTTATTGTTTAGGTTAAGTTCTATTTGTTTACATCTACAAAATTGCTACCTATTTAAATGCCACGATGGGTCACGTCTACTCCCTCTGCAAGGCTTCTCCTCTTTTTATTTCAAAATTACTGTGGTTTCCCTTAATTTTCTAATACTTGTTCGCACAATGAGACAAAGAGTCCGTTTCAGTTACTACATATATGAGTCCAACTGATTGCAGACTTTCAGGATGTATGTAGAATGCATTTAAATTTCGGTGTCTATTTTCTAGATTTAAATGTTTTCCACGCATTCACATTTTTCAAAATTTATCTACTACCACATTTATTGACACATTGTTTTGATTTTTTTCCGCTCTTTCAGTATATTCCATTATTTGATAATTAACATTCAATATTATGCAATTGTAGAGCATGATTGGGTCTAAAATATGTAATTCCCTATAATGCATGCTTTCTTTTTAATTTTGAAATGATTAAATTCAATAATTTTCAATTCAAAACATAATTAAAGCTTCAGCTAACTAAAGGCAATTATATTATCCAATGCCATAAGATAGCTTGTGAATAAAATTTATTGAAGAATTTGTGAAATTATGGCAAAAGACAGGAAATATATTGATATAAAAATATTAATATAAAATTGTTATAATTAATTAATAATGCCAATATTACTTACACTACAGCTTTGAAAATCTGCACTGTATGTACCAAGTATTGCTCAGAACTAGTATGCAAAAAAAAAAAAAAAATACAGTTACTGTATGTTTTATAGTTTAGAAATTATCAAAATTCAGTTCAGCTCCTCCTTAAGCACCATAACGAAACAAAACTAAGAACAAAGCGTTAACATGTAATATCTTCATAAACAGGACACTCGACTATGCCAATCCCAATCCTTCACACCTCTATATTATATATCTACCTTGCCTTCGCTTCAGTTACATATCATCGAACCACAATCTCTTCACACGCACCCAGAATAGCCGCATACTAGTCATACTAACACATAAGACATCATCGTATTCGTCATCATACACAATCTCGCTATCGCGCTTGTGGAATAGCCACCCAGTGACATCATAGATTGTAGGAATTAAACAGTATTCAAAATAAACTTAGTAAGCATATTCTTGCTGGGAAGAGTACAATGCACTAAACTGAGTATTCTAACTTCATTGTAAATGTTTCGAAATTGTTACTGTTTCATTTCCATTAAAATATTACTTATTCAAACCCGTTTGCGTCCAATAACGTGCATTCATCGTCGTCTCTACACATTTAATATTTCGATAATAAAAGCTGTAGTATGCCAACACTCCCTTGTCAGTATAAAATATCTTATGGAACAGCAGAATTAAACAACATAGAAATTCTCTAACATTTATCACTGTATGAAGTCAAAACGAGTAGTAACCCACCCTGAATACTACCTATGTATAAGTAGGCAGATTGCATTCTAATAAAATATTATAATTTCTACATGTTTGTGTGTCAGCATTTAGTACTCGTCTAGCTATAAAATAGCAACCAATTTTTAAGTATGAACGAAGTGAATAATAATATCTTAAGGATAGAAGACGTGAAAACGTTCACATCTTTTATTGTATCGGTATTTCAACGTACCCGCGCGTTTGGGTATTGTCGTCCGACGTCATCAACAATGGCCGACAGACACGACAAGACGGATCGTTTCCATGGAAACACTGTGGTTTGCCATTTTCTAAAAAAGTTAGAAATGATGCGAACGGCGCTTTCGGTTTTGAAAGGAGTATCTGCGATTGCGGGACGCCGAGAATTTTCGGGAGGCGCAACGCGGTTCTCCTTAGGGAGACCAGAGTTGGTCAGAATTGTGACGATGCTTGGGACGGTGGGAGTAGGAGGCTATTGTCTATGGAATAGTCGTAGCCTAGCGGACAGGAATGATTCCAAGATTCCTGATCCAACTCCTTCCTCACCCACGTCGTCACAACCAGAACACCCCGGTATGTCACCCAATTTAAATATTATTACGCACCCCCCACACCAATAATCACAGCCAAACGACAGTCATTCCCCCATCCCCATTACCTTCCTCATCAAAATCACCTCCATCCCCATCCCCACCGCCACCTTCACCTTCACCTTCACCTCCACCTCCCCCCGTTCTATCCTTAAGAAAGATAAAAAGAAGATCGGGATCCCGGTCGCCCTCAGAAGGCGGTGACATTTGACCTCCCCCTGAGTCTCAAGAGACGAAGGGGAAAGGCAAAGCAACCCCGGGCAAGAGCAAACGCAAGACTCCCCGACAGCGCACCGACGCTGCTCCATGGGATCCTGATCGTCCTCTTCCTCCGATGAAGGACGCGTGGCGCCAGAGGCCATTGCACCCTTCTGACTGGGAAGACCAAGACGACTACGTGTACATCGACGCATGGCTCAGGGAACAGAAGCATCGAATGAAGGTTTTGAAAATCCTTCGGGATCTACAAACACCTTTCGATGATGACGATTTACCGGGACCATCGTCTAGCAGCGGGGGCGGGCAGAAGTAGGGGAGCAAAAGGAGGTAAGAGTCAATTCTACTTCTTAATTATTACACTTATTATTATGTGAAAAAAATATATAGTCGACCTGGTTGGCGAGTTGGTATAGCGCTGGCCTTCTAAGCCCAAGGTTGCGGGTTCGATCCCGGGCCAGGTCGATGGCATTTAAGTGTGCTTAAATGCGACAGGCTCATGTCAGTAGATTTACTGGCATGTAAAAGAACTCCTGCGGGACAAAATTCCGGCACATCCGGCGACGCTGATATAACCTCTGCAGTTGCGTGCGTCGTTAAATAAAACGTAACATTTATATATATATACCAAATTTTTAGTGACCGACTTTCTCTATCATTCCAAAAGTGACTGTTATAAAAGAGACAAAAAATATAAAATGGAAAAGTAAATATTAATTCAAGTCTAAGAATATGAACGTTAATTGCAAACCACAAAAATTAATATGCGATTGCACTTGCCCACATATGGTAGGGTGGATGGGATGGGCAGGGCGGAACTCGACATGCAGCCACCTCCACGTGGTGAGTTCTGGGTTGTTTCAGTTCATACAGAATGAAACAAGCGAAGAGCTGCATCTCAACTGTGAAAGGTGGTACAAAAATTTATACAGGGTGGAAGATGTTCAATAACAGTAAGTTCACACACTAAATGCTTAAGATAAAAATAATAGAATCTTCCTTCTCCATTTTTTTATTTTTATTTAGTAAGAAATAGATTTTGTTTCTAGGAAACATCGCTATATCGCAGTGAATTCAGTAGCAGTTGCCAACAGACGGAAACACTCTTCCCTGCAGCACAGATGGCAGTCACGAGGAGATCGCCCTTACACCCTGTACCCGCCGTGCTCTGGCTTAAGATGAATGTAACAAAACATTATCGTCGTTGTTCCTACAATATCTCCTATGTGCAAAATATAAATTTTTTCAGTAGGAAGAATAAACACATTTATTAGTGGGATTTTGTTCATTTATTTATTCTACACATTTAAATAACATCTATGTGCAGTCGGACTACATAATTGATAACAATAATCTACGCTTAATAAGCCAGTGTGTCACAATTACAAAAATAAATGCTTAATATTCACATAGGAGTTTACTTGTACCTATTATTATTATTATTATTATTATTATTATTATTATTATTATTATTATTATTATTATTATTATTATTAGTGTCATTAGCAGGAAATCATATAGATATATTAACGAAAATATAACATTGAGAGAAATGATATAATGTACTTAGAGAACAAATAAACTTGTTTTAAAATTCATGATACATAATATAAACTAGGGAACTATGTCCTATGACTATTTGAATCAGGAATCGAAAATTTCATTACTACAAGACGGCAATTCTAGCTGAAGTTTTATTATCGAATTATATAGACATGGGCCATTATTTGTACTACAGGTATGTGCAGTTGTCAAAAGAAAAAGTGGCCGCTCTCCAGAAGCAAAATTCCCTTCGGGTATCTTCGCTAGAATTCGGAGACAGGCGATGTTACATGTTGTTGTACCACGATGCCTGATATGTATAGTTATAATTTAAGTATTCTTTGTGTTACTTAATAGCGTAATGGCAGCGTTCCTGCCTCTTATGCATGAGGTCCTTGCGTTCGAATACAACCCAGTGCTTTTTATGTTCTTTTTTGTTTCGATCTTAAGACAGAGATACAAAGCATACATAATTGCTCCTTTCTCTTATACGATTATTTTAGTAATTAACATCAGGTTCATGAATGTATTATGTCATGACTTTATCATTATTTATTATGACATTATGGCTGCAAATAAAAACAAAAAAGATTTTATTCGCAACAAAAATCTGTTTCGTGACATATACAAAACAAACGTACTGGCGTCTACCTTAGAACATAAAAAAATAATCGTTAAAAAAACAGCAAAAAGCCACGATTCTATCTTCCCCACATCTCGATCACATCTTGCAGTCGAGTGGGCATGGAATCGACTAGAATCTTTTCAAATAGCGACTGTTCTCAGCCACGACATTGCACAAGCAACCTTGACATACATAAGTGTTCTGCCCATGGGCAGGTCTTTCAATGCAAACCCAACATTCTCCAATCTTTCCTATTTTCTGTCTTCCTCTTAGTCTCCGCACATGATCCACATATCTTAATGTCGTCTACTATTTGATATCTTCTTCTGCCCCGAACCCTTCTCCCGTTCATCATTCCTTCCAGTGCATCCCTCAGTAGGCAGTTTCTTCTCAACCAGTGACCCAACCAATTCCTTTTTCTCTTTCTAATCAGTTTCACCATCATTCTTTCTTCATCCACTTTTTCCAACAAAACTGCATTTCTTATTCTGTCTGTTCACTTCACACGTTCCATTTTTCTCCACATCCACATTTCAAATGCTTCTATTCGTTTCTCTTCATTTCATCGTAATGTCCAAGTTTTTTCCCCATACAGTGTCACACTCCACACAAAACACTTCACTAGTCTCTCCCTTAGTTCATTTTCCAGAGGTCCCCAGAAGTTGCACCTTTTTCTGTTAAAAGCTTGCTTTGCTCATCTTTGCGATTTTTCTTGGGAAGGATAAATGCGCTAACTTCCCATTGCTTTCCGCACACCACTGTCTCTTTCGAATCTTAATAGATCCCAGGGGCCCAAGCGTGGCGGTGAGAGAGTGGATTTGACTAATTGGGCCCCCGGAATTCACCGAAATTCACCGCAAAGGTTAAATATTAGTTCTATCAGGATTTTTGACCTGATCAGAACCGGGAAATCCCAATTAGCCTTTGCCCCCCGCATCCTGGACGAACTTGTACAAATCGTTAGAAAATCGTGGAGGGGAATGGGCCATTTTCTCCGCAAATGTTTCTTTACTTGTGCCCTCGTAGTTCAGTCGGAAAAACGTCGGGATTTAGATGTAAACTTCTCAGTTTCAATTCCTCGTCACTGATTTTCATGTTATTGTGTTTGAAGAGAGTACTTATAATATAATCATATAAAAAAAAAAAAACTAACACCAGTATTATGCAACTGTATTGTTCCAAACCTAATATTAAATTCATATTATTTATGTCGCTTAAAAACGATAACAGAATATAAATGATGACTTGAATATTATTTATGTCGCTAACGACGATAACAATATAAATAACTTAAATATTATTTATACATGATCACTAAAAAACGATAACAATATAAATAGTAAATATCGGTTTGTTCAATTAATGTAAGATATTATATAAAATATAATTAATTATTTAAATAAAATAACCTATTTTACAAAGAAAAATGGTTATTTATATTAAAATAATTATTTATATAAAATATGAGTATTTATATCACTAAAGAACGATAACAGAATGTGAATTATAATTTGAATATTATTTATATCGCTAAAGAACGGTAACAGAATATAAATGATAACTTGAGTATCGTTTATATCACTAAACAAAGATAACAGATTACAAATGATGACTTCAATATTGTTTATATCACTAAAGAACGATAGCAGAATATAAAAAAATTATAACTTGAATATTATTTATATCGCTAAAAGAACGATAACAAAATATAAATAACTTGAATATTATTTATATCCATAAAGAACGATAACAGAATGTAAATAATTATTAACTTGAATGTTATTTGTAACGCTAAAGAACGATAACAGAATACAAAATATAATTTGAATATTATTTATATCACTAAAGAACAATTAAAAAAATAAGATGAAAACTTTAACAAGGCCCGAACTCACACTCTTTGAATCATTAAGCGAGCACTCTACTGCTGGTCTATGAGACGCAGACATGGAATAATTATATAGTTCCGGAACTGCTTCTACAAAGACATGCATCGTGTAACATCGCCGTGACCCGAAGTGGACTTAGAAAATTTTCGCTGTTCACGAGTGCGGCCACTTTCTTTTGACAACTGTACAGGGGCATCATTTTATTTTTACAAACATTTTTAATATTAACCTGGCTATACCTTTGGATCCACGCCATTTGCTACCCCCTTCCACGATTGGAGTTCGATGATACTGGCGTAATATACAATCAAATCACTTTAATAAGTATAGGAGGGAAGGAAAGTAGTTCATCCATTTACGTAAACTAGGAAATATAGCGCTTTTGAGTTTGATCATTTTCATTAGGTTTTTCTTTAATGAAAATACAGTATAGTATTAACAGCGAGTGTTTTTACTCACGAACTGAGCTGTCCATGTGGAGGTATTCATTATGTAGCGTATATTATACTGTCTAGAGTACATTAGTGTACAATATAGAGAATAAAGTTAAATTGAAAAATAAATAGGCTAAATATGGATATTTAAACACATTTTTGAAAATGGTGGCCGTTCATTTCGATACAGGCTTCAGTTTTAATGTGGATATTGTACCTAATCCGAATTACCAGTTTCGTCCTTCGTAACTAGTAACTCATGTTGAAATAACTCTGTACCTACTCTATAAAAGAGTATACCTTATTTTATTTCAAGGAGTGCAGTTCGGTGGCTCCTTTGAACACCCACTTACAGATTTATGACTTCCCACACAAACAACTCTGACAATTCCATCCTGTCCCCTCGTTCCAACATTGCA
>JAJSOF020000029.1:42870446-42881448 GCA_025594305.2 Periplaneta americana | reverse complement strand
AATATCTTCTATTGATAAATCAAAATGTTCGCTCCCCTCGTCCTCGTCGCTCCGATATGAACACTTGATTCTTTGATAATACCAAAGCGTCGCTAGGTCATTTCTTTTATCGTTTATCGTTGCTCCAACGTGTACCTACCCTAAGATGCAGCAGATAAAAAAATGGTCCTTGTTTTGTGAGCATAGTTGCGCTCCGTTCCCTAATCAAGTAGAAGAAAGGGGTATGGCATAGTTGCGCCCCGATGAAATAGTAGAGAAAAAGACATTACGGAAACTCGAGCCTCGTAATCAACCAACCTTATTGATTTCTTATTCGATTTAATATTCGTTATCGATACAGTTAAAATGAACACCATGAAGTTGGCAGTACTTTATTAACTGTTTTCTACTGTTTATGCAGTGATTATCGATAGCCTACCGTTAAAATGAACACCACGAAGTTGGCAATACTTTATTAACTGTTTTCCTGCTGTTTATGGAGTGATTATCGATAGCCTACCGTTAAAATGAATACCATGAAGTTGGCAGTACTTTATTAACTGTTTTCCTGCTGTTTATGCAGTGATTATCAAGCCCCTACAGTCTCGGCTGCGCGAAACTAGGAAACCGGGGCAAATTGAACGCTGCGCTTGCCGCCATATTGTTGGAGAGCAGACATTAATAGCAGTGCGTAAATCACGCAATTTAACGCTGTGATGATCTAAAATTGACATATTATGGCCATTTTCGACGTTTAACGTAAAATTAGGACGAAATAAACATATTCAAAGTTTCATTGATATGTGTAGAACATTAAAGAAAAGAAAATACGTATGCAGCAATTTATAGAAAACATACTGATACATCCATAAATAGGCCTACACAATACACATTATAGATTGTATAATTTTACGATAATCAGCAAATTGTAAGGTTTCAGAGAATCTAAAATTATATTAACATATTAACTCTTAGATCACAAGACATAAATATATGCACCTTGATTACACAAGTTCTTGTTATAATCAAATTCCTAAGTGAAATAAATATGCGATAATCAGTATAGACTTGTTAAGTTTTAGAGAATCAAAATAAATTATATTACCGGTACTTTTAGACCACAGGACATAGGTAATCTGGCAAAATATAATATGCGAAGGTAGCCAAATTACATTGAATTCATTCTTCAATTAATAAAGGGAATGCTATCAATTATAAAAAGTATCGGTACCTAATACATTGCAAACAATAGGTAACGTGAAGACCTAAAAACTAAACAATCACTTTATGCAAGATAAAAACCACATACTTTTTATGTGTGGATTTTACATATTGTATTTTTATTTTAAATAAATAAAATAGATATATTATCATTGCTTATGGAGTGATGGTACATAATTTTTTATGCACATATGCAATATCAATAAGATGCCATTCCTTGCTTTTGTTAATAAAATGTATCCGGCAAAATGTAAAAGAGTTATTTATAGGTGAACTCTGAATCATAAATTCACAAAGGAGGCTTAGCTATTATAGCTATTTATTTATTTATTTATTTATTTATTTATTTATTTATTTATTATCTGTATATTTATTTATCCATATATGGATCTGAATGAAAGTTTATTATCTTGCAGATAAATTCATTTACATAATAAAAACAAAAAGTTATCTTTCCACTAATGTTTTAACATCTGATGTGTAAGTCTAAATAATTCACTCAGCGGGATTTCTCTACAGTCTGATATACCTGTACTAACAATTAAGTATTCTTTATTGTCGTAAACTACTGATTGATTTTTAATGATATTGATATTGTAACAACAGAGATAATATTATATCGTACCTTTTGCAAATAGCTTGGAAAATTAAACAGGGATGGTATTATCGCCGCGCTCTCATGGTTAACATTCGGCAGGTCTTTGAGCGGCCTCATGCGTTCGGCAGATCTTTGAAATTTATTTGTATTATTGTTTTCAATTTCTTGTGTCGCCGCTCCAATCACTCGCCTCAATTTCAATAATGCAACCAATAAGCTGCTTCAATTATTATTAAATGACACTTACTTGTCTAATCCACGTAGACTAAACCTGAGGTTGCAATGTCTTGTGCTGAGGACGAACATTAAGGTATGTGATTAAAAATTATTATTAAAGAGTTAAGAGTTAAGAAAGCCAACGTACTGTATATGAAATAATAATAATAATAATAATAATAATAATAATAATAATAACAATAATAATAATAATAATAATAATAATAATATACATTTAACAATATAACAAACTAGTGCTTATTCTTATCGAGGAAGTAGACGTGACAACGTGACGCTTAGAGTGAAACCTACAGAGCAATAATCGGTCGGCAAAATTATTTTTTTAAACCACACCGCATGTTATTGTATAATGCCGACATGTTAAGCATGAGTCCGCGGCGATAATATATCATCTTTCAAAATTATATTGCCATTACTTTCACACTATTCACTAAAACACCTGAGACAAAACAAAGGACAAGTATGACAATCGTGTTTACTGCTCTATTTCTACCAGTAGCATGGCGGCGTGAACATGCGCAGACTGGTTTCAATTTTGGACAGCACACCAGCGCTCTGTGTGAGTCTAGTATACTATTATAACGTCTTTGGTGATTATCGATAGCCTACCGTAAAAATGAACACCATGAAGTTGACAGTACTTTATTAACTGACATATTCAAATGAGTGAGTCGTTGGAATATGAGGCGTATGAGGAATATATATAAGCAATCTTGACATTTTATTAGTGATTTTTACACCGTCTGTGGCGTATAGTGAGATTAATTTACCACTATAATATTTTTAAGTAATTTATTTATTTTATGAAAATCACTTCCGTGTGTATTATGTCCTCTCCATTATGCTACCTGATTTCAATGCAGCTATCACTATAATATTTTTAAGTAATTTATTTATTTTATGACAATCATTTTCGTGTGTACTATGCCTATCGGGGCGCAACTATGCCATGTCCATTCTGCTACCTGATTTCTTCGGGGCGCAATTATGCCATGTCCATTCTGCTACCTGATTTCTTCGGGGCGCAACTATGTCATACCGGGGGGAGCAGGCTTGGGCTTGTTTATTCTTTTTCGGTCTGGTTGGGGGTTTCGTACATACTAGCACTGAAACTGGGACAGACTGCTTGAAGTCATTGCGACGTCGAAAACCAAGTTCAATTGGAACACACTCTAAAATCTTATCAAAGTCCAGACCTCGTGTCACTTTTCTAACCTCTCATCTAACCCACTCTAACTTGTCACAGTCTCCACCTCCTGTCACTTTGCTACCCCCTCATGTAACCCACTCTAAAACCTTATCAAAGTCCCGACTTCCTGTGACTTTTCTAATCCCTCATTTAACTCATTCTATCCTTAATTAATTAATTAACAGACGTATTCTATAGTACCAAAAATTAATCTTTACGTATCATAGATTCATTCTATCCTTGCCACAGTCCTCACCTCCTGTTACTTAGCTATCGGTACATGTGCCCAAATAATATAGAATACCGAAATGGCAATTGTTACTCCATTTTTATTGTATTTTTGGTTCAGAGAAGATACTCGTCTTTATTCACGCGAAGATTTACAGTTTCGCCATCTATGAAATGAAGGGTTAGAGATAATGTTGGTAGACAATAAGGAAGGAAATTTTTACGGAGACTATTGCTAGAACTGTAGCAATCGTGCCTCATTGGCTATGCTAGCAGACGACTCGGTGTGTTAGAGTGTTGATGTTCGTATGGTGAAGGTAATCGTAGTATAACGAAATTTGAGACTCTTAAAATGTTATAAATTTTGGAAAGATTTGAAAAACAGCGAGGAGTGATGTGAAAGTGCACTGCTAGAACGCGTAAGTCAATGGGACAGCCAGTTCTACCCAGTAATGGAACGAATCACAACTATGAGGTAAGTGCTAGCGTAGTTAAGCAAATTGACTGTAATTATGTAGAGTTCAATAATATTTATTTCAAAAGATATTAAAAACAATATGGAGGGAAGCTAGAAAATGGATTTGAGGGAGGTAGGATATGATGGTAGAGACTGGATTAATCTTGCTCAGGATATGGACCAATTATGTGAGGGCGGCAGTGAACCTCCGGGTTCCTTAAAAGCCAGTAAGTAAGTAAGTAGTATGAAGGGAAGCTGAAAACGAGAGAACTGAAACAACCTTAGTCGTTTTCTGAATTCGACAAATTATTTACTGCACGAAAAGATATAGGGAATTTTTGTCCTGTCATTGCTAAAAACTATTAATGAAGTCAGTGGCGGCTCCTGCATATTTCTTAAGAGGAGGAAAGAAGTTAACAGCACGAAAGGACACCTTCTTGAGAGAAACATGCTACAAATTAGCCTACATGCATACATGTAAGACCAGGTAGTGTTGGGGTTGGCCTTCTTCTGTATAGCAATAATCTGTTCTTGTAAACTAAGTTTCCTAAATTGTCCAAAATATATTATGTTTTCACTTCCATTCATTGTTGAATAATTGTGCAAATTAACAATTACAAGGAAATTCACAACCTCCTAGCATTTTTCGAGCACACTACAGCATCACACGTGTTGGAAGAGACTAGCTACTAACTCGTAACCGGAACCGTTTTATGGAAATGGAAATGGAAACGGGAATGGGAAATAATCTGAGGAAAGCGAGAACACTGCACTGACCCACGTGGTCTGTGTTGCCACATGTACATTTTACAAGTTCAGTATCACATCCTTTTGAAGAATGTCAGTTCTTGTAAATTCATACTATCATTATTATTCAAAGCTGCCGGTGGCCGATTAATTTGTTATGTTAAAAATGATGTAGTTTGGAGTACCTACCTTCAGTTTCAAATATATTTGTACAAAACTGACAACTTGGCTGTTGCCCTGTCTAGTAAACAATGAATAGAAGTGAATTTCAGGGGCCAACTACGTAGAAATACTTCCTCTTTGTTTTACATAAACCCTACTTTAACTTTAAAATATCCACGAAAGTTTTAAACCATGAATAGTAGCCTATATAAAGTGCAATGAATAATACTTTTGATTTATAATTAAAACAAAGTTTACATGGTGTCTTTCATAGCGTTGCGTTAAAACTGTTTTTGTTGTCTCTCCTCCTAGATGTGTTATAGTCCGGTTGAATGCAGCATCGTTAGGTGGCAGCGGTAGCGAGCTTGCTGCACGACCAGTCGGTTTCTATTTCCCGCCCATGCGCTGATTCAGAGGAGGATCTCCTCCCTCTCCGTTCATTTACTTGGTTTAAAACTCTGCTTCTTTCTCTGGCCGCTAGTGCGCTGTTGTCTATGTGTGTTAACTGCAGTAGAGGAGGAATGGAGTGCCTTTCCTCAACACAGACAATCTCGCATCTTTCTCACAGTTTTCTACAGCACATGAGCGCGCGTCGTTTAAAACTCGATCAACCGAGTTTTTATTATAGCTGTGAACTTAAAAATTATTGAATCTTCCTCGAATTTCAAGGCAGATATTTTATTTGGTATTTACTTTCAAAAGAAGAAAATGTGAGGAGGACGTTCCTCCCTTCCCTCCCCCGAGGAACTGCAACTGAATGAAGTGCATACAGGTTAGGAACAAATCGTCTGAAGCAGTGGTACTCACTAGAAATTAGAGAGCCAAAAATGAGAGTCACAATGTACAAGCAGTTACAAAAGAGAGGTAAATGAACTGAACATTTTATGTGTGTATTTTATGTACTGCCATGATTCCAGGGACTGTTCACACATAGAGCACGTAGTGAACAATGACGGACACCATGTGGAGCATGTCTAGGGCGAAGGTTATTTATGTCCCAGGCACTAGAGAAAATTGTTAAAATACCTTGAAAATACGTAGGATTTATAGTGTGGAGTAGTGGAAATTGGATGTGATCACTGGGAGAGCTATAGGTCTATGCCCAAACAAACCGCCCCAAATAACTATTTTACTCATATACCAAATTCGTCATGCACGAATGAAAAAGATGGCCATATTGCCTGATTATGACGGTGTATTCAGTGTCGCCAACACCTCTCACATAGTACTACACACCTAATCAAACCTAACCTAACCTCTCATATATAATAATACACACCAAATCTAACCTAACCTAACCTGTTACATAATACACACCTACTCAAACCTGTCACATAATACTACACCCTTGTAGTAACATTTCTCAAGTTTATTAGCATTTCAGTTGCAAATGTTACCCGCCTTGATGTACGTGTCGAGAACTATCTAATGGAAGATGTGGAACGTGATGGCGAACGTCTTTTATCTCCATTATTTATAATTACATTTAGTTCATTAAGCGTGTTTTGTAAATGAATCGAAGTGTTAATGCAGTGATAATTCTATATATATATATATATATATAGTGCAATAAAAATTTAAATGTGATGTGGTTGTGATAAAAATGTTGAAAATTGAATTTATAGCGTCACATTGGCAGTGATAAAAGTGTGCAATATTCGTTCAGTGGCCGATGGATACTCTGCCTTTTACCTAGACGATTCCTCACTCTCCGGAAGTTAGGTTAGGTTCGCCCTGAAAAGGCGTGAGAAATTAGGTATTTCTTTAATTTGGCCCTAAATAATCTTATGTTTTGAGTTAAATTTTTTCGCTAAACTGGAGAATTCCCACGGTATCTTTGAACCGTGCCGTTACGTTTAGCACCAAATTTAAGTAAATACACAATCTTGCCAACATAAGAACACGACGTTGGTGTGTTGGGTCGTTGGAGGGAGAAATTTGTTTCTATTCTCTTACTACCTCCTTCGTTCTGAACATTACTGAGAGATAGCACCACTGTTAGCTACAAGATATATTTGCGCAAATATATTGAAGTAGATTACGTGACCTATTACGTGACTTAGATGAGAGTCTCGAGACAAAACAGTTTTGCTATATTTCTGTTTTTATTAAATGTTAAGCACAGGAACGCCATTTCGTAATTTTATTTAAGAAACAAGCCAAACAAATTATCTTTGGATAAAAAACGGATGCTCCCTGGACCAAATTATCGTATTTTATAATTGTCTGAATGCAACAGAAGCCAGAAGTCTTGCACTTGACTAATGCAGTGAATTATTTAAGAATATAGTCGCGAATTTTACTACCACCATTTCGATTGTGTTTTGTTTGGCACGGCTCGGTACGGCCTGGTGACTAGTGGCCAGCGAGTAACGTCGACTATCGACATTGCTCTGCCGTGGGTAATATCCTAGATCATATATGTAACAGATATGTCGGGGTTATAGGCTTTGAGGTTAACAACTTTTGTCAGGTTTACTACGCTGCCATCTAGTTGTTACATAAGGAGTCACGTCATAATACCCATTTGAATTGCATTAGCGACTGTGCTGCCATCTCGTGTTCGTTTACGGCGGACGGATGGCGATCCTGGCGGTTGTTCTCTTCAAAGTGCTGCCGATTTTAACGTAGCGAGGAGTTATCTGTATTATCCAGTTGGTCCAATTTTTTATATCCATAGGGAGGCTATTAAAATGTTTACTGTCATACAACACACTCCTTTTTGATAGCACAATAGTCTTGCCGATGGAATATGAAAGTTATTTTTTGACGAGTATTTATGCTATGAACTGTTGCATTAGTTATGATTTTCACGATTATATACGAGGAAGTTGTTTATTAATGAAAAAAATATACTGAGAAGCCATGGGCATTATTTGTAGTTTTTTTTAAATGGTGCTGCACATTCCTTAGATTTGGTACCTACTATTGTTCTAATTGCTCTTTTTTGTAATAGGAATATAGCCTACTGTTACTATCTATAGAATTCCCTCAGAGTACTATTTCAAAACTCATTACCGAATGGAAGTATGCAAAGTAAATTGTTTTTAAGGTATTGATACTTACTATCTCTTGCATAGATTTAATAGCAAAACATGCTGAATTTAGTTTGAGGATAATTTCTTTAATATGATTTTTCCAACTTAACACATTATCGATTTATAAGCCAAGAAATGTGGTTGTTGTTGTTTCTATTAAGGACCTGTTAATTATTGCGCTTGAAATTTGCGAGGTTGAATTTTGGCAGGATTATTTCTTTCTGCAGCTGCGACTGACACATAATGTCCTTACACTTCGTCCCCGGTCGCAAACACTCTAGCTCCCAACAGTACATCCCATTTCCATGTGTTTCGTTATTGATCACTGGAGTCCTGCGTTTGGGTACCTGAAGCCTCCAAGCGGCCCACAACAGTGTAGGTACTCATATATCGGGTATAGACCGGCAGCACTCGACTGTACTACACAGTTCAGGTCTGCTGTTCAGTGAACATGCGAAAACAAAACAAAGCTAGGCGCTTGGAGATCAGTGCTCTAGTAGAAGAATTTGGTAGCCAACATTTCATTAGGAAAGAAGAACATGTATTTTATCAGAAAGGAGACATTTTTTTTTTCATTTTAAACACTTATAATTTGTTTTATTTTAAGTTTATGCTTACATTTATGCTTTTTCATTTGTTAATTTCAACTTTTAATTAGCTAAATCTAAAGTACCTTATTGCGTTTTACTTATTGTAAAAGTCAGGAGTAGATAAATTCTGGGCACATGTAAACATGGCGACAAAAAAATTATGTGCTGCCTGAATTGTTTATTGAGTTCACAATTGTTTAAGACTTCGATTTGTTTTATGTCGCTGCGACTAATACATAACGTTAAAAAAAAACTGTTGTAGAAAGAAATTGGAATGTGCTTCTTAGATTAATTTTGTTACCTTTGTTGTTTATCTCAAGATAGGCCTATTGTCTCTACATAACTTCAGTGGAGAGCACAGAGTGTCTCTGAGAGTGTATGTTTTCATTACATAGATATTTAATATTATTTAATATATTTCAGTAAATGTATAATCTTAGCTCGAATGGTTTTCTCGTTGCATACTTACTTAGTTACTTACTTATTGGCTTTTAAGGAACCCGGAGGATCATTGCCGCCCTCAAATAAGCCCGCCATCAATTCAGTTCAATTCAATTTATTTGGCCATTAGACATACAGTTTTAGGCCTCTTGTTCTCTTTTTCTTCCGTTATTTTGTATTCTCCTTTTTTCATTTCTCTCACCACCAGCGCATATTTCTGCATAAAGATAAGTAACATAGTAAAGCTATGTGCCTGTCGACAGGTGATTGCACCCACACGTAGTTCTACGTAAATGTATGCATCATAGTAAAGCTATGCACCTGTTGATTTTTATTTGAAGAACAAAACTTCGTACAATGGGTAGTGTTTATAGGTGCACATTTTCATTCAGAAATTAATTGAACAATATTATTCACATATTTCAAGATGTTTTTATTGAAACATACAAAGAACATATTGGTGGCACAATTAAGTTCGTACATTCAAATTTGTTCGCATATTAACGAGAAGTAAACAAATATTCTATTTCGAGCGACTGAACTGGAGGAAACTAATAGGGGATATGGGTTCAGATACTCTTGTTGAGAAAGGCTATGGAGGGCTGTGGGTTAAGAATATAGAGATGAAGGAGGGTAAGAAGAATCATAAGTCGGGGGAGAGGAAACATTAGGAAGTAGATTAAGAGTAGATTTAGAAAAAAAATAGACAAATAATAAGATGGAAGAAGACTGAACGAGCAGAATAAGGGGAAATAAATGGGGTGAGCATTAGAAAAATGAAACAGAAAAAGAAAGTAATAAGTATTTTTTTACCCTAGAGATTTAGAATTCGCCTCAGATAATAAAATATGAGTAGAGTAATCGTTTTCTCATGTCCAGAGTTAGCCGTAATACTGCCTGGCGTTCAAGATGTCTTCTTCCTGTTCGGGGATGTTTTTGACTACCTCTTCCTCATTCCGAGGCAGTGGTGGGGTTTCCTGACTGACTTCCTCCTCCTCCACAGTCCCTTGTTGCGCTAGGGTCTCCTTATTGACTACATCTTTCTGCTCAACATTCCCGGGAAGTCCAAGAATTCCTATAGTCGTCTGGCTTACTTCTTCTTCTTTGTCCAGAGGGATTCCTGGGACGTTTTTTCTGTCTACTTCTTCCTGTTCCACAGTTGCGAGTTTGTAGGGCTTCGTATTGACCACAGGCAATGGAGGCAGGGTAGGTATCGGGCCTTCTATGAAGCAGTTGTCCGGTACCTTGTTCGAACTTCGTGCATTCATGGACGGGTGGTACGGTATCCACACAGGTTGCAGAACCTTGCCATTTCTTCTGTACAACAGGCATTTCACGTCTTTAACAAAGCCTTGAGGCCACTTCTGCTGATCTGGGAATTGTGGGACTAATGTGGACAATTGGATGAGGTTGTCGTAGTTGATCGGTCGCTTGTATACTGGAGGAACTCCCGCATGAGGCTGTGAGAAAGATCCTTGCGGGGCTTGATTGCTACTTCCCAGAGAGGGTAAAGTCTGCCTCCAGTTAGGTGAAGGAAGTGGAAGATATTGATTGTAAGATAGGAAGGGCGCTTTGGGAAAGTCGCCAACGCGATATGCCATTCTTTCTTTTGGTGTGTCATCCTCTGGTTTCAATGGGACACCCATGTTACTGTTCTTGTATGTAGAGGGAAGGATTGACCGAAGTAGCTCATAGATGTTCTTAAATTTCTTCACTTGACCTGAGAAAACATGAAATAATAGCATCCATGTTATATATGATTACAATGTACAGTAGTGACAAAAAAAACCGGACCGACCCTTGTAGCTGATTTCAGAGCCTTGTTCATTCCAGAGCACGATAGACTGGTAACTAAGACTTTCGTGGTTCGAATCCTGCCTGGGAAGGAAATTTTTTATTATTCCTTTTTAAAATTTATTCCCAATACTTTTCGATTGCTGGTAAAATATATGTTCTGTGAATAATAAGTTAATTAAGTAGTAAAATATCGCTGCAAGTTTCACAACCATACAGAACAACTGGTAATATAACTGTTTTACAAATTCTAACTTTCAGATTTTTTGACAGCAGACTAGATGACAAATGTTCTCAACCGAATAATAACAGGCATTTCCT
>JAJSOF020000029.1:42688425-42870346 GCA_025594305.2 Periplaneta americana | reverse complement strand
CGCTCCGCTGCAACCGTTAGAAATAAATATAAAGTAATTACATAATTAAAATAGGACATTTGATCCAGGAAAGATTCGTGTTTGATAGAAGGATAAATCGTTTAATATGTTACTTAATTTAAATTGTATTTAAGTAATTAAAATGCGATCATTTTGGACCAGAGACCACTCATTTGGTGCAATGACAATTCCTTTAACATGTTTCTTAATTTTTATTACATGCATCCATACTTTAATGAAGACTGACATATCATTTAGATTTAATGTGTAAACTTTATTTTACTTGCTATATGTTTCCATTCAATTATGAAAACTTAATTTTAACCCTTGCTTTCTACGTATTCAGTAAATGGCGCTTGGCCCACTATGGTTCTGAACCATTCAAATAACTTAAATAACTTAAATTATATTAAAAAAGGTAAAGGTATCCCCGTAACATGCATGAAGGCACTTGGGGGGCATGGAGGTAGAGCCCCATGCTTTCCATGACCTCGGCATTAGAATGAGGTGGTGTGGTCGGCACCACGCTCTGACAGCATTTTACCCCGGGAAAGACCCGGTACTCAATTTTATAGAAGGCTGAGTGAACCTTGGGGCCGTTCTGAAAGTTTGGCAACGAGAAAAGTCCTGTCTCCACCTGGGATCGAACCCGGACCTTTCAGTAGCCAGCTGCTCTACCAACTGTGCTACCCGGCCGCCCTAAATTATATTATATTATATTATGTTATGTTATATTATATTATATTATATTATATTATATTATATTATATTATATTATATTATATTATATTATATTATATTATATAAAAATGTGTTGATAACGGATGTACACCGATAAGTAAGTTTTTTTATTTGTTATGGGAGCTCTTGAATCTCAGGAGGAACAAATTTTATTTTACAACAGCGCAACATAATCTGCTTGGCTCATTACCCAATTTTTTGCATTGCATTTAATGCATATGTATTTTATGTATTTTAATACGATTCAATTGATCATAGTTAAACTTTGGATTATAAAATAATGGAATGCTAAGCTAACATATTATTACTGCATACTAAATCAATACACTCTTGTGGTTCGTTAATTCTCTGAGATAAACATTATTTTAAGAAATACAGGAAACGAATACACAGGATAGCCTATCAAGTTGTTTGTGCATAAGAAGCAATTTTAATCTTACCTGTCCTCAATTCACTCCGAAGTTACTGTAATAACATTATAGCATGATGTCCATATAGAGAAACTACACTTTCCAATGGTGAAATAATAATTAATTACACAAATCGGTTAATTTAGCTTCCGATATTACTTCATACAAACACAGAAACATTCTCTGTAGGCTATGATTCATAGCTTTCGATTGTTGTTGACCAAGGCCCCTTATAGACGAATTCATTTGTTTATTTCATTACACCGCCTTAGATGGCAGTTATTTAATTTTGAAACTCATTTATCTCATTACATATCAGTCCTATCAAAATTTTTCAAAGAATAAAACTTATCGGAAATGATTTTTAAAGAAAGTTTTGTTATGTAACATTTTTCACAAAAATCAATAATAAGCGAGATATTTCGATTTATTTAATTCAGACCCCCTTATAACCCCCCTTTTAAATAATGTATTTTGAATGCCATATAGCCTAAAATCTAAGTTACAACGAACTTAATTTATATTCCAATTTTCATCGAAATCGGTTCAGCCATTATCGCGTGAAAAGGTAACAAACATACAGACAGACAGACAGTCAGACATACAAACAAAAATTTCAAAAAAGCGATTTTCGGTTTCAGGGTGGTTAATTATATATGTTATGACCAATTATTTTTGGAAAATCGAAAATTACCAGAAAAATTTCGGCTACAGATTTATTATTAGAATAGATTAATTCAGTATTTATTATTACAATAAGAAAACCACAAAAATACATATTAAATGTAATAGAAACAAAGATAGAGTAAAAGAAGGTAACAGTAAAGGTATCCCCGTAACATGCCATGGAGGCACTTGGGGGGCATAGAGGTAGGAGCCCCATGCTTTCCATGACCTCGGCATTAGAATGAGGTGGTGTGGTCGGCACCACGCTCTGACCGCCTTTTACCCCCGGGAAAGACCTGGTACTCAATTTTTATAGGAGGCTGAGTGAACCTCGGGGCCGTTCTGAAAGTTTGGCAACGAGAAAAAAATCCTGTCACCATCTGGGATCGAACCCCGGACCTTCCAGTCCGTAGCCAGCTGCTCTACCAACTGAGCTATCCGGCTGCCAGCAAAGATAAAGTATCATTTTAAATTACGGAAAATCTATCTCAGTGAGCTTAATGGTCTTCTTCTACATTATATACTCAATAGTTCTCCTCCTGGAATGGACGATACCTTGTCAGAGGGCGTTCAGGTGCGACGTAATTTTCATATTCAGTGAATCAATATGTTTTACAAATTTCGAAAATTCAGTTAGTCGACTTTAAGGAATATTTTCATAGATAATATATCGCTCATTGAACTTCATTAAGATTATATTTATATTTCAATGATTGTTGAAGTCTAAGTATGTAGATTTAATAAATCTTTTCACAGAGTAATATGTAGATTTAGTAACAGGTCTGTAAGTAGCAGTGCTGCCCTTCTTTGCTAAAGCATCCGCATTCTCATTTCCCAGGATTCCACAATGGGATGATATCCATTGGAATACAATTCTTTTATTGAGTGATATTAATTGAGAGAGCATTTTAGTTATTTCTGCTGTTTGAGATGAAGGTGTGTGTTTACAGACTATTGATAGAATAGCTGCTTTGGAGTCTGACAATATAACTGCATTCTTAAATTTATTGATGTGGCATAGAAGATTCCTGAGACTTTCACTTATTGCAATGATTTCACCATCAAAACTTGTTGTTCTATATCCAAGAAATCTATAAAGTGAGAAGAGACAGCACGTAACATCTGCACCCTGGGCACCTTGTTTTGTGGAGGGTATCTAATATTAATTGTCTCTAAAGACAATTGTTTCAGTATTTCAGTGTTTACTTCTGATTTCAGTATTTCTTCTGTTAAATTTAGATTATATTCTATATTTAATAGAGTTAAAGGGTTTAGTTTAATTTGTAAGTTTTCTTTTAAATTCGGGATATTGATTTTCTGTTTTAATTCTTGAACAATGGATATGAAACTTTTTGAGTTTTCAATCTACAGAGAGGACTGTATGAATGCCAATTGTTTCCTGGTAATCTGATAAGTTTTTCATATTGAATCAGCACTTTTTCTTCTATTGTCATTTTGATGTTGTTAATATTAGTGAGGAATCTCATAGAATCTATTGGAGTTGTTTTGATTCCACCAGTAATGAGTCTGAGAGCTTGGTTTTGAACATATTCTATTTCGTTTATGAAAGGTGAAGTAAGTAAAATTTCTCCGCAGTATGTCAGCACTGGCTGTATAAACATTTTGTATGTAGTGTTCAAAGTATTCCTAGAGCATCCCCATTTCTTTCCTGCTAGTCTTTTTTAGAAGGGAGAATCCTTTACGAGCTTTTCAGAAATGTATTTCAAATGGTTGCTCCATGTTAACTTACTATCGAAAATAACTCCAAGATATTTGATAACACAATCTCAAGGGAAAAAATGGAACTCTCTGCATCAAAATCCACAGTTAATTCCCGATTTACCACGAAAATCGTCTGTAGCTGCATTTAGATTGGCAACAGGCCAGGATTGTTTGGCTAAACACCTGCATAGAATTGGAATATATCAGTCCCCTAACTGCCCATTGTGTAACTCAAACCAAGAAATGGATTCGGAACATCTCAAAATCTGTGCTTCAGTGGCTGGCCATGATAATATCTTTGAAAAATATTGGAGTGCAAGAGGTCAAATTACTTTATTGTCAAACTCCAGGCATTAGACAACAACAACAACTGCAACATATTTCAATGATTTGAGTGCGTTACAATAATCAATGAAATTGGAAGTTTGAACAAGCAATCGGAAATTTGAATTAGAACATAAAGAAATCAATTTCATGGTCAGCGTCAATATCTTTAGATATCTGTGAGGTATCGTCCCTTTTCCAAGTGGCACGTAAGATAGGAAGCTAATAATCCGTGACGCCATAATCCTCGAAGGGCCCAGACCGACCAGCCGGCACCTGGCCTCACGTTCACATGCCGAAGCGGAGGTAGACGATCATCCAACTAGAATGGAGGTATCGTGTCTCTAGCACGATGATCCCCCAGCCGTTATAGCTGGCTTTCGAAATCGGATTTCGCTACCTATCGTAGCTCCCAAAGTACATCACGATGCTGGGTGGGCACCGGTCCGATACACTTGCAGAAATTCCATGAGGACTCTAACCAGCGCGCATTCCGTAACGCAAGTCCTAAGCAGGATGCCTTACACCAAGACGACACGGCAAGATAGGAGGAAGTAGAGGTAAAATAGAGGAGAAAGAAGAGTCAAAGTAGAGGGATAATACAAGAGAAAAAAATAAAATTGAGTGAAAAGAGTAGGAAATATAGGGATACTAGAGGAAATATAGAAAAGAAAGTAGAGGGAAAATAGAGAGATAATAGAGGAGAAAATAGAGGAAGCTTACACAAGTAGATGGAAAATAGAGGGATAATGGAGGAGAAATATGGGGAAAAGAGGAGAAAATAAATGGAAAATACAAGAGAGAAAATAGAAGGAATATAGAGGAGACAAAACAACGACAATAGAGGAGAATGTGGAAGACAAAATAGAGGGATAATAGAGGACAAAATGGAAGGGAAAATACAGGAGAATATGGATATTACACCTGGTAAGGTTTATCTTGTCTCAGTAGCAATAAGACCAAGTCCCTTCAAATGAGGGTGGAGATTATAGGAGTGTTGTAAATTTTCAGAATTCCTTTCAAAGCCTTGTTATTTTACAGGCTGCCGGAACTCAATTTCTTGAAAGACAAGCTCAGTGACGGAACTACACAATACGAAGAGAGATATTTTGTAATTTTATTTTGCGCTACAGAATGTTTCAACTGGTCCCTTCCGCCACTGGATGAATGGACGGCATCGCTTCATTCCCCCATTGCCATATCAATACAGACGAAGTAAGACATACCTCCTTTCTCTCTCTTTTAACAGTGAGACAAGATACATCACACAGACTCCCTAGAGAAAATTTAGGGGAAATAGTAGAGAAAGTAGAGAGATAATTGAGGAGAAATAGGGGAAATAATTCAGTGAAAAATAGAGGAGAAAAGAGGAGAAAATGGATAGATTACAGAGGACAAAATAAAGAAAAAATAGAAGCAAGATAAAGGAAAAATAGAAAGAAAAGAAAGGCGAAAACAGAGGGGAAAATAGACGAGAAAACAGAGCAGAAAATTGGAAGAAAATAGAGGAGAGAATACTGTTTAAATAATGTCCAAATGTATGTATTCTCTTAACAATAATGACTACTGTTTGCAACTTCAAAGGTTGAGGTTATAATCGGATTACAATCCAAAGCTTACATTCAAAAGGTACCTGATGGGCAGCGTTAAAATGGTCGTTAACCGCAGTGTGTCTGGAACGGTGACTGGGAGAGTTACGGCCTTGCCTAGTAAAATAGAGGTGGAGTTGGTTTCCCATATCATTAAATTAGAGGAACTCTTTTGCTCACTATCACGGATGGTAGACGCTTGGCGTTTCAGATTCTTGAGGTACATCCCTTATAAGAAGCATCTGAGAAATGACGAAAGAGAGGGAATCTAATAAAGGCGCTAAAGTCGAAAGGTTCGCCATCGAAGGACATAGAACTAGAAGCCAATGAAGATTGGTATTGCTTTTTGTGCGAAGAAATATTTATTGAAGACAAGATTTGGTGCAGTGAATGTAATAATGGGCACATGAAACGTGAGGGTAACCACGAGTTCTGTGTGTGATGTCTGCCAACCATAGGTATAATATTAAAATATGTCACAAACTACTTTTTTTGGAACTCTCTATATTTACAAATGTTCAGTTTAGTGTAAATGAGTCTGTAATTACAATGATGTTTAATAATGGATATGGTTCAGTAATATTATCTTATAGCTACACTATTATTTGTTTTTTAGAATAAAGTGTGAATGTTGTATTAATCTTTTCTTTACCATTTAGGTACATTTAGGCATCGTAAGTGCATGTAACTCTTAAATTCAAGTGAAGTAACATTTTTTAGTAATTAATTTACTTACTGGCTTCTAAGGAACCCGGAGGCTCACCGCCGCCCTCACACAAGCCCGCCATTGGTCCCTATCCTGAGCAAGATTAATCCAGTCTCTACCATCATATCCCACCTCCCTCAAATCCATTTTAATATTATCTTCCCATCTACGTCTCGGCCTCCCCAAAGGTCTTTTGCCCTCCGGCCTCCCAACTAGCACTCTATATGCATTTCTGGATTCGCCCATACATGCTACATGTCCTGCCCATCTCAAACGTCTGGATTTTATGGTCCTAATTATCAGGTGAAGTATACAATGCGTGCAGCTCTGTCTTGTGTAACTTTTTCCATTCACCTGTAACTTCATCCCTCTTAGCCCCAAATATTTTCCTAAGAACCTTATACTCAAACACCCTTAATCTCTGTTCATCTCTCAAAGTGAGAGTCCAAGTTTCACAACCATAAAGAACAACCGGTAATATAACTGTTTTATAAATTCTAACTTTCAGATTTTTTGATAGAAGACTAGATGACAAAAGCTTCTCAACAGAATAGTAACAGGCATTTCCCATATTTATTCTGCGTTTAATTTCCTCCCGAGTGTCATTTATGTTTGTTACTGTTGATCCAAGATATTTGAATTTTTCCACCTCTTCGAAGGATAAATCTCCAATTTTTATAGTTCCATTTCGTACTATATTCTGGTCACGAGACATAATCATATACTTAGTCTTTTAGGGATTTACTTCCAACCCAATCGCTTTACTTGCTTCAACTAGAATTTCCGCGTTTCCCCTAATCGTTTGTGGATTTTCTCCTAACATATTCACGTCTTTAGTAATTAATGTCACATTAAATAACATTAATTTTGTATACAACCCGTTTTAACCTTGATTTACAATTTGTGATACCACAAGGTACAATTGAGGACGTAGCTGCAATAAGGGCCCATACTCTAAAATGCTGTTCTGAGATATACAGGCTAGAGTTGAAATTTTTAAAGCAGTGCACTAAATGCACTAACCAATGAATATGAAACTGCTGGATAATAATAAGTATTGTGCCTTATACATAATATAACAGAAATGCTAAAAGCATTTTAATCCAATGTTATATATTTAAATAATAATGTATAAAAGTAAAGCATGTTATGGACCTCTTTTCTGGAGAATGTACTTTCAATTCAAAAATAAATATAAGCTGTGTGTAGTCTTTATAAAAATTTATTATTTTTTATATTCTTATATGAAATACAGCAATATTATTAATAATATTCAGTAACATTTCTAGAACTTGAGATATTTTCCACATAACATAGCAAGTAACAAAAATATCGAAAAGTTTGAAATGTGAGTAATTTCAAAGGAAAAATTGTTCCTGGGCCGTTTATCGATCCCGGGACCTCTGGTTGAACGTACCAGCGCTCTCCCAACTGAGCTACCCGGGAACTCCACCCGACACCGTCTCAACTTTTCCCTTTATATCCACACAACTCGCGTGGGCTGACGAAACGCCAGAGACCCACATCGAGTGCACACAAACTCTGTGTGACTTGGAACTGTGGTTTTCTGTTAACGTACACAGTGATGGAACAATTTTTCCCTTGAAATTATTCAAATCTGCTTTACAGGAAGCTTCACCTGAAAGACTAGATTTGCATAGTTTGAAATGTTTTCAAAACAAAATAACGAATTATGAATATTTAGACTTTATGACATTTTTTCCACACAAAATAACAAATCACGAACATTTTGAAAAGTTAAAAATGTTTTCTAAACAAAATAAGGAATAGAAGTTTATCAAACAAGGTACATATCATGAACTTGTTGAATAGTAAAAATGTTTTTCAAACAAGGTAGGACATTATTTTTGTTCATTCCACATCCATATTTTCCACACGATTTCCCTCCTCATCTCTGTCATCACTTTCACTTTCCTCTCCATCTTCCATAGTCTCAGAACATTAGAAAAGAGATTAATAAAATGAGCGGCTTTCCTCTTTTACATATGGAAATAAGTCTCTGACATCCTGAACTTTACTTTTCTTCAGTGGAACTCGAGACGCTGATTGAAGATCCAGTCTTGGAGGGCAGTTTTTCATGTATGAACATGTTCTATAGAAATGTTAAATGTTATGTTTTATTTAACGACGCTCGCAACTGTCAAGGTTATATCAGCATCGCCGGTGTACCGGAATTTTGTCCCGCAGTTCTTTTACATGCCAGTAAATCTACTGACATGAGCCTGTCGCATTTAAGCTCACTTAAATGCCATCGACCTGGGCCGGAATCGAACCCGCAACCTCAAGTACAGAAGGCCAGCGCTATATTAACTGTTTTTTCATGTATGAATATGCTCTAGGCCTATAACATATATTAAAATAAACAGGTTTACTAGCATTGTTGTTAAAAATTTCTCAACGAAACTTTGTGGGTATAACAAAGAAACTATGAAGAATCGATTTATGGATTCTCCGGAAAAAGAGCCTATGGGGCTATGGGCCCCTATTGCAGCTACATCCTCAATTAGGGAAACTGGTTTCCAAAATGGTACCACTTTCAGGTTGTGAAAAAGGGTTAAAATGCACTTATAATCCATCACAACTACACGAAAAAAATATATTAGTTGCCAAACATTACATATTAAATAATTCAGTTAAAATAATCTAGGGGACTTGGATGTAAACATTAAAAAATAAAAACTGAAAAGTGGTACAATATAGGAAACCTTCCTTCCTTTATCTAAAACGTTCATCAAAATATTTAAATACTAGCCGTACCCGTGCGCTCCGCTGCACCCGTTAGAAATAAATATAAAGTAATTACATAATTAATATAGGACATTTGATCCAGGGAACATTCGTGTTTGATAGAAGGATAAATAGTTTAATATGTTACTTAATTTAAATTGCATCCAAATAATTAAAATGCGATCATTTTGGTCCAGAGACACTCATTTGGTGCAATGACAATTCCTTTAATATGTTTCTTAATTTTATTACATGCAACCATAGTTTAATGAAGATTGACATCATTTAGATTTAATGTGTACTGTATATTTTATTTTACTTGTTATAGGTTTCCATTGAATTATGGTAATAACTTAATTTTAACCCTTGTTTTCTTCGTATTCAGTAAATGGCGCTTGGCCCACTATGGTTCTGAACCCTTCAAATAACTTAAATTATATTATATAATATTACATATTATATTATATTATATTATATTATATTATATTATATTATATTATATTATATCAGAAGTTACTGTAATAACATTATAGCATTATGTCCATCTAGAGAAACTACAATTTCCAATGGTGAAATAATAATTAATTATACAAATCGGTTAATTTAGCTTCCGATATTACTTCATACAAACACAGAAATATTCTCTGTAGGCTATCTTTCATAGCTTTTGATTGTTGCTGTCCAAGGCCCCTTATAGACGAAGTCATTTGTTTTTTAATTAATTACACGGCCTTAGATGGCAGTTATTTTAATTTTAAAACTCATTTATCTCATTAAATATCAGTCCTGTCAAAATTTTTCAAGGAATAAAACTTATCGCAAATTATTTTTAAAGAAATTTTTGTTATGTAACATTTTCACAGAAATCAATAATAAGCGAGATATTTCGATTTATTTAATTCAGACCCCCTTATAACCCCCTTTTAAATAATGTATTTTGAATGCAATATAGCCTAAAATCTAAATTACAACGAACTTAATTTATATTCCAATTTTCATCGAAATCCGTTCAGCCATTATCGCGTGAAAAGGTAACAAACAAACATACAGACAGACAGGCAGGCAGGCAGGCAGGCAGGCAGACCAGCGAATAGGGATTATAAAGAATGGACACTTCGCGTCGGTACCTTTGATGTAGCTGGACTGATTTCAATGACCTTCAAGCCAGCTAGAGCGTCAGATTCTGCCTTCTCCCTAGAGTTGGCGCTGACATCACACCAGCTAGCAGTCGACAAAGCGGAAATATAACACATACAATTAATACATCTAGGTACATTATATACTCAAATAAAATAAATTGGATCCATAAAATAATAAATCCTTCATTAACTGTAATGTCTAGACTCTAGAGTTCCTTTATAATGAGAGTTGAGACGTTGACCCCAACAACAGTTAAAATATGTAATGATTTGATAGCGCTGAAAATTGGAAAACAAAACTCTTACGAGAAGTAAAACCATATACCTATATTATATTATATACAAATATTAAACGAATTCGATCTTAATTTTATAATGATTATATTATTTTTTCTAATATAATTTATATCTGAAATATAAAATATTATTATTACAACTAGTTTGTCACTGAGAAATAAGGAAAAGCTGTTAACTTGAATTTATTTGAAGCAAAGTGTTACTGGATTATGCAATAAGGTAGGCGATGTTTGGATCCTGTGCCTTAATTCTATTCTCAATTATTAACTTAGCGTATGCTCGATTACACTACCTCTAGCGCTTGAAAGTGGAACTAGCCGCTGGTGCACAGAGAAACAAAACACAGGCAAATTAGCTCAGTGTCCATTCTTTATAATCCCTATTCGCTGGGCAGACAGACAGACAGACAGACAGACAGACAGACAGACAGACAGACAAAAATTTCAAAAAAGCGATTTTCGGTTTCAGGGTGGTTAATTATATATGTTAGGACCAATTATTTTGGAAAATCGAAAATTACCAGAAAAATTTCGGCTACAGATTTAATATTAGTATAAATGTCATTATGCTACTTCGCAGGTATTCATAACAGATTTATACGATGTGGCTTGTCGTAAGCCTTATGCAGTGGCTGGCGTTGTAGCTGACCCTGAGAATGAAGCAAGAAAGAGGCGCAATAGACGAGGTAGTGGATAATTAAATTTTTCATCTTAAAAAGAAAGCTATGACATTTGCAATTAAGTCTTGATTGCATAGAGTTGAAGACAAATGCCTGGCTCATTCATATCAACGTACTTTAGGCCTACTGTGTCCTTCCTCTTATTCTTCTCTTGCTGGTCGAATATGTTAAGTCAGCTTTATACGAATTAATCTACTTCAATTTCTGTTATTACAGTCGAGCCGTTCTTATTTCCCGCAGCAAATCACACGACAGCTTCTGGTCAGCTGACACTCTGCTTCACTGGCAGTGGTTGTCGTCAAGGTTATGCAAACGACATACCGCTTCCCACTCACGGTGGATGTTACTGCGTTGTCAAGTCTACCCTTGTACTCTTAACGAAGTTTTAGCACATGTCTAGTCTTAAACATCGAACGAAAAATTATTTCCTACGATAAATAGTTAGTAATATATGAATACATAATATTATATATTATTGTTATTGTTGATCCTAGCATTCCAGGACACAGAAGACTTACCATGATGTGCTATAATTGTTTTTTCCGACCATTTGAAGTAACGATTTTCGTAAATACAGGAACAATATTAGAAATTACTAAAATGGGAGAAAGCTGTAAAATATAATAAATAAACATTTTTTATGTGAATGAATAACTAAAACCACACAACCTGTAAATTAAGTAAAATATGTTAGTATTAAAAATTTTGTCATGATAAGTCATTGCTACATAAAAAAATTACACGAAGAACCTTGCCTAACGGTATTGTTCAATTTAGAGGTGCTACGCCTAGATCGCTACAATCATTGTTAGTACCTGCCGCCGCCATAGTTCTCAGTTTATTTTCTTCTTTGCCGGATTGTCCGTACTTCTCTGTCGTTATTTGAGAAACCGTGAACTTGTTTACATCACACGCATCAGCTGTTCATTGCACCACTTGCATTAAAGGCAATAAACTACTCTTATTTTACGTTCATTTTCGAAATAATCTCTAACGCTAATAATCATTTCTCTGCTTTGCGAATTGATGGTCTTCCGACTCCTCCGCGGCATTGTGATGCTGAAAACTCAGCGATAACACAGCACTAACAACAATACCGACTGATTGCTCGACAACCTGCTATTAGAACTGCGTCCGTTCACTATTGGCTTGACAGAGATTTAGCAACACCGCTATTGCCTACCTTCTTCGCGCCAAAGTCGAGAAGGCGTGGCCACGCCGGAAATAAGAACGGCTCGACTGTAATTTCACTGTACTTCCTTAGATCACTTTATTATGCAGAAATAAATACACAATGTTCAATAGAAGCGCGAATATAACATAAATTGCTACAGGCGCAGTAATAACAGAAAGTAAATGAGTTGCAATTGGCAAAAAATGACATTTTTCGATTTCATCAAGTAAAATATTTTTTGATACATCTTGATTACACAGCTTTTAACACTACATCACTTAGAAATATATTTTGAGTTTTTCCTCGGCTCTGGATAGTCTGATTTGTGTTCATAATATGTTGAAACAAATGCGTTACAAGAGTCTTGGACTTATTGAAACATATTTTGCACGAGTTTAAAATATCTTTCAAACATTTGAAGACAAAGCGGGAAGAACGCTTCATGTCACATCTGTGGTGTGGAGATCATCCCCGCTCTACGTGAATATGAAGCATTCTTCCCCTCTGTCCATCAACTTTAAAAATGGTTCTTTGTACAACTCAACTCCTATCGTTTTATACTTGTTTTTTCTATTAGCGCTGTGACCGGAAAAACACCTAAATATCACTTAGCGTTAGAAGACATGGTGATAACGGCTGAGTTGCCAATGTTACAGTTTCAAACGTTGTGCTCAATAGCTCTCTTGGCGCCATTTGTTGTACACAGAATGCCAGCTCTTAATACGTTTCGTATTTCATTCTCTGGTAATTTCCGTATTGTTTTATAATTTCACGTCAATTTTATTGTCAATGAATGTTTTAATATCAGCTAGTAGCTAGGGACATTAAATCCAGACGTTTGAGATAGGCAGGGCATGTAGCAGAAATGCATATAAAGTTTTAGTTGGTAAACCTGAAGGAAAAAGACCATTGGGGAAGACAAAACATAGATGTTAAAAATGTTACCTTTATTTAACGACGCTCGCAACTGCAGAGGTTATATCAGTGTCGCCGGATGTGCCGGAATTTTATCCCGCAGGAGTTCTTTTACATGTCAGTAAATCTACTGACATGAGCCTGTAGCATCTAAGCACACTTAAATGCCATCGACCTGGCCCGAGATCGAACCCGCAACCTTGGGCATAGAAGGCCAGCGCTATACCAACTCGCCAACCGGGTCGACTCGAAACGTAGATGAGAGGATAATATTAAAATGGACTTGAGGGAGGTGGGATATGATACTAGGGACTGGATTAATCTTGCTCAGGATAAGGACCGATGGCGGACTTACGTGAGAGCGGCAATGAATCTCTCTAAAAGCCATCCCATCAGCTGATAGCGTGGTTACCCACTGGCAACGCAGCGTAGCAAAGTTCCAAGCACGGTCGCTTAACTGTCATGTTCCATCTTTCGAAAAAACAAGTATAGTTTCGAGCTTTAAGCACGTGATAATGTTATGCTAAGCTACTATAGATGGCAGCATCGCAAATGGGCATGAATCGTTTTCCTCACTTACTCTTCATTTGTATTGAACAAAGTCTAAAGTAATTTAAACGGCAGGGCAGCATACCCAGAAATGCATATAGAGTATTAGTTGGGAGGCTGGAAGGAAAAAGGCCTTTAGAAGGCCGAAATAAATGGGAAGATAATATTAAAATGGATTTGAGGGAGGAGGGATATGATGATAGAGACTGGATTAATCTTGCTCAGGATAGGACCAATGGCGGGTTTATGAGGGCGGCAATGAACCTTAAGTAAGTAATTTAATTTAAGATCTTTATATCAGTAAATGAAACTAAATATGTACACTATTTATTATATAACAGTATAAATAAATAAGCTGTTTCTCATTACAAAATTTTACAGAGAGCTTGTTTTCCAGATTAAATCATTGAGTGTTTACTATTACACAAAGCTCTGTGGAGCTGAAAACATTTTTATTGATGACGATATTGTTATTGTTGATTGTTGGTGATTAACAAATCTTTGTACTGTTATTAATTGAAGACCTCTCCGGAATAAGGTTGTAACCAACAAATCTTAATACACGTTCCGGGAGAAAAGAAAGTAATTTCTGGGGTATATTTCGTTAGGTCTATATTTACCAGCAGAACCATTTGACTAATCAGGGATACAAGTTTATTCAGCTATTGGATGCAATAATTTATTGTTATAAATGAATGCTTCAAAATTACTTTTCCCACCTAAGTTACATGTTTCATTAATTTAATGTTACATCATTTTTACGAGGATGTCATCAATTTAAAAGTCATTAACATCGTACAGTAGTTAATGAGTCTTATAAACTTTCTGATGACAAAAAATCAATATTAATATAAAAAAATTGAATTACTTCAACCATCATTGCAGAAAATTCTTTATATATTTTTTGTATAAACTTTCTTATATGTAAAATATAAGTTCATTTCATAATACATTTTTAACAGTGATTTTATGTTTTAAATATTTTTAAAATCTCTTTGCCAGCAGATATAATATAATATAATATAAAATTACTAAAAACAAAACGTCCAGGATGAAATGTTTATTAATGTAGTCCGAAATGAGGAAGCGACCAAAGAAATCGAAATAAATCCAACCATCAAGAAGATATTACCACAGTCTGGAACAGGCATGCCAGAAATCAGACACTGAATGTGCAGTGTATGTGCGCGGAACGCCGGTCTGTGCAGATTGCGTCATTCACGTGTTGCTCTTACCGGTTCTTAGTTGGAGGGATGTACAAGAATCTATTCTGCGCTTCTAGTGTTCAATTAAATTGACATTTGGACATTATAAACACACTTAGCAGAATAAAAAAAACAATTATTGTCAATGTCTGTATTTGACAATTGTAACACAAGAAACAAGAGACTTACTCAGTTATAATTCACAAAGCAGTCTTTGTAAAGAATCATTTATTTACATGATTTGTATACAGTATTTGAAGAAAATATAAATATTGCAGTAATTTCGAAACAACAAAAAACGAACACAGTATTTCATTTTACGTAGTAGGTACTGATATTTTCAAAGTAATACTCTTTCATTGTTCATCAAGCATTACTGGGACCACTGGTGCACAAATGTTAAAGAAAACCAAAGCTGTTCTGCTATTGCAGGTAATGTACAGCCCTGTCGCGTTCCTCTCCAAGCCGATTCACTCCCTCCAGGTAGGGGAATAGGAACTGCACATCGCACAGAGACAAGTGCACAATGTGCGCGACTGCACAATGTGCAGGGTTTTGGCATGCCTGGTCTAGTATATACAGTCACGAAGCTTGTGTTGTGAGGTTGCTAGGAACAATAGACTGTGCCGGTACTATTTCGCATTGTCTGTAATGAGGCGATATTAGCGATCCTAGTGGTTAGCAACTATCTATGGATGCATATTTACTACGTATTGAGCTTCGTGACTGTATATACTAGACTGTGATATTACGTTACCAGCACTTGCTTTCTACTTAACCTCTTGCTATTTCGCTTGTAACTAAAAGCGTAAGAACTTCATAATCTTTATAGTTTAGCTTTGAGATTTTTAAGCAACACACACCCTTGATAGTACTCGTACATCACATAAGCCTGTTAATGGACTTCAAATCAGGCTTATCGACCAATTGGTGACTTCCTTTTATAATTCTAGTAAAAGGGGAGTGCATTCTCCTGAAACTTCCAGAAATTTATTTTCTGAAACTTCAATCTAATATGTTACACCATGAAATCCCTGATATTAAGGTGAAATTAAATGGGTCCCAGAACGAAACAGGAGACAGTCAAAAACCAAGAAGCTTTAAGGCTCAGGTTAGTTATAGGAAAACAGAATAAGGAAGCTTAAAAATCTGTATGTTAAGTTTTAGGAATCCTACAATTAGGATCTTCTAAAAGATCTCCTAGGCGAAAATCTACAATTTATCTACAGTAAAAAGAGAATGAAAGTTCAAATTCTAGATATAGATTTAGCAATCCCATAACTAGACTACCAGTCCCGCGCCGTGGCGTCGTGATCTAAGGCAACCTGCCTAGGACTCACGTTACGGAATACGCTCTGGTTCGAATCTTCATAGGGAAAGAAAGTTTCTCACGAAATTTCGGCCAGTGTATGGGACCGGTGCCCAGCCAGCATCGTGATGCATTTGGGGAGCTACGATAGGTAGCGAAATCTGGTTGCGAAAGCCAGCTATAACGGCTGGGGGAGATCATCGTGCTAACCACACGATACTTCCATTCTAGTTGGATGATCGTCCACCTCTGCTTCGGCATGTGGACGTGAGGCTAGCAGTCGGCTGGTCTGTCTAGGCTCTTCAAGGGCTGTAGCGCGACCGATTATTATTATTATTATTATTATTATTATTATTATTATTATTATTATTATTATTATTATTATTATTATTATTATTATTATTATAACTAGACTACTATACTTTAAAGTACATTGTAAAGCTATGATAACTTAAAAGATTCTTTATTACAAGCGTGGCTATGAGAACTCCACAAAAATCAATTTATGACTTGGAAATTTATCTGCAGGACTCTTATAACTTGTTATAACTGGGAAGTTTTGAATTGAAGTTACAGCTACAGGAGTTTTAGGAAGAGTTCAAAACTTCAGCCGAAACTACCCCAAAATAAGAAAATAATTCGTTTGCAAAGAGTTCAAGACAAGTAAGGTACGAACTGCAGAGTGTGTCACAAAAATCTTAAATCTTACACTTCCTAAAATGCAGGCGGTCCATAAGATGCAGGAGGTGATGGGACATTAGGGAGTGGGGATGTATAAACTGGCGAGGGTACTGCAGGAGGTTCATAAGCTGCAGGAGGTGATGGAACATTAGCGAGTGGGGTGTATAAACTGGCGAGGGTACTGCAGGAGGTTCATAAGCTGCAGGAGGTGATGGAACCTTAGCAAGTGGGGGTGCAGGAGGTCCATAAGCTGCAGGAGGTGATGGGACCTTAGCAGGTGGGGGTGTATAAACTGGCGAATGTTCTGCAGGAGGTGAACAACATCCGGCTGAAATTGGCAAGCTCTTGCCAAGAGCACCAGCACCAATCGACAGCAAACTTTCTGCAGAGCCTAGTAACCTGAACGTAGAAATAAGTCTTCATTAAAATTAAAGGCTTTATACATATACAGTACTGCTCAAACAGCGATCTAAATTAGAGATCGCATTACAGTATTAAGAAATTCAATCACACAGTAGTAAAATTCTTACGCATAGTAATCTGTAAAATGTTTACGATTTTTTAAGTACTGGAGCCATTTGCACAGTATCGGTGAATTGTAATTGCAATTTATTTTATTGAAATGGGTTTTTTTAAACTATAGAAACTATTTATGGACAATAATTAAATACTAATGGTGCTATAATTAATAATTTCTGTAATTCGAATGAGAATTAGATAAAAGCAATCCAAAACGCTTTGTATACCACAGATCACTCAGAATGTGCTCGAATCTCTGCTCCCTTGGTTATAAGCAGAGAATGGAAATTTGGTAGAATGCCTTTTTAAATGTGTTAAATCTATCTTCATTTTGAAAGTAAATCTGTAGGCCTACGAATTATGCCTTTGTGATTGAAAAGTCACAGTTTTATGTTTCCCTTTTCTGCCCTTTTTTAATATAAATGCCTAATTTACAAAAAAAATTGCTGTTTTGCCTTTATTTGATTATTTATGTATAATTTATAAATTTATTATTAAAAATTGCCTACAGGTATATTTTAATTTAATTCTATAACCGCTACAATGAAAGTGACTTCACCGAATGTATATTATTGTCTTTCAGTCAGTTCATATTCTCTTTGCAACAATAAGTGCTGCCGTGCAATAATGTGTAACAGTAAGCGTTTTAATTATCGCTTGTGTTTATTTGACAAGGCACGGTGAGTGCGGTCTAACACTATTTTTAACGGTTATTTTTCTCTCAGTTTTCATTGCGACGATATTTCATATCGCAGGATATCAGTACAACCAAACACAAAAATGCACTTTCCAAGGCTACTGGGAAGCAGATTTCTTTGCTTACAACAGTAATTGCAACATCGAAACGAAAATCTCAATTTGCATTCGACTTATGTAAAGCTTTTCTTGTTGCCGAAATCCCTTTTTGGAAAGTGCAAGGTTGTGGGTCTAGTGCATTGTTTTTGTAATTGCCTTTTATTGCGTATTTTATCTATTTATAATGGCTTTTTTGCCTGCATATTTTAGCTATTTATTTTAATGATTTATAATGCCTCAACTTCCGGTCTCTGATAATAAGTCTTCAATTGACCAAGTTACAGTTAGAGTTAGATTCAATGAATTAATGATATTAGTATGGAACAATGCTAGAACTAGAACAGAAAGGAAAACTTGAGAAACAACTGCATTACCTGCCACAAATCTAAAAGGAGTTGACACAGATCGCAAATTCGTTTTTTTTTTTTTTGTGGGAGTTGTCAACAGATGAAATTATATCTGACTGAATATATTTTATAAGCTACTTCTTTCATGCACAATAATAAACCGTACTTTTAACACATGCGAAAAGCAAATGTACAACAGAAATTCATACAGAGTTCACAAAATAAAATAAACATGGAACTTGCATATGTTTTAGTCACTGACCTCTGAATTATCTGCTTCTTCATTTTCAGTAACTTGGATAAATCATGGCGCCTGAATCTTGGTTTTTCTCGATCACCTAAGAACATGGAAATGCGATACTTTAACAACACAAGAAATAGAGTGAAAGTTTCATGTCTTTATTTAAAAAATTCTGAGATATTGTTTTGGAAGAGAATATTATCATAATTATTATTTTTGTTACTAGCCTATATCATGATTATCCTACCTAGGAGTCCTTATAAACAACATCTGTGACATGAGTGACTGTGTTAATAATATAATACAGGCGGGAAAACGGACCTGTCATGCTAATTCACAACTGCTTAAGAATAAAATAATTTCACGGTTGACAAAGTTTAAAATTTATAGAGCATTGGTCCATCATGTAGTCACCTACAGCTCAGAGACATGGACATTAACAAAGAATTATGGAAAATCTCTGTGATGCTGCGAACGCGAGATCTTGCGTAGAATATTCGAGCCTGAGAGGGGGTATCGATTCCGTATGGGACGAGGCTAGCCTTCCGTCACAATATTACGTCGCGCTATATTGGTGTTCTCTGAAAGTGCTGCGTTGTTGAGTTTAGTTTAATCAAAAGTGCATGCATGTGTGTGTCACATATTAATTTTGTGTAAAATGGCTCATACTGGGAGAACATTGAGGTCATTATTTGTAGAATTAAAAGAGAAACCGTTTTCAAATTGGACATATGAAACAAAATGTGCTTACATAGATAGAAGATCGACACACATTTACATTTTAAAATAATGGATGGAGGAAGACAAAATAGAAATTTTCATTTTTCATAGTATAAGAAATATCCTTGGCAAACAGGGTGCTCTGAGACAAATAAGTTATATTATTTTACCTGTATTTTGTTTGGGGGTGAAAATGAGTGGTCATCATCTTCTTGTGCGGTCTGTGTCACAAAAAAATTGATAGAAAAGCCGGCAAACATTTGCTCTATAAAAATATACAAGGTAAGCAGATTTTTAGTCTACCCAGTATTTACATCTTAGCTTCGCCACTGCAAATGTAGCACGATACAGGTATGCTCCCATTACATCTTGTGAAGAGGAACGATCTTTTCCTCGTGTTAAACAATATTAACTGACAGAAGATGAAATATTTTTCCTGAAAATACAGAAAAGTGACTTCTGTTGAGTCCAGCCAATATGAAAAGTATTTTTTTCTCTCTTCAGTGTCAAAATTTGAGTTCCTTAGTTCTTGCACTCAGGTAAGGATTTGATGATGCTGAAAAACTGTTTAATTATACAGATTTATTTTATTTTATTTCATTTCATTTTATTTTATTTGGTAGTATATTAAATAATTAAGCCTACAGACAAAACTATTAATCTATAAAGGCTTATTTTGTAAATAATGATGTAAACTTGCTCCAAATAGTTTTAGGAACGAAGATTTTTTAACTACAGTAATCTCACTAGAGGTTTTGATCTATCTAGAGAAAATCAAAACTCGAGTGGGATTTAGTTGACTACACGATTAGAAGAAAGTATATTAGAAGATATAAAATATCTAATACAATAAAATATTAATTGACTCACTAAAATATGTACTAAACTGTCTTGGAAATGTATTATTATATCATCTCATCATTACAAATATATCCGCTAGATGGCAGTAGTGTGTTATGCTCAGCTGTTCTCTTGTTACCAGTTGTGTCACCTATAAAATCTTCATTGAACACTATGAACGATTACTAGTCAAGAAGACTTTGATTCAGTTTTATTTTTATTAAAACAGTTGCATTCCACTTCAATTATCAATAGGCCTATATGTATACATATATATATATATATATATATGATACGTGACTATCCATAACCTCATACAGCAGAAGCTGAAACATAACCTAAATAATATAAACAAGATAAATTCTAAAAAGTTCTATAGTCCCATCGCTCTAATTTCCGGCAGCCAATCGCGTTGCAGGTCGGCTACATTTAAACGTGTGCGTCTTGTAATTCGCTTATGAAGACGTTATTCATTTCTTAAGGCTAGATAAATATTTAATATAATCGCCCGCCATTTTGGCTCTTTCGTTGGCGTTCGCAGAAAGCACACGAAGACGTTATTTGCCGCTCAATTATTTGCTGAATTACAGTGCGTTTGATTTATTATCATAGGAGCTACGACATGATAATGTTTAACGGTGTGGCAAATAGATTCCTCGTATGGTAGCTCGGGAACGAAACAACAAAAATGGCGAACGATACTACCTATCTTGACTTTATATATAGAGCCTTCACTTCCTAAGACGTAAGCAAAGAGTCAGAGTCACGCCGGAAATAACAGCATCGCGAATATTGTTAAGGATGATGAAATAAACATGAATCATTCTAAAAGGTACAAATATTGAAATTATAATGTTGGCAAACAAAGAAACAAATTCTAGGGAGGTGATAGAAAATAGTAGGATAAGCAGCCACGATTGGTTGAAACACGTCGTTCCGTACCGTTTTATTGGTCAAAAGCCGTCATACCTCGACGCAGTAAAATAGTAATAGTCACTGATATTAGTACATTATGCAACGAGCCTATAATGATAGTAATTAAGAAGCGAGTATGGATGTTTATGAAACGAGCGCAAGCGAGTTTCATAATTTTCATACGAGCTTCTTAATTACCATTATAGGCGAGTTTCATACGACTTTTTATGCTCGACCATATTTCTAACTTGAAATTACAGTATTCAGATGTATACATTTTATTTGTATCTGACAAGATCGGAAATGACCTTGTTCTAGGTCGTGAATTGTGAGATGTGCGCAGACGCGAAAGTATTGATTTTTTCCGAGGAACAATAATGTCATTGACCTTGTGTAATCCGTTAAACTTGGTATAACTTTGATTATTGAATTCGACATTGAAAAACGAGGTGACAAATTGAATTTATTTGAATATTATTTACAATTAACGCTAATTATTATAGTAACAGAACATAACCTTCTGCGACAGTATTGGATTTCCAGCCTCCGTGACTTTTCGCTAATTCTCTTTCGATTGCATATCCGAGAATAAAATCGATACTTGCGGTTTTATAACGGTACAAAGCTGACTCGTTATTGGCTGAACACCTGTAAGCTGAGTTGTCATTGGCTGAAAACACCTGAACTTTAATCAGTAGGTGTACTTTAATGACATGCATTAAAGGACTGCTACCAGGTGTATAATTACTACATTTCGGCATGGTCGAGCATAAAAATATTTTCTTTTTTATATTTTCGTATTCTGCGAAAATAAATTTTATATTATGACAACATTTTCTTCATGCTGTGATGGTCTCTAATCATTACTCACTAGTAAGCACATCAAATTTAACTGTTCTTTACCTGTGTCCAGGCTGGCCGCTAGCACGAGCGACATAGAGAGAACTAGCACCGCAGCATGCCAGTGTCGCCTCATGATGCCCACTTGTCCGTCAACGCACCCTCGCTCCTTTTATGCGCCGTCTGGTGAAAGGAACTTCTCTTCGATGTTATCAACTTGTGTTTTGCAACATTGTTTCCATCTGCCCAGCAGCATCCTGAGTTTACTACGTTTCCAACTTCTCTACTTGTCTTTTCCTTTCGTCACTGACCCTCATCTGCAAGAAAAACTAACATTGAAATTACTTCACAGTAACAATTTTTTTAGTTGGTTATTTTACGACGCTTTATCAACATCTAAGGTTATTTAGCGTCTGAATGAGATGAAGGTGATAATGCCGGTTAAATGATTCCGGGGTCCAGCACCGAAAGTTACCCAGCATTTACTCATATTGGGTTGAGGGAAAAACCCCGGAAAAACCTCAACCAGGTAACTTGCCCCAACCGGGAATCGAACCCGGGCCACCTGGTTTCGCGGCTAGACGCACTAACCGTTACTCCACAGGTGTGGACTTCACAGTAACAAAATAACTATAAACATTCATAATAGAAATACATTGCATTTTAGATTCTTTAAAAACGTACAATAGATAAATCTAATAAATGATCTGATACTACAGTTTCCGGTACGAAATATGAGCAATATTCGCTGTTGCAGTCGAGTAGGAACGAGTTCAGTGATAACAAAATAGAATCATCAGACAGAATAAAATGAACAGTCTGTATTTTTTATTGGGTTATTTTACGACGCTGTATCAATATCTAGGTTATTTAGCGTCTGAATGAAATGAAGGTGATAATGCCGGTGAAATGAGTCCGGGGTCCAGCACCGAAAGTTACCCAGCATTTGCTCGTATTGGGTTGAGGGAAAACCCCGGAAAAAACCTCAACCAGGTAACTTGCCCCGACCGGGATTCGAACCCGGGCCACCAGGTTTCGCAGCCAGACGCGCTGACAGTTACTCCACAGGTGTGGACCAGTCTGTATTGGTTTCTCACATTTACAGAGATGATCGTTTGCCAGTTAGTACAAAACCTTTGCATATAGGCTCTAGGTTTACATGCTCTGACAGAAATTCTTTATACAGCTGAGATAAGAAATTGCGAAAAGATTGGAGTGGAGGACCAGATATTCGCACAGGTTATTCGCACTGAAGAAACATGATTGTCTTTAGTCAATACTTTTCAAAATTAAAGAGCATGAAATATCTTGGAAATTGCTTTTTAGTTTCCGAGGATATGACAAGGCTCAAAGAAACCAGGTCGTGCAAGTTCGTACTTATTTCTGGAATGATATTATATCATGGTTTCTTACCTGTAGATGACGTCACAGCGGACTACGTAACAGTTTTCTTCATTGTAATAATCTCTATTAACAAATTGTACCAAAGTTCTCAAACCATAAAACTACTTAAAACTTGAATACTGATTTGAAAAGTTCGTGTTTATGCACTTATTTCAAAGCATTGCAAAGTAAAATTGTCAATTGATTTTGCTTTGTCTTTTGGCTTACGCATTTTGACTTTGCTTTTGCAATATTTCTGACAAGATTACCATTCCACGACTTCTTTGTCGTGCTGATAAAAAGCGAATAGTTCGAAATCGGAGATTCGCAAACTGGGTAAAAGAATATCGTCCCATTTTGTGTATCGCGGGCCAAAGCCTTTGGAAGATCCAAAGATTGTAAAGGATAATACCAAATGCAATCAAAGGATCAAGCCTTTGGCCAAGATTTACGAAAACACAAACTTGTATTTTAAGAGTGTAAACTCTATTTGTTGTTTTGCGTTTTCTCTGTTTCGGCTTCAATTGGCCTCTTCAGCTAAAGAAGTGTGATGACAAAAATTCTGTCGATCACTACTCTAGGACAGAATGGAAAAGGGAAAAATCTCTAACGAGAAATCCCAAATTGTAGTACTTATTTCACTCGAAATATGTCAGCTATAGATTCAAATCTTGTACTTTGTATTGTAAGCGATTGAAGGAGGAGACTTGGGCGGTGAGCAAAAATCGTTGCTTGTTTTTAATAATTTTGTAACAATAGAGAAAATTAAAAAAAAATTGCCTATATTTTACAGGTATTGAGTTATTGTCATTTAACGATGTTACAGAAAATGTGACTTCCATTTTATGTCTAGCGCAGGTTCATAGATAAATGTTATTTAACGTTAAGAATGATTTAAGTTCAGATGACCATCCACGCCCATCACACTCTATAACGTGGTTATGAGTTTTGAATTTGTGGTGGACAAAGCGGGCGCAAAGGGGTTTTTCTTGGGTTCTCTGGTGTACCATCACCATTATCACATCATTCCAACCAATTCCGCAATCATCTTCAACTGCGAGGTCCCGAGCCAGAACTTCAGAAATAAAAAATTACTGAAGGTTGTACACATTCCTATTTAATAAAGACGTCTTCTAAGAAGAAGAATATAGTCCGGATCAGCTTACTTAATACCCTAAGGGTGAAATCTAGCCATTTTTCTTCTATTATTACATATGCTAGTGGATTACAGTGATTTTCTAGCTCTCAGTTTGAATTTTCTTTTACCAACTTCGTTTCTAATTTCGGATACTGACAAATACTACAACTGCCAATTATTTTCTAACTGTTATGTTGGCAGCAATAATTTCGGTTTGCAGTAAATAAACTGATGAAAATGCAAGTAAGGCTTGTGAATTAATTAATTAGTAATAGTGGTATTAATATTAATAGGAATACACAATTCAGTTCAGTAAGTGTAATAAAATAAGATGTATCTTATAGACCTTCTTGGTATGAAACATGCACGTAAATATATTGTCGTTGTTCCTGCAATAAGTCCTATGTGCAAAATATAAAATTTTTCAGTAAGAAGAGAAAACACATTTATTTATCCTATGTCAGCCGTATATAGGAGACTGTGAATTCTTACATTTTCGAAACAAAGAAATATAAATTACATATAGGAGATTTTATTATTTGATGTATCACTATTTAAGCAAAAATCTGAAAACCTTAAATTTAATTATTGAGGCAAAAATTTTGAAAATCGATAAATTTTTATTAACAGTCCAAGAGAGGAAATAAAGATCCAAGAAAGTGTTTGTAAGCATTTTAAGTAAGCTATACATTTTAAAGTGGTGTTCAGTTTTCGAAATTCGTATAATCATTTCACGTGATCAAACTACATTTTTGGTTAGGTCTCATGAATCGTAAATTGTTTAGTCAAAGCAATGAATGTCATGTTGCCAGAAAAAATAAATTTTAATATTAAATCATACTAACCCTAATTACCAATATAATATGCGAGAAATCCAGGAGAAAATATGATATTTTATAAATTATTTAACCACTCAGAAAACACATCGCAACATAAAGATGGACGTAGTAAATAAGGAAGCCACTGTTATTGTTAATTTATGTTATTATTATTATTATTATTATTATTATTATTATTATTATTATTATTATTATTATTATTATTTTTCAATACGTAGCATAGTGATTTTTCCTCTTTGGTGAGACCTGGTAGTTGGCAACACCAAATAGACGGCCAAATTAGTCTTTTAGGAACTATGCCTACGTGATCCTTACTATATTAAAGAGGAGAAAGCATGGTCGAGACCTGACTATTATGCGACCTCGCTTAGCATTCCATGTTCTCGCTTTGCCATGTTTATTTAGGAGAACTTCCGGTTGGAATGTTTTTTTGTTATTGGGATGCTGTTAGAAAGTCAGAACGTTGTGAGACCGTGAATTGCTGCTGAGCTTAAGGGTATTTTCGAAAATATTTTCAAACAACATCTATATTGAAAACTCATCAATGATTGATATATTATCCATTCATGACAACAAATTTGGCGAAAGGCGATACAATCCCACAGTGTACATTCTACATAAGTCGGCCTGGGTAGCGCAGTCGGTATAGCCAGGGTGTGAATTTACGGGGGGGATGGGGGATTTTCCCCCTGTTTGAAAGTTATTCCCATATCATAAATTCATATTAACATCCCTGCGAAGGATAACTTCTGTCCTCCTCACAAAATATAAATGTTTTAATACTTTTAATACGAATATATTCTTTATAAAGTATAAAGTAAGCAAAGAAAATAATATTACGGTCTTACTAATAAACAGTGTACAGTTTTTATACGACACTTTTGCTGAGTTAGGACAGAAAACGTTACTAATAAACCATGCATAAGTAATGGATGTATAAACGGCCTGTAACTATACATGGGAATTGCTTTGCAGTAGTTATATACACGAAACCCCTTGTTTAAACGTTGTATAACAGAGAAAAAAATGGCCGCCCCTCTAACAGCTGTTCGTAACGATTGTCATTTTATGGTGATGGTTGCCTTGTAATCACAAAAGAATAAACCAAAGAGTACAGAATAATTTATTAGAATTATACTGCTGTAGCTGTACCCTTCGACTAAAATCTAGCGTGGTAATCGAGTAGGTCCAGTTGTACTATCGATACTTAGCGTTGCACACTAGCGCGTACAATCGTATGCAATAGAGGACCTCGGATATTCTATTAGCTTTCGAAACGAAGTAATGACGAAACTATGACGTAGCCGTGTAACAGTTGTACTGTTATACACGACGTATGTAGTCATTATTAGTAAGGAATTTACACAAGACTTATAAACATGCTATTCTTTATGTAAGTATAAGACAGTTCAGTTAAACGTCTGTATAAGAGTTTTTATTAGTAAGAACGTTAATGTATTAGCACCAGCAAGCTGGCAACAATCAATAACTTAGGAATTACACATTTTATCTGAAGTTTGCTCATGGATATAATTATTATTATGATCAAGATGCAAGACAAGCAACTCAGTGTGACCAAGCGTTGATCCATAATAATAATAATAATAATAATAATAATAATAATAATAATAATAATAATAATAATAATAATAATTTTATGTATGACATTCTCTATCTAGGATTCTATCCTCCCCTCATTAGAAATCTTAATTCGCACCCTGGGTATAGCTCTGGCCTTCTGTGCTCGAGGTTGCGGGTTCGATCCCGGCCCAGGTCGATTGCATTTAAATGTGCTTAAATGCGACAGGCTTATGTCAGTAGATTTACTGGCATGTAAAGAACTCCTGCGGGAGAATATTCCGGCACACCGGCGACGCTGATATAACCTCGGAATTTGCTAGCGTCGTTAAATAAACAATAATTTTTCATTCTACATAATGGATGTGAAACCTAGACTCCTATGTCTAAAACTTATTACTCTTGATCCTGTATTAAAAACAGACAAACTAGATGAGTCAATTGTTCATTTATGGGCTACAATGTGGGAAAGGAGACAAGATTCCGTCATCTGCGCATCTCGTGACAGGGAATCAAAACTCCTGCTTAATTTGACGTTAAAAACTGGTCACTAAGTGAATTTCTAGCCGAATAAATTAAAGAATTTTCAACATTTGCTATAGAGATTAGTAATCTCCCAAGGATACTCTACATTTCAGGTATAACAAATTGTGGGTAGCATAATTCGTTTTGAAATAAAGAAATGTGTTAGTTCTCTATAAATCACTCTGCACTTCTGTCCTCCTCTGCTGGCAATGTTTACATCTCCTACCAGACATTATGAAACGAAGTATTGTTATAGGCATCCAACAAGGAAAACTCGCTGCGCAAAAACCAGCGGGCGTGACTGTCTCGCGCAGATGACGTATGCTCCCGTTTCCAGCATGCTCTCAAGCCTACTGCAGGGGAGTAAGAGGGGTATAGCATGCGCGCCGCCAGGAATCCGAGCTGAGTTTTGCTTGTAGGATACCTATACCTAAACCCGCTGTACTGTTTGTTTTGGCGCATACTGTACCACTATTGTTAGATTACATTGCTGGAAATAGATTCAACGAGTCATAAGAAAATAATATTGATGCAATGGTGTACTGTAATTGAAATGTTGAAGGACACAGTAGTATCTGGAGGAAACCTGATCTTACAGGCAGTTATTACATCATAGGATCTTTCCTGATTGAGCCCAAACTTCTTTGAGCAGCCGTTAGCTCACATACTAAGTTCAGACTGAGTCACGTGTTGGACTGCGAGAATCTCTGGAAAACAGTTACACATAATGGGTCAGCAACGAGCTGGGGAGATAAGTATTTCGCACTTTACTACTGCAATGGAGGTAATAAAGTGCCGCAGTAGCGAACAGTTAATTTGAAAATGACGTTCACAAATTAATAAAAACAAAGAAAATAAGAAGGAAACTATTGACTAATTGTGAGTCGTAGGTACCTAACCTTTCTAATATTAGTAATTTCTTATTAATAGAACTTGGATACGAATGAAAAAACAAGTATTAATACTCGTTATTAGGCTGACCAGACGTCCCTGATTTCCGGGCACAGTCCCCGGTTTTGAGTTGCTGTCTCCGGGAAGCAATTGTCCCCGTTTTTGTCTCCGGAAATTAATTCTCTTCCCAGAAGTTTTATTTTGTTTCAATAACATTTTACTGGAACTTCTACGATTCTCAGTATGAGACAGAAGAACCAGCGAGCACAGTATGAGATATTCTGCACTCTTTGAGACGAACATAGCATCTTTGTCTTTGGTCATTTTAGCATTCGCGTTGCATGAAAGCGTTAGAATTGCCGCAGCGTCCATTTTTAAGTAGTTCAAAAAATGAGAAATTTTGTAACAAACCAACAGGTGAAAAGTGGTATGATGTTTTTCAACATTAAAAAAAATCCATTCCATTTGAAAATCTTCTCAAAAAGTGTCATTAATCATATATGTCTTCCAGTAGTAATTCATCAGTTGATTGACTTTTCTCCACAATGAACTCAATCTGGACTGATGAAAAGTTAAGAATGAAAGTTGAAAGACTTAAAGCTTTGTTACAAGTGAAAACAAACTTTCATTTTCCATGTGAAGAACTTAGTGTGAAGCTGTATGGGAATGAACAGATCCTTAAAAAATACATTCTTCAGACATGGAACTTGTAAAATGTGTGTGTTAGAATTCAGTGTGTAGAATATTACGTGAAAAATTCCCATGCATGCGTCAGTATGAAATTGAATTCTTAGTGGCTATAATTATGTATGTAGGAGTTACGTGTGTTTATGCATTTAATTCAAAAAGTTAATATACCGGTACTCTACAAAATTAGCGTGCAAAGTTATTGGCATTGTATCTATTGTTACATGTATTTTCTGCAACATTTCATTTGAGAGTTTGTGGTTTTTCCTGAAATTGCCGATGTCCTCCCCTGCTGGACCATAAAAAATCTGGTTAGCCTCTATCGTATATACATGCAAATATTTACACAAAATACTAAAAGCTAAAACCTAAGCTAACAATTATTTTGGAATATAATTCATTCCAATGCATTTATCCTATACTATAGTCTATGATTGTACCACAGAATGAAAGTAGATATGAGGTTTTTCTCAGTGGAATGTTTATCTACTGAAGTTTACACTCTACGTCACAATATTATCACTGTATTGTGTATTAAATAATAGCCTACTATTTTATTGCACTCAACGCATGTTGAAAAACATTTCTTATATTCAAAAGAACGATAACAGTCTTCTGAACACGAAGTTTAATGTACCGTTATCAGAGTTTAACTTATGAATTAAAACCATTAAATTCTTCTCTATTTTGTTGTGCATAAACTGCGTAAGTTTAAGAATTGCATTAGAATGTTAGACTACCCTTTATAGCCGATTTGTTCGCACATACGAAGAAGTTACCTGTAATTGATTTATCCGATGTACAACTTTAATCTTCAGATGTGAAATTCACTTGAGAGAGAATTGAGGGAAGTTCATTAGAAGATAGAAATTCTATGTAGGCCTTACTATTTCTCACTACGAGAAGTAGAGAGCTAGACATATGATGGAGATACAGACCTATTACTGGGTTCAATCCGTAGTAATGGAAGACGGGCGTTCTTGTTACCAAACTTTCAGACTCTCGCAGTCTCCTGTGAAATTGAGTACCTCAACTGTCACAGGGGTAAAAGGTGTTCAGAATGCTGGGTAACTTTCGGCTCTGGACCCTGGATTCATTTTGTTGGCATTATCACCTGCATCTCATTCGGACGTTAGATAACCATAGTAGTTGATCAAGCGTCGTAAAATAGCCAATTTAAAAAGTACTCAGAGAGTAGTTCCGGCCATACCGAATCATTCTATTGCCAAGATCATGAAAGCATGAAGCTCCACCTTCATGCCCTCATGCTCCTTCAGACATGTAAAAGGAAGACCTTTACCTTTGTGCGAGATCGTGCGTATTTGCTTGGTTTCCGCACAAAACCAATCCGCGGAAAGTCTAAAATTCCACATTCAGTATTCCCAACCTAACATACATGACAATTTCCCTCTTCTTACCGCTTAAGTGACATATTGATTTTATTGCTTTAGGCTTTTAACATATTATTTTTAGAGACGTTCAATCTATACTAATAATAAATCTGTAGCCAAATTTTTTCTAGTAATTTTCGATTTTCCAAAAATAATTGGTGTTAACATGTATAATTAACCATCCTGAAACCGAAAATCGCTTTTTTGAAATTTTTGTTTCTATGTCTGTCTGTCTGTCTGGATGTTTGCTACCTTTTCACGCGATAATGGCTGAACCGATTTATATTAAAATTGGAATATAAATTAAGTTCGTTGTAACTTAGATTTTAGGCTATATGGCATTCAAAATACTTCATTTAAAATGGGGGTTATAAGGGGCCTGAATTAAATAAATCGAACTATTTCGCTTATTATTGATTTTCATGAAAAATATTACATAACAAAAGTTCCTTTAAAAATAATTTCCGATAAGTTTTATTCTATACAAAATTTTGATAGGACTGATATTTAATGAGATAAATGAGTTTTAAAATTACAATAACAACGCCATCTAAGGCGCTGTACTGAAATAAAAACAAATGACTTCGTCTGTAAGGGGCCTTGGACAACAACAATCGAAAACTATTAAACATAGCCTACAGAGAATGTTTCTGTGTTCGTATGAAGCAATATCGGAAGCTAATTAATTGCTTAATTATTATTTCACCATTGGAAAGTGTAGTTTCTCTAGATGGACATAATTCTACAATGTTATTACAGTAACTTCTGAAACATATAGCAAGTAATATAAAGTATACACATTAAAATTAAATGATATGTCAATCTTCATTAAACTATAGTTGCATGTAATAACAAATAGGAAACATGTTAAAGGAATTGTAATTGCACCAAATGATTCCTTTCTGGACCAAAATGACCGTATTTTAATTATTTAAATACAATTTAAATTAAGTAAGTTATTAAACGATTTATCTTTCTATCAAACACAAAAGTTCCCTGGATCAAACGTCCTATTTTAATTATGTAATTACTTTATATTTATTTCTAACAGGTGCATCGGAGCGCACGGGTACGGCTAGTACTAATAATAAATCTATAGCCAAAATTTTTCTGGTAATTTTTTATTTTCCAAGAATAATTGGTGCTAACATGTATAATTAACCATCCTGAGACCAAAAATCTATTTTTTTTTAATTTTTGTTTGTATGTCTGTCTGTCTCTCTCTGTCTGTCTGTCTGTCTGGATGTTTGTTACCTTTTCACGCAATAATGGCTGAATGGATTTCGATGAAAATTGGACTATAAATTAAGTTCGTTATAACTTAGAGTTTAGACTATATTGCATTCAAAATACTTCATTTAAAAGGGGGTTATAAGGGGGCCTGAATTAAATAAATCGAAATATCTCGCTTATTATTGATTTTTGTGAAAAAAATTACATAACAAAAGTTTCTTTAAAAACGATTTCCGATAAGTTTTATTCTATGCAAAATTTTGACAGGACTGATATTTAAGGATATACAAGACTTTTAAAATAACATTACAATACATTTTCACCGCCCCCTCAGATTATAGCGTTGTTGTTCCTGTAGTACTCCTATGTGCAAAATATAAAATTTTTGAGTAGGAAAAAAAAACACATTTATTCATTCCATGGCAATGGTAGATAGGAGATCGTGAATTCTTACATTTTCGAAAGAAAGAAATATAATTACATATCACTATATGTACTGTATCACTATTTAAGTTATTTGAAGGGTTCAGAACCGTGATGGGCCAAGCGCCATTTACTGAAGACGTAGAAAACAAGGGTTAAAATTAAGTTATCACCATAATTCAATGAAACATGTAGCAAGTACAGACGTGGACAAATTATTAGCAAAATTGAAGATTTTTATTATATATTTTTACAAAATATAATTCTTCAATTTAGACTACACTTGACATTTTTGCGTATTTCCAAATTATTAGCAAAAGTGAAGATTTGTATTGTATATTTTTAGAAAATTTAACTCTTCAATTTGGACTATATTTGATATTTTTGCATATTTAAATTATTAGCAAAACTGAAGGTTTTTATTATATATTTTTACAAAATTCGATTCTTCAATTTGGAATACAGTTGACATTTTGGATATTTTTTCAAAATATTAGCAAAACTGAAGATTTTTATTTTATAGTTTTACAAAATTTGACTCTTCAATTTAGACTGTAGTTGACATTTTTGCTAATTTACAAATTATTAACAAAATTGAAGATTTTTATTATATATTTTACAAAATTTAACTCTTCAATTTAAACTACAGTTGTCATTTTTGCATATTTCTGTCTACTGCAATGATAGAGATATGCAAAATTGTCAATTGTAGTCTAAGTTGAAAAGTCAAATTTTGTAAACAGAATTATCATAAAAATCGTCAATTTTGTTAATAATTTGTCCACGTCTGTAATATAAAATATACACATTAAAACTAAATGCTACGTCAATGTTCATTAAACTATGGTTGCATGTAATAACAAATAAGAAACATGTTAAAGGAATTGTCATTGCACCAAATGAGTGGTCTCTGGACCAAAATGATCGCATTTTATTTATTTAAATACAATTTATTTAAATTAAGTAACATATTAAACGATTTATCCTTCTAACAAACACGAATGTTCCCTGGATCAAACGTCCTATTTTAATTATGTAATTACTTTATATTTATTTCTAACAGGTGCAGCGGAGCGCACGGGTACGGCTAGTATAGTAATAATTATAAATTGGAAACTTACCACTGCAATTTCACCTAAATTGCAATGTAACAATTAATTTCAATGTGCAGAATTAGATGTCAAAGATATTTTCCATATTGTTAAAATATTAAAATGAAAAATAAATCATTACATAACCTTACCGTTTGTTTTAAGTTCGCATTTATACACTGGGGGAAAAGAAAGACACATGTATGTAACGGCCTGCTGGAGTATAGTAACCACAGAAAACATTTTAAAGCAACAATGTTGAACATAGATATTTTTGTTTTGCAAATTTGCCGTCATTGAACAGAAACCAAGATGGAGATTTCATTGCAACTAATTAGAAATTTCTCTTTCAGGTATGTAATAAACGATCTTCGCACAAAATAATGTACGATACACGAGGGGTGTGTTTTCTTTCAATTCTCGGAAATTAAAAAAGCTCAACTACGTTTCGCTTTTTCAAACTTTTCCTCGAACATGAAAACTTCAACATACCGCTCTTGTAATGCATATTACTATTACAGACAGGTACATTATTGTCATATGTCCCTGCCTTGTTTTGTGTGTTGTTGAAAGTAGTCAATGTCAGATAACCGCTTTATACTATGTACAATAGTGACAAAAAAAACCGGACCGACCCTTGTAGCTGATTTCAGAGCCTTGTTCACTCCAGAGCACGATAGACTGGTAACTAAGACTTTCGTGGTTCGAATCGTGCCTGGGAAGGAATTTTATTTTTATTCAAATTTATTCCCAATACTTTTCGATTGCATCGATATTTTACTACTTAATAAACTTATTATTCCCAGAACATGAATTTTACCAGCAATCGAAATGTATTGGGGATAAATTTGAATAAGGAACAAAAAAACGTTCCCAGGCAGGATTCGAACCATGAAAGTCTTAGTTATCAGTCTATCGTGCTCTGGAGTGAACAAGGCTCTGAACTCAGCTACAAGGGTCGGTCCGATTTTTTTTTTTTTTTGCCACTACTGTACACTGGAATACGCTATTTTTATTACGTACACTATCACAAAGAATGTAGGCTTATAATGATCAAATATATTTAGGCTACACTATTATACATTATTTACAAAATAAATAGGCTATAGGCTAGTATTATTACTAGCGCCTGGATGTTTAGGCATTTATAACAGCTAAAATAGGCAGGCAATAAAGGCAATGAAACGTAAAAAAAAGACACAATAAACTTTGAAAAAGGCATTACTGATTTTAAAAAGGGATAATATATTTTAGCAATAAATTTAAATTATATCAACATAACTCACATTTTTACTTCGTAGTTGACACATGCTGACTTATAAAATACTAATTTTTTTCGTGATTAACTTTTCTTTTCACAAACCTTACATAACAAAACTGTTCCATCGGTTGAAAGCACATGGGCATCAAATTTACTAACGTAAGCATGAAGTTTACTTTTCAATGGTTTACTAAATTTAGGCATTCTAGGTAACCGATCTTATACCTTCTGTCGCCCGACAATAACAGACTGTTTCTCACTCAAATTTCTTTCTTATACAATAATAAATACGTGTATTAAGTGAAAACTAGAATTTCCTGAAGAGCCATAGTTATTTCTAGATGTAACTGAATCACGTAAGTCAAAACTAGAATTTCCTGAAGAGCCATAGTTATTTCTAGATGTAACTGAATCACGTAAGTGAAAACTAGAATTTCCTGAAGAGCCATAGTTATTTCTAGATGTAACTGAATCACGTAAGTGAAAACTAGAATTTCCTAAAGAACCATAGTTATTTCTAGATGTAACTGAATCATGTAAGTGAAAACTAGAATTTCCTGAAGAGCCATAGTTATTTCTAGATGTAACTGAATCACGTAAGTGAAAACTAGAATTTCCTGAAGAGCCATAGTTATTTCTAGATGTAACTGAACCATGTAAGTGAAAACTAGAATTTCCTGAAGAGCCATAGTTATTTCTAGATGTAACTGAACCACGTAAGTGAAAACTAGAATTTCCTGAAGAGCCACAGTTATTTCTGGATGTAACTGCATCACGTAAGTGAAAACCATAATTTCCTAAAGAACTTTGTCAGAACTAGAATTTCTAGAAACTTCGGGTTTTGACGGATTTCGCATTCTGACTGTAATAATAATAATAATAATAATAATAATAATAATAATAATAATAATAATAATAATAATAATAATAATAATGCGTTAGTGCATTTTTAACGTTCGTTGATGAAACCGATCCTTAGTAATATAGTAGCAAGAATATACACCTTGAGAGAGTAACTGGCGGAGATGCTGGCAGGAGATAACTTCAGCGGCTCCCATATAAACAGCCACAGGGCAGGCGCTCCAGATGCAGTGCAAGATGCAGGCGATCGTAGTGCTAGCAGCATTGGTACTCCTGGCGGCCACGCCTGCACATTTTGCACCTCCAGATAATAACAAAGGTATGTCTGCAAAATTTATACATTACTGAGTGTTTGTTGCAGAATCGAAGAATTTTTCTTGTTATTATTCTGCAAACATAAATGCATTAACGTGATGTCACGCTTTATATATAAGTGAAATAATGAAGAAAGGAAGACTCTACATAAAGAAGTGAGAGTCTGATTAAATTAGAAAACAGTTCTTAATATAGAGTCATGTCGGAGGAAATTAAACGCAGAATAAATATGGGAAATGCGTGTTATTATTCCGTTGAGAAGCTTTTGTCATCTAGTCTTCTGTCAAAAAATCTGAAAGTTAGAATTTATAAAACAGTTATATTACCGGTTGTTCTGTATGGTTGTGAAACTTGGACTCTCACTTTGAGAGAGGAACAGAGATTAAGGGTGTTTGAGAATAAGGTTCTTAGGAAAATATTTGGGGCCAAGAGGGATGAAGTTACAGGAGAATGGAGAAAGTTACACAACGCAGAGCTGCACGCATTGTATTCTTCACCTGACATAATTAGGAACATAAAATCCAGACGTTTGAGATGGGCAGGACATGTAGCACATATGGGCGATTCCAGAAATGCATATAGAGTGTTAGTTGGGAGGCCGGAGGGAAAAAGACCTTTAGGGAGGCCGAGACGTAGGTGGGAAGATAATATTAAAATGGATTTGAGGGAGGTGGGATATGATGGTAGAGACTGGATTGATCTTGCTCAGGATAGGGACCAATGGCGGGCTTATGTGAGGGCAGCAATGAACCTCTGGGTTCCTTAAAAGCCAGTAAGTAAGTAAGTAAGTAAGAGTCATGTCTTCCGTCACATAATAAATACTTCATATAGAGGAAGTGTTACAAATATGGAATACCATTTTGTTTGTTTTGTTTTTGTTTTTTGTTTTTTGTTTTTTTTTTTTTCGTTTTGCAACCTACATGTTTTAAATACTGAACATAAAGTATCGTTCTGTTAATTGCTGAATGCCCCTGTGAATGGTATACCGGACTTCGAAGTTCGTAAGATGTTATAACATTTTTGAAAAAATAATTTTCTCGAAATCGAACATATTTTCTTCATAAACATAGAGGTACAAATATGGAATACTATTAACAAGTCACAAGATTAACAAAATTGCAAAGTCAAAATGGTCTCTACTAAGAAAAACACAGAACAAGCAGCATTCAGCATCTTTATTACATGGTGTTTTCCTAACCGTAATACTGAATTCAGAACCAGATGAATCGTCTCTTACGTCTTTTCTCGAACTTGTTTTGTGGCTTCTTGCATTGACTTTTTATTCCACTGTTTGTTTGTTGCAAGATGAGGTTTTCCCACCTTCTACAGGTGCCAACACTAGAAACGAAACAGAAAACCAGGATATAAAGATGGAATACTAATAATACTAGTATTTCATATTTGAGACACATTGATGATGTAAATCATAACCTCAAAACATAGTCATAATTAAAAACGAAATAATTAAACGTACAGTATATTGCTATACACGTATATTATTTCTCTTTAAGAATATATAGGTTGTTAAAAAAGTATCCAATATTTTAGGAGGTGATAGTATGCATCAAAACAAGAAAATAATGTCCAATAAATATGGGTCCTACAACACATACTTTCTGAAATCTGAACACTTGTTCATAGAAGGTGCTCTATGTGACTTCCATTTATGGAAATGCATTCCTCTGCCCTTCGGCGTAAGGAATCACGCACTCTTTGAAATTTGTTTTAATACGTTAATAAGAAAGTCCTGATAACGATCCACAGTTAAACTCTACGGTAGCATGTATGGTCCTATTAATCTATCATCAAGAACGCCTGCCCGTAAGTTGATTGAGAATCGGTGCTGATGCCTTGTTTCTTCAACTGCATGGGGATTTTCAACAGCCTACATATGCTGATTACGAAAATTCACGACACCATCTCTGCTGAACCCCGCTCATATCAGCAACCAGACTTTTGTTCTCAGTATTCCTTGCGACGTATCAGTATTCCATGCCAGGGGCATCAACTACGGTGTGATTATCTGGTAGCCTGTTGTATTGTAGGGCAGAGAAATGCATTGCCAAAAATGAACGTCACATTGAGCACCTCCTATGAACAGGTGTTCAGATCTCAGAAAGTATGTGTTGAAGGACCCATATTTATTAGACATTATTTCCTTGTTTTAATGCATACTATCACCTCCTAAAATATTGGATACTTTTTTAACACCTGTATAATCGTACTAAAACAAACGTGAACCGGAACGTTAATTACTGAGATCAGAATTAAAAACGACACAGTTTTTATATAAAAAAAACATTTTATACGGTTGGTATGAGATTTAATCACTAGGGAACGAAGTCTCTACTCCAAAACATGGCGTAGAGGTGGTTACAGGTTTAAGGAACACTGGTTATATGATGACGTTAGTTGTTTAGGCCTACTTTAATGATGTATCTTCATGTCCGTATGCGAAATGAAAGATGAAAGACGTCGCGCGAAGGGGGCTTTGTTCGAAATTCAATGTTTTTTTTTTTGTATTGTTTACTGCGTTATAACCTAATAAATGGTTTCGACACAGCACGCCTATTTTCGTTTAAAAAGTAAACCTTTCGTAAGGAGTTCAGTTGTGGTCTAGTGAAGACACTATGAAGATGTATTGAAATGCCTCCAATAAAATCTGTAACTTTGCTATGCTTCTAAGAGAATTCGGATATGTTTATTTTTCAATAAAAGAAGAAATATAATATTATTGTGTAAAGTGTGTAAGTTAGACATAAAAGTTAACAGGTGTCGTTAATTACAAAAACATTATGACTCTAAAAGACACATCCAGCATCTGAAATGGTTTAGTGATTTGATTTCGGATCAGTCTATTTTTTATTATGACTTTTGTCTGATGCTGATATGTGCGAATATTCCGTTCCATAAACTTGAGAATCCACATTTTAAACATTTCATTGAAAAGTACACATTTAGAAAATTTCCGGCTCCAACAACCATGCGTACACAATATTTACCCTAATGTTATGAAGTAACTTTAAATTCTATGGGTGCTATTCATAGACATTTCGCTAGCCCGCGCTACGAGAGTGCTAAACTAGCCCCCCGCTATCGACTGGTTACTTGTACAGGATTCATATCATATCATATCGCTAACACTGGCTTATGAATACGAAAAACGTTAGTTCGCTGATCATCCACCGGAAGCCCGCGCTAAGAATGTCTATGAATACGGCTCTATATGACCAACCAGGAGGCCAACGACTTAGGGAAAGACCTAAGAAAAGGTGGTTGGATGATATAGAGGAAGATTTGAAGAAGATGGGAATTAAAAGATGGAGGAATAAAGCAGAGAATAGAGAAGAATGGGTTACAATTATTCGGGAGGCCAAAGCCCTACATGGGCTGTAGCCCCGAGGAGTAAGTAAGTAGCTGATGGTAACGATAAAAGGATTAAACTAAAACTCAAGAGTGTTCTTGAAAAACCCTGCATATTTGAAACACTGTGAAGTGCAATATGAATTAAATATTGAACAGTCACAAGATTATAATAAAAAGTATATATTTTAAATTCGCAACAATAACATCGTGTGACATCAAAAAAACATTTTCTTGTTTGAATGACAATCGAAACAGGCTTATATCTGACAATTTACGAATGTACACAGTTGTACAGTAGTGGCAAAAAAAACCGGACCGACCCTTGTAGCTGATTCCAGAGCCTTGTTCACTCCAGAGCACAATAGACTGGTAACTAAGACTTTCGTGGTTCGAATCCTGCCTGGGAAGGAAACTTTTTTTTTCCTTATTCAAATTTATTCCCAATACTTTTCGATTACTGGTAAAATTCATGTTCTGGGAATAATAAGTTAATTAAGTAGTAAAATATCGCTGCAAACGAAAAGTTTTGGGAATACCAATTTCTCTCTATAGTTGGCTGTTACGGACAAACCAAGGAGAATTGAGTGAAACTTGTAGGACTTTATTTTGAAATGACTGGATGTGTTTAATTTCACTTATTGCAGCTCCTCCCCAGATTGGACAGGCGTAAAGCAGTAGAGATCGTAATACAGATGTGTAAAGTAGCATGCAATTTTGTAGCTTTAGAGATGATTTCTTGTTGAGAAACGGATATAATTTAATGAGTCTTGAGTAGGCCAGTTTAAGTTTGTTGTTGATATTATGTTTCCATAATAGACGGCAATCTAAGTGCACTCCAAGATATTTTACAACTTCATCATTTTGGTTTCCACGATATCACGTTGGTTGAAAGATTTATGCATGAAGGATTAGCAGGGCGACACAAAGTAAATATCATTGCTTCGCATTTGTTATTACAAGATTAGTTGAAGTGGAACTTCTTTAGGCGAGGTACGAGTTATATGTTGTGAAACAAAATCTCTGGCGTTTCAAGAAGGTTTTGCATGTTGTTGCTATGGAATTGTATACGTTGCTATGTTGTAATGAACCTTATGGTTTGATTTTTAAATTCTGAAAAATAATGAGTATAAAAGTGTTCAATTTAACTTCAGTTTATCGTCTCTTACTGCATGAACATTTAAACAGATTAATTCACATTTACAGCTTAAGAATTTTCACTTTTGCCGCGCGTAGAGGCTACATAATTTTTATTCCTATTTATTAATCAGTAGATGGCTAGTAAAGTACATTATCAAGTAAAATTTTATAAAGCGAGTGATAAGTTTTATCCAACACCACCTAATAAAATAGCGCGTTGATATTTACTACACAGTTAACCTTTACATTTACTGCAAGTTAGTATCGCGCAGTAGCTTGCATACCAATGTGGATTTCGCAACACAATCAGAAGTTTTCATTAAATTCTCCGACTCCCATAAAAGAGTATATAGGTGCCTATTTTATGCCTCGTTTCAGAATTCAACGTTATCGTTACCAAAGGAACTCGTTAAGATAATGGTTAAGAAAAAGTTCGAAAGCTAAATCTTTAATAACTCTTAGCAGAGAATTCTACGTATCAAATTAATAATTTAGTTACGTTTCCATGTGAGTAGATTTTACGTCCACGTGTCATTATAGAAAATGTACAATAATAATAATAATAATAATAATAATAATAATAATAATAATAATAATAATAATAATAATAAACAGTTTTGAGGTACTGAGACATAGCTGTGTTTACGGAGTATCCTTAACCATTTCAGCTTATGTAAGCTTTTTTGCACCCCTGATAGTATGAATTGCGAGTTTACTATGCTGTCGGCCTCACCAGCGCATGAGAATTTTATAGAATGGACACTGAGCGAATTTTTGTTTTGTTTCTCTGTGCGCCGGCGTTTAGTTCCACTTTCAAGCGCTAGAGGTTAGTGTAATCGAGCATACGCTAAGATAAGATAATAATTGAGTTTAGAGTTGAGACACAGGATGCAAACATCGTCTATCTTATTTGCATAATCCAGTAACGCTTTGCTTCAAATAAATTGAAGTTAACAGCTTTTCCTTATTTCTCAGTGACAAACTAGTTGTAATAATATTTTTTTATATTTAATATATAATAAATTATATTATAAAATAATATAATACATTATAACATTATGTATCAAATTGGTTTAATATTTTACAATATAATACAGGTAGATGGTTTTACTTCACATAGGAGTTTTGTTTTTCCATGTTCAGCACTATCAAATCATTACGTATTTTAATTGTTGTTGGGGTTAACGTCTTAACTCTGATTATAAAGGAACTCTAGAGTCTAGACATTACAGTTAATGACGGATTTATTATTTCATCGGTCCAATTTATTTTATTTGAGTACATAATGTACATAGATGTATTAACTGTATGTGTTATATTTCCGCTGTGTCGACTGCTAGCCGGTGTGATGTCAGTGCCAACTCCTGGGAGAAAGCAGAATCTCATGCTCAAACTGGTTTGAAGGTCATTGAAATCAGTCCTGCTACATCAAATGTACCGACGCGAAGTGTCCATACTGTATAAATATCTATACGCTGGCCTCACCATCTGCCAAACAGCGCATTTCCCTCCAGCCTTCAAGTCGTCAAGCGGTGGTCTGCCATACCTCACAAATCTACGAGTGTCTTCACGTTTCCGTCAGGCAATCAAAAGTCTTGGGGCTTCGGTGCCATAGACAGATCTAAGAGTCACCTATGTTGTTGTTGTTTTCTAACGCCAGGCGTTTGACAATTAAGTCATTTGATTCTTTCACTCCAATTTTTTTATTATTGGCCAGCCACTGAATTTACAGATTTTGTGTTAATCCATTTCTTGGTTTGAGTTGCACAATGGGCAGTTAGGGGACTGATATATTCCAATTCTATGCAGGTGTTTGGCCAAACAATCATGGCCTGTTGCCAATCTAAATGCAGCTACAGACGATTTTCGTGGTAAATCGGGAATTAACTGTGGATTATGATGCAGAGAGTTCCATTTTTTCCCTTGAGATTGTGTTATCAAATTTTGTTTGTTGAAGTCTAAGTATGAAGATTTAATCAATCTTTTCACAGAGTAAATAGATTTAGTAACAGGTCTGTCAGCATCTGCCATTCTTTGCAAACATCCGCATTTCGTTTCCCAGGATTCCACAATGGGATGGTATCCATTGGAATACAATTCTTTTATTGAGTGATATTAATTGAGAGAGCATTTTAGTTATTTCTGCTGTTTGAGATGGTGTGTGTTTAGAGTCATCTATTATTGTATCCATTGTCACTGCCATCTACTAATCTGTAAACAAACCGCGAGGAACACCCATTATAAATGACGGTCGATTCAACATCACACAAATTACAGAGTAGATGATCTTATTTTTCGAGACGGAGATAATGAAAGAAGAATTGTGGACAGTTTTAGTGAAATGACGAGGGGGAAAAATGGAGAACACCAAGAAAAACCCTACAACTTCGGCTTTGTCCACCACAAATACAACTCCGTTCTTCCCGAGATATGAACTCCGATCCGCAGTCGTTGTAAGCCAGCGCTCTGCTAACTGAACTACCAAGTCATATCGAAGTGAATGTACAGGAGTGGCAAAAAAAAACCGGACCGACCCTTGTAGCTGATTTCAGAGCCTACGAGCAAATGCTGGGTAACTTTCGGTGCTGGACCCCGGACTCATTTCACCGGCATTATCACCTTCATTTCATTCAGACGCTAAATAACCTAGATGTTGATACAGCGTCGTAAAATAACCCAATAAAAAATTCAGAGCACGATAGACTGGTAACTGAAGCCCGGTTCAGACGGTGCGTGTTTCTGTGGTGGATTCCAAGGTGGCTGCGCGGATGGGTAGCCTGCGTGGTCACTTGCCGGAAGTAATGAGCTCTGGTGGCTCCTTGCATGGCTAGCTTGCTGGATTTCGAGGGTAGGTTCCTTGCTATTTTTCGTGATGGTTTGCAGGCTGGAAATCAAAGATGATCATATAATATCACCATTGAAACCATGTCGCCATGTTCGTTGTTTTCCAACTAAACCTGTTTTTTTTTCTATATTCTTTAGTTTCTAAGAAAAAAATAATTAAATATCGGACTTTAGCTGTTTTGCACTTATGGCTTAATTACTTTATTACGACATTTACTACTGTTAATGTAGGACTTTAGTTGTTTTCCACTCACGGTTTAGTTTCTTTTTGACCATGAGTGTTGGCAACAGATGAAACAGGAGATGATTTTCCAATTTGAACTGTGAAAAGAGCCAGCTCCGTGTGAACAACTACCATCACCGTAGGCAACACGGGAGCCAGCAAGTGAGCACGCAGGGCACCCATCAGCGCAGCCACCTTGGAATCCATCACAGAAACTAGCACAGTCTGAACCAGGCTTAAGACTTTCGTGGTTCGAATCCTGCCTGGGAAGGAATTTTTTTTTTTTTTTTCAATACTTTTCGGTTGCTGGTAAAATTCATGTTCTGGGAATAATATGTTAATTAAGTAGTAAAATATCGCTGCAATCTTTGTTTTTTAGAATAAAGTATAATTTTGTTGCGATCATTAGACCATTTTACCGTTCATGCATTGCACAGAGTATTGGTGGTTAAATAACGTGACATTCGCTTGCAGGAGAATCGAAGAGGGAGGAAGAAGAGCCTGTGATCGGTACCCGGCGGCAGCGCTTCGTGCACGACAGCGCCGGTACACAGCTGGGCCCGCTGCCCGCAAACGGTGACCAGGTGATGGTGGATGGCAGTCTGCAGTTACAAGGGGGACGTCGAGAGTCGCCGAGCCTGACTCAGACCGTGCACGCGCTAACCCAAGCCGTGCTACGACTCTTCGGGCCTCGCAAGGAGCGTGCTGTAGCTGCCGAGGCCCTACAACTAGCAGAGGACGCTGTGGCCCTTCTGGCACTGAACGTACATCCCGATCTGGTCAACAAGATGGTGGATGTGCTAGCACCGCGCGCTGGGAAAATTGCTGAAAAGGCCAAGTTCCTCGCGGAAAAATACAAGGAGTAGCCCAAGGCGCGACATCACCCTGTTCAGCGTTAGGAAGCTTTGAGAGTACACTGAACTTTGTCATGAAGTAGAAGCTATGTTCGATGTATCTGCAGCTCATCGTTTAAAATTGAATGTGATTGTTGGTTATTATCAGAGACCGGAAGTTTAGGCATTATGAATAATTAAAATAGGCAGGTAAAAGGCATCATAAATAGCTAAAATAGGCAGGCAAAAAGACATTATAAATAGCTAAAATACCCAATAAAAGGCAATTACAAAAACCTTGCACTAGACCCACAACCTTGCACTTTCCACAAAGGGATTTCGACAGCAAGAAAAGCTTTACATAAGTCGAATACAAATTGAGATTTTTGACTCGATATTGCAATTACTGTTGGAAGCAAAAGAAATCTTCTTCCCAGTAGCCTTGGAAAGTGCATTTTTGTGTTTGGTTGTACTGATATGCTGCGATATGGAATATTTAGCCAGCTACAACAACGTCGCAATGAAAACTGAAAGAAAAATAAACGTTAAAAATAACGTTATACCCGCACTCATTGTTGCCTTGTCCAATAAACACAAGCGATAATTAAAACACTTTCATTTTTTGCACGGCAGCATTCACTATTGCAAAAAGAATATGAACTGACTGAAAGACAATAATATACATCGGTGAAGTCACTTTCTTTGTAGCGGTTATGGATATAAATTAAAATATACTTGTAGGCAATTTTTAATATTAAATTAATAAATAATAGATAAATAATCAAATAAATGCAAAAAAAAAAAGCATTTATTTTGTAAATTAGGCATTTATATTAAAGAAGGCAGAAAAGGGCAACATAAAACTGTAACGTTTCAATCACAAAGGTTTAATTCGTACAGATTTACTTTCAAAATTAGATTTAACAGATTTAAGAAAGGCATTCTGCCAAAGTTCCGGTCTCTGGACTTATTATAACGAAGCAAGCGACACCAGTATTAAGTTAAATTGTGAAACAAATTTGAAAATAGTGGGACAATGTGAAACAATCTCAGTTTTGGTAAATGAATGTAAAATAAAATGGATACAGGCCCTAACCTGTGGACAAAATGACAGAGAACGAACACTATATTTAATTTAAAATAATAAATACGAAATCAGGAGAAAGCAATGGACAATAGTGGACTTCAACAAAGCGAAACCAGTAAAAAAATGAGCCCATTTCATCCTAGTTATTCAATGACTTTTACTACACTGATTAGCAAGGGGACACTACTAGAAAAATAAACTGACAAAGAGCACATATATCGAGTATACAAGAAGCTTTATTTGACTTTTGTTTGGGCAATACAGGACATATGTCTTCCTGTATCTAATCTAAAGCATTAATTCTTAAAAAAAACTTGCTATAATCTGGATCATAAGATCATGTTATACAAATTTGTATTATAAAAGCCTATGTATTTCAATTTACTTATCCTTTATTCTAAGGTACATTTATAATGTTTCGCTTATTTTTGATATTATGATCAAAGCACTCAATGGAAATCAGAAAATAAATCACAGTCCTTTACATGGCACTATTAAGTCTGAAATAAATAGCCGAAAAAAAAACACTTCCTAATGTCAGTGAATACACAAAGGACATCCTATACTACGGCAACATGAAACATAGACAAATTCTTGCAGCCTTTAGCTCGAAGTTTCTATGTCTGTTACTGAGAGCAGCGACATGATTGGTGGAAACTTGACAACATAATCGAATATTTCAGCACGATTTCGATCTCTAAAAATTTGTTTTTACATTTCGCAGCCATGCAGTCATAGGGACAACTAATATGTAATTTTATATTTATTTTTTCTCAAAATAGAAAAATGTATAAAATAATAATTTCCAGCCAAAACATGAAGACGTTGACGCGTTTCGTGCAAAAATTTAAATGATGGCAAAATACACTGCAAAAATTCTGAATATCCTATTTATCATTGTCACCTAGGAGGGTTTTTATACATGTTTGTAACATAAATATAACGTCTGGCCATGGAAAAGTTTAGAATGACTGCAATCTATAATGCTGAGACAAGATTTATATTTCATGTATATATGTGAATTTTGTGCAATATACCAAAGAAGAAAAATAATCAACTGGGGCCAGTATTAGGTATTATGTATTACTTTTTTTTTTTATCAATTAGGATTTTAAATTTTAAACTTATTAATTTTCAAATACATAACTACTTCCAACTTTAGAAAATATTTAAACCTTTTTATTATACGTTATTTAGTGAGATATCTTCAATGATGATACATTACTTATATGAAATAAACAGCTACTGCTCTACCTAATAATTTCAATATTACTTGAAACAGGAATAAAATACAAACACAGTTTTATTCATATGCAACATTTGAGTTTATCAATACTAAATTCTAGATTATAATACAACCTTCAAATATTTTGACGTTAATTATTATAAAGCAAATAATTTGAAATATTGATCGAATTTAGTTCATTGTTAATATTAAAAAAAAACTGTTTATATTTAACTCAATATAAAAAAATTTACTTTATCGTATGTAAAGAGCTTCTTTAAAAAATTATAATTTCTCGTACTGAGTGAATGAACAATTTCAGTGTACAGGTACTCTGACATAACATTACATGTGTTATATTTCATTTAGGGCCTACTTATTGTTTGAAAAAATATACATTAAACAAAGAACAATTTATAAGATAATTTCTGAAATAAACTGAGTCGAAAACATATTTTGTCCCATGAGTTTTCGCACAATCATAAATCAAAAGTAAGATTAGTTTAGGTCTAATAATTTTAACAAATGAATTACTCTAATAAAAATATAACGAGTTGTAAAATGGGAAAGCACATTAAACTAGCACAAATATATCATCCGTGCTTTCAGGAATGTTAAATAGACTTGTTTCGGTATTTGTGTGAACTTACTGGGAAAGTATTATACTGTTTGAATAAAATATAGCATTGATGTTACTGTGTTAAATAAATAGACTAGATATTGTGTATCGATGTAATGTTTGTTTATTTCAATGTATAAAAACTGTAGTAACAATATTAAAATACAAAGAAATATTCTCTATAAGCAAAAGATCATATAAATTTGATGCAACTTTAACTTGTTTAAATTATATTGCATAAAGGAATCTGATCGATTTTTTTTTTATTTTATTGGGTTATTTTACGGCGCTGTATCAACATCTAGGTTATTTAGCGTCTGAATGAAATGAAGGTGATAATGCCGGTGAAATGAGTCCGGGGTCCAGCACCGAAAGTTACCCAGCATTTGCTCGTATTGGGTTGAGGGAAAACCCCGAAAAAACCTCAACCAGGTAACTTGCCCCGACCGGGATTCGAACCCGGACCACCTGGTTTCGCGACCAGACGCGCTGACCGTTACTCCACAGGTGTGGACTGGAATCTGATCGTATATTACACATCTTTCTTAGCATGAGACAAATGTTTAACCATTGATGTTATAATGGGTGATAGTATTGATGATATGGTGATGAGAACCACGGCGATACTGACGATAAGGAGAAAAAGAAAGGATAAAACGATACGGAAGTGAGAAGGGGAAGGGAGATTAAAGGAACAGAATAATGTAGTAGTGTTGCGTTAGTGGAGAAGTGCTATGGTAAGTTATGCTCATTCCATATAGCAATAGTATTAGTAGTTTCAGAGGCGTAATTTCAGTCTATGCTTGGGGAACAAGATTTTGTTATGCAAAATCTTAGGGCCTATATGGTATATCGCGTGGCGTATTCGCTCCCCATTTCCTCTGAAATTAACAGCAAACTGGGGTAAATTTTGCCGCTAGGATAAACTTGACCATAGAACAAAACAAGAAAAAGGATTTAAACGACTGACTAGTTGGTATACTTCCTCACAAACCACTCATCCTCCTTCCCATCCTGAATTTCAAAAGCAGTGGGACGTTATCTTTTCCCCAAAAAAAAAAATAGATAAACTCCTTTCTTCTTTCAAATCCGAACAAGACATTGCACATCTCCTAGCTCTTCAAGAGAGTGAGTCTAGAGCTTGGTTACACGCATTACCTTCTCCTCACATCGGCACTCTAATAGATAGTACCTACATCCTTTAAAATCGCAATGGCTTTACGCCTTGGTTGTAAACTCTGCCAGCCACACCAATGTATTTGCGGAGGAATTGCTTATATTTACGGCCATCATGCACTCAGCTGTGCAAAGAGCAAGGGTCGCATTCCCAGGCATACATCACTCAATGATATCATTAAAATATCTCTGACTTCTCGTGGCATCCCGTCTCTTTTGGAACCACCAGGTATTAGTCGCGCGGATGGTAAACGACCCGATGGTCTCACCTTAATTCCATGGTCTAGAGAAAAATCTTTAATTTGGGACTCCACTTGCGTTGACACTCTAGCTCCATCTCACTTGCCGAATACCTCCAGACGCGCAGCATCTGCTGCTGAATTAGCAGTGAAAAAAAAAAAGTCAATAAGTATGCTCATTTTTTAGACAATATCTTTGTCCCCTTAGCTGTGGAGACCTTCGGTCCTTGGAGCCATGGCGCTGAAGTTTTGGTATCTCAAATCGGTCAAATTTTGATCTCCATTACCGGTGATCGTCGTTGCACTACTTATTTGCGTCAACGTTTAAGTATTGTTATTCAACGCGGAAATGCAATGAGCGTTTTGGGTACTCTTCCCGAGTCCAGCCCTTTGGATGAACTCTTTCTCTTGTAAAATTTATTTAATATCCTAAATAGATATCTTTAGAAGTAATTAATTTTTTCATTACAAGATAATATTTTATACAAAAAAATTATATCAGATTCATTGGAGATGATTTTATAGTTTTTTTCCCCATCTAGTAAGTGTCTTTTAACATTTTAAGTCACAAATAGGGCTGCTATCATGGTTTACTCCTTTATGGTAAAGTTTACCCACTTTACAGTATATATTCACATGGATGGAGGAAGAGTGCTTCCCGAAGATAGGCCGATAGGCTCATGCCGTGTTGTTGATGATGAAGACGATGATGATGATTGTTATTGAGAACACAAATTTCAGTGCTTTTCCACAGAAAATTTAAATTACAATGAACAATAAATACTTGGAGGAGATTCTCAAATAATGACTGCCTATTCTCCATTGCCTATCATCAAAGTCTTATATATGGAAAAACTTCTTTCTGCTTCAACAGAAACAATAACTGAAGCATACTGAAAGCAAGCAATGTCTCATGGATTTAAATCACAGTCAGCGAGAGAAAAATTTTCACCTGACAAAGCTTTGCCAGTTGAACACAATGTTTTGTACCTTCTATTATTACCAAACACCTTTATTTTCACTGATAATGCTTCATCCACTTTACCAAACGCACGGTTCAGATCATTTACTACTTTATCCACAACTTGTAGCTGCCGTGGCACTTGGGATTCTTCTACGGAGGTAAGTTATAATTTTTCTAAAGTTGACAATTTAATTGATTGGGTGAAGAAAACCCCTTCTTGAGTTTTATCATTCAAAACCAGAAGCTCCAGAAACGTCATTATTCTCTTCATCTGTTTTGAGAAGATGAGAAACGTGGATCGAGGCTTGCAGTTCTTATTATTAGAATTTCGACTCTGTAAATATTTCTTCGACGGCACTCTGTCTACATTAATCAAAACAGCGCAAGAACTATTGGCTGATCAAACAAAAATTGTAAGTGCACTTTTCTATATGAAGACACAATTTTGGATTCGTTCCCGGACATAGAGATGGGATAGACAGATGGAGAAAGAATCACAGACAAAGAGACATATAGAGATAGATAGAGATACAGGCACAGAGAAAAAGACAATGACAGACAAATAAAGACAGACTTAAGACACAGAGACACAAATATAAGCAATGGTAAAGAGAGACAACAGAATAACAGAAATAACCGCAGACACAAACCTAGAGACAATTAAGAGATAGTAAGATGCAAAAGAGTGGTAGAAATAGAAATAAACGCACGCATAAAGACATAAATAATTAATCAAATATAAGAGAAAGTGACAGGAATAGCCAAATATACAAACATATAGATTGATAAAAGTAAAGGAACAGAAAAGAGAGTGATAGAAATAGGCACACACATAAATAAAGACAGGTAGAGACAGAGGACTGGTAGAAATGGGCACAGACACAAACACAGAGACAGACAAGGGGATAGATACAGATAAGAAAGTCATAGACATAGGCACACAAACAAATATGGAGACAGATAAAGAGATAGACAGAGGCAACACGGTGACAGAAATAGGCACACATAGAAATAAAGAGACATAATGAGAGACAGAGGGAAGAGAATGTTGCTCCTCTGCTTCCTTTTCGAGAAAAAAATCATATGAAATTTCATAGCATATTTTGGGAAAGCTACTGCATTAATTCTCAATATACTCAATCAATTTAAGAGAGCAGTGTATTATGATAATAGATGAGTGAAAGAATTTTAGTTTTGTCCTTTAAATGTGTAGAAATTTAATCTGAACAAGTAACTTTTCTTTCTGAAAAGGAATTTTAAAATGTTACATTTGTTCTGATCAAATTTCTGCAATTTAAAGGACAAAAATAAAATATTCTTAATTATTTATTATCATAATACACTGCTCTCTTAAATTGACTGAGCATATTGAGAATTAAATCAATGGCTTTCCCAAAACACGCTATGAAATGTTTTATATAAAACAATTTTTATCTAGAAAAGGAAGCAAAACGGCAAAATTGTATTAATTTTTGTTTGAAATATCTCAAAGGATTACCCCCTGGAATTAAAGACATATAGGGTGAACAGTAAGTAAAGTAATCTATGTAAGTTTACCGGTTACTACTTTAAAAATTAAAGTGGGAGGGAACTATTTCTAATTAGTTGAAAAATGTTTGTAGTACGACAAACGGGGATTTTTTAAAACATTAATTAGATGTGTATAACGTAAAACAAGTTTTTCAGTATAGGAACCGATGGCGGGCTTATGTGAGGGCGGCAATGAACCTCCGGGTTCCTTAAAAGCCATAAGTAAGTATGGTTGTTTATTCTGTATATTCTTTAAATTAAAATGGACTCTTTGAAGCGTTGCACATAGTGACATTTCATTTATGAAAATAAAATTACAAGAAGTTATAATACTTATGAAAAAATATTCAATGTCCTGGGATATTTTGGATTTCATATTAATTATATTCAGGGCACACATATTACTGAAAGTCACCTACTTTCATTTCTTGGGAAGAAAAATATTGAAATTTTGTTGTCCTGTGTTCTGAATCTGACGTTTTGCAAGAAAAAATTCTGACAAACATTAATATGTGGATATAAAGGGAAAAACTGAGCCGGTCTGATACAGTTCCTGGGTAGCTCAGTCGGTAGAGCATTGGCGCGCTCAGCCAAAGATCCCGGGTTCGATACCCGGCCCCGGAACAATTTTTTAGCTTCACAGAAAGTTATACCCAGATTGCTCGGCCTTATATGTAGGCTTTGACTGTAACAACTTTTGTCAGGTTTATTATACTGTCACCTACTTATTACATAAGGAGTCAGGTCATAACTCCATTTGAATTGCATTAGCGACTGTACTGCCATCTCGTGTTCGTTTACGGCGGACGGTGGCGATCCTGGCGGTTGTTCTCTTCAAAGTCCTGCCGATTTTAAATAGGGATGAGCAATCATTTTACATATATGATCTAGGCTGAAAGCCAGATTTTCATAATATACGTCACTGTTCGTTAACAGGAAACCACACAGAGTTTGTGTACACTTAATGTTGGGTCTTTTACGACCTGTCATCCCACTTGAGGTATGTGGATATGAAGAAAAAAATTGAGTCGGTGTCTGGTAAAGTTCCGGGGTAGCTCAGTCAGTAGAGAGTTGACGCGCTCAGCCAAAGATCCCGGGTTTGATACTCGTTCCCGGAACAATTTTCCCTTTAAATTATTTAAATCGGCTTCACAGGGAGTTATACTTGCATTAGTGAAACCAGTCCTGAGCATCATTATATTTAATAGACGTTTGATAGAAAGAGTTTGTATTCCCACTAATGCATTTATGACTGTATTAATTACACAAAATGTTTCTTGAAGTAATAATGATTATGGTTTACAATAAGTGGATCCGTTTCGTGAAAATGTGTTTAATCTTTGAGAGCTCAAAGGATTTCCCAGTTAATAAGGCTAATTAGAATATCTAAACGCTTGTAGTAAATTGCCAGTAAATTGCTGAGAATTTTGTATAAAATCTTTCTCTCCAGATAACTGAACAGAAATATCAAGTCATAGAATGGCGGACTGGAAATGGCTATGGCTCTACTCTCTGGTGTACATTCTTCTAAAGCCCGGGGTAACTGACGGCAGGTTGAGAGGTAAATTACACTTACTTTAACCACTATTTGGTTCCAAAAATATACGGCTATCAAATATATTACTGTGGAGTTATTTGTCTAAAATAGATAATTCGTGCAATTTTAATGTTTTTGATTTCTTTCGAGCCAAAAAAAACTGTGGAACGTATTTGAAACTTGGCTGTTTTATACGAGGGTGGATCGAAAAGTAACGCACAACAATTTTTTGTGGCAACTTATTTCATAGGTAAGCAAAATGAAATAATACACAAGAAAGCTATAGGTTTTACCTATTCTTCGACACTGGAACAAAGTCTCTCGACACATTTCTCATATCGTGAAATTATATTCAATGCATCTCCTTCATACAATTCCATTTTTGGGCGTATAGCCACCTCCGCATGATTTCACTTCATCATCCGAACCGAAGCGTTGTCCTCCTAGGAATTCCTTCACTGGTCCGAAAAGGTGAAAGTCAGACGGTTCGAGGTCTAGAATGTAGGGTGGGTGATGCCTCTGACATTGGATGGTGTTGCAGCGGGTACTGGTCGGCCGGAACGTACTTAGTCGGCGGACTTCTTCGAAGAACCTGCACCACCTGGAGATGTTGCTATGGTCCAGACAATCAAGCGCCATACACTTCCAATACTTCCCTGTAGATTTCATTCGAATTTTTCGTTTTTCGCAAAAAAAAAAAAAAAAACGGACTACACCTCGCTGCCCTTCACAAGTGAACGATGGTAGAAAACGCGCCATTTTTACTCTGTAATTACAGCTCGTTCCACCAGGGTAACACCTAATCGAGCCATTGCTGTCTGTAGCGTAAGATTCAAACTAATTATCTGCCAACTTTGAACGTCCTAAACGAAATAGCATTCCGTAAAATAATATTGTTGTGCGTTACTTTCGACCTACCATGATATTTCAACAATGCTAAAGAATTTAAAATCATTATTAATTAATATAAATCCAATTACTAAAACACTGAACAAATTTCGATTTATTTTAATAATTTCGGAATATTTATATTTACGTACCGTATATAATTTATTTTGTTTAGTTACTCCTAACCCCTGTTGCATTCTGATTCCCTTTCAATTAATTCTTCTTATGACAGATAAAAATAACTTCAATCAAGAGTAATAAAATGCAGACAAAAGTTATTACTTACGTCTTTTGACCAAAAAAAGGTGTAGATAGTCACAGCAATGGATGAACCGATTTAAACATATGCATTAAATATTATAAAATATATATTCCAAATAAATGTCTAGTATAATATCATCATGATTGCGAAACTGTTCTAATATAGGAATAATTTTGATTTTTACATCCGCTGATACGTTCACTCACTATGAGCCATACGTACATGATGTTATGTTTTCATATAGTCTTGGAAACGATTCTGGTATACAGCCTACACGCAGCTGAGGAAAGGACGCCAAACTGTTGTGGCAGCATGAATTAAATGCTCATTCACGACCACTCCAATAAAATGAAATGCTTGACAATAACTACATGTATCATTGATATTATTACACTAATCAGACTTCAGATGGGCCTTTACTTGCTTCAGACTAAGTAAACACTCCACCGCTGTGGAGTAACGGTTAGCCTTCTTGACCGTGAAACGATGCGGGCCTGGGGTCAAATCCTGATCGGGACAAGTTACCTGGTTGGAGTTATTTCTGAGATTTTTCCTCAACCACTCGAAGCAGAATTGCTGGGTAACTTTCGGCGTTGGACCTCGGACTCATTTCGCCTTCATTAGCATCATTTCCATTAATCATCTCAATAGTTTACAGGTCGACCAGGAGAACATGGCGGACGTGGTTCAAGGATCTGTCTATAGGCGGCATCTGTCTGTGGGAGCTGCACATATCCAGCGAAGCCGAAGGGGCTTTAATAAGCGGACTGCGGGTGACCGGGGAATGTAGCTCCTTTGGATAGATTGCGCCTTGGTGAGTCGTGGAATCGATGGCGAGGTATTCTTCTGATTGAGGATACAGAAGATTCAGGCACATGCTTTGCGAACAGATGTCATCGATCTGAGGAGGCCGTAGAATAACATCACAGACAGCCGGAGGATCAGGTCTCCAGTCAGGACTGGATGTTGTGGCTGAATCGATACGATGGCACCATGCAGTGAAACATGGGCTTGAAGAAAAGATCCTAATGGACATCAATCATGATTGCAACATAAGGAGGTTGCACAATAAGTCTAAGGCTGCGGTGCTTGTCTGCGGGCCCTCCTCCAAAAAAAAAAAAGTAAACACCACCCCCTTCCATTAGCAATGGCGTAACATGAAGTTTTGAGTAGGGGAAGCTAACTCAAGTTGTCTTTCATGCAATATGAGAAAACGTATTACAAAAATATAGTCTTAAAATAAATAGTAGTCAATGTCAAGTCAGCAGTCGAAGATTGGTTGGAACATCGTAACACCAATAAGGCATGACCTCAAATGGTACGTAGTAAAATATGATTTCACGGTTTACACATATCTCTAACAAATAGACACGTATACGTATAACATTCGCGCACTCCCTGTCATACTTAGATAAATCATAATATTAGTATCATTACGTAAGTATGCGTCTGTGTTTTGAGTATGTCCTTCATTGACAGCAAGGGAGTCGGTCATTTGTTTTTTAGATGACACTTTTGTTCGTCAGTCAGTCTTGATAATAGAATTGTTCTAAAAATTCAAGTAAATTGGTGTCAGGAACTGCTATTTCAGTCATTATTTATTATATCAGCCACAATGCACACTAACACTTCAACTGAACACAACTGACGAAAAGAGATAACTCGGAAAATACTTATTTTCAATGTCAAAGCTAGCTTCTTGCTAGCCTTGCGACCAGGACAGTTTAGTCAGAAAGGGATGGAAAATCTGCGGGGTGGGTTACACAGAAGAATGAGTGTAAGAAACCAGTCTGCTTGGAAGCTGGTGTGTGCAGGCTTCTTGTTTACTGCTGCATCACAAATCATCCTGAGCTGCCGCATCTCAATATTTAACGCGTAAATATAAATTCTATTAAAATTAGTAAATAATTTTGTCCATAAACTGCAGGTTTATTATGAAATTATTATTAACTGGAGAAGCTGAGCTTTTTAGCTTACATTGACGCTACGCCACTGTCCACTAGCTAAAACTCTACCTGCTGAGAAGAGCGTTCCCCACCCCCTAGCTAAATGGACAGTACAGCCGATAGGGACTGAATATACGTAGTCACTACTGTCGGCTGGGGGACATGTGATTGTTGATAATAATATAATTATGATAATAGAATAACTTGTTAATATAATTATTATTTATCTTGTTTTATACAAACTTTTTGATTGGAAGTCAAATATACTGATTATATTAGATAAATTATGTTATCTTCCTCATCAATAGATACAAATATACAAGAATAATCATACAACATCTATGAAATGTCAATATCAAGCTGCTGCTTCAAATTCAAAGTGGTAATTTGATGAAAAATGTAATGTTAAGTGACGTAATAGGCATGTTATTAGGAAGGTTGTTCCAATAATTACATGTAATCCGTGAAATCCTGTTGCAGTTAATGTTTGTAAACAAAACGCACGAATCAAGGATGCCTATCCTGATACAGCTACTTTATTTTATTTTTAGTAGGTTATTTTAAGACGCTTTATCAACATCTTAGGTTATTTAGCGTCTGGATGAGATGAAGGTGATAATGCCGGCGAAATGAGTCAGAGTCCAGCACCGAAAGTTACCCAGCATTTACTCATACTGGGTTGAAGGAAAACCCCGGAAAAACCTCAACCAGGTAACTTGTCCCGACCGAGAATCGAACTCGGATCACCTGGTTTCGCGGCTAGACGCGTTAACCGTTACTCCACAGGTGTGGACTACAGCTACTTCATCCGAAGCTTAATTATTATAATATTTATAACGCTTTAAAATTTGAAGTTGCTTTTGAATGATCCTATTTACAATTCATGTACAGCTGGCGCCAGCATTTTTGGCGTGTGTCCTAGATATAGCCTATAGTGCCCAGTTTGTGAGCATGTTGCTAGTGGAGTTGAGAATGATACCACTTCCTATACACGTCACATCAGGCATTTGCCAAACACAGTTGTCAGAGTGACTGCGGAAAATGTAAAACACTTGCACTTAACGTTCCCAATACTTATTTCACACGCCAAAAACGGTGACGCGTACTGTACTGCCTAACCTATTATTCCGAAGGATATTTGCATTTTCCACAGGTACATCTAATAGAAAGGAAGCAATGCGGAATAAAGTGGCCTCAGCATCTTCATTCGTCAGCGATACCAATGAAGCAAATCCGTCTATCGAACGAGTTTCACCTCCTGTGTATTTCAACCGTCCAAAAAGACTAGTAAAGCCAAAACAAAGGAAATTCTTCAAAGGCACAGGAGTTCATTCTCAGTCAAATATTCAAGGAAAAAAATCAGCGGTACCTCAAATAGATTTGTACAGTGATTCGTCTACTGAGCCGAACCTACATAGAGATGAGGAAAATCAACGCCCCGATTCGAACATATACAGAAACGGAGAAACAGAATCAGAATTCGGTTTGTACAGGGGAGCGAATTTCCCGTCTGAAATATTTCAGGGAGAGAAATTGGGATCATCTCTAGAGAACGCCCTACTTAAAAGCCCAAAAACGCCTTATTCACTAGATCTTCAGAATTACAACTTTCAGCTGCCTAATAACTTCAATTTCAAACAGAATTTTTATTCGTTTCCAAGGAAACAGCAAAGAATGCCATCTCGCAAGCAAGGCGGTGATATAAACGACATCAAAGCGGCGATTCGGAATGGCGTGGCGTTTGGCGGAAATAAGCGTCAAGGGAAAAATGCCGAAGCCCCATACGGATACTACGCTGACGGAACAGCGCGCAAGCATCAACGACAACAGAACTTGGCAGACAAGATCCTGAAAGAGATCGGGTTACACGGACACAACGCCCTCCAGCCTGATCCTACGTTCAGCAAATTTAAGGACTATGGTGGTGGCCAGAGGAATTTCATGTCATCCGATTGGTACCTGACACATCCATTACCATTCGTCGGTGGATTCCAGAATCAAGATTTGATGAACTGGTTCTCCGATACGATGCAATTCCGAGGCCTTAATTCCATACCGAGTGGACCACAAGTGCAATATAGAATGTCCAACGAAGCAGAGGAACCAGACAGCGAAAACGACAAGGTGAAGAGAAAGGAAAGGAGTCTTCAGCACCATATCAATTAGGGTCTAAGGGTTTTCGTCACTAACTTTTCGTCAACGTAATGACTTGTTATAATTTGTATGTCACAAACTTTTTCGTCACGTAAGTACGATATACCACAATACTAGATTCATCACAAGAACATCTATTTTTGGCCGTTCAAAGTTTCGATATGACTAACAGAAATAATGTCCAGTTCATCCAGGAGAAATAAATGTTTTACAATACAGTAGAGCGTCTCGTTTAGGCACGGCGAAAACATAAACAAAGTGCAGGTACTGTCTTCCTCCGACGAGTTTAGCGCTGGGACCTGAGATATTCTTGCCATCGGTGCGGGGAGGTTGCAGGTAGATTCTTTTGTTGCTACAGACAAGCCGAGCCGAGCGGAGTGGGAAGTATTAATCGTCCAAAAATATGCAATCTTCAGTCTTCTCCCTGATGTTAGCTATGTTAATATTATATGAATTACTCATTAAATATTTTACCGTTACAAGTCATTTTTAAGGAAACATGCTGTGGAAAATGTTTGGTTTTATTCTATTAGAATATTAGAATATGTCTGATTGGTATCGTGAAAAACAGATTCCTATAATGTCATGCCAAAATCATTTGTTGGTGATATCTTAAATTACAAAATCAAGTAGTTATACTTCTCAAGTGAGTTCAGCAGTACAGTATATCTAAATTGATTACTTTACAAATTTAATTAAATTCTACTAGGGGCCTAATCAGTAAATATTTATATTATTGTAGTTGTATTATGATTTTTCTTTTTATTTATTTTATTGTATTTGTATTTCTGGTGGTGTGATGGCCTTAACTTCACCAAAAATAATAATAAATAAGTAATAAATAAATAATAAATAAGTAAAATTTTCTACAATACTTTCCTTCTCTGAACACGTAAGTATGAATGGTTGTATCTCTATCTCGCCAAAAATACGTTAGAAAACTAATAGGCATACTTCTCTCGTAAATTGGGCGAATGTTTTCAGTATGATTGTTAACTACACACACAAGTAAAATGAGTCCTAGATATACAAAGCTTAATTTAAGGGCATGCTAGAATACTTCCTTCCAGACTGCCGCTGTCACTGTTCCCTCCACTCCAGTACCGCGCTAGACTAGTCGGAACCGCATTCCTCTCAGCCCTAAACTCCTCAGAGGATGACAGTAACGTGTGTGGGGAGGACTAGCCGTATGATAAACACAAGGGATGCACAAGGTTTTAGTTACAACATTTATGGCGGAGCATTAATTGAAATTATATTTTCCAAAAACACACAAGACAAGAGAACACAAATTGCGTAACTTACACGTTTTAACAAACAAGCAATTGTAATGTTGAAATAATTCATTATAACAAATCAAATTTTGCTACTTACGTGTTGTTGCTTTCAAGCACCATTTTTTACGGTCGTGAATTTTATTCTGTGTATGGTTAACATAATATCGCCGTTTTCTGTGGCCGAATTAACACAACTACAGTACATATATTAGTCTGAAGTGACAACACTATTTCCTAAACATAATTGATATGATATGATATGATATGATATGATATGATATGATATGATATGATATGATATGATATGATATGATATGATATGATATATGATATATGATATATGATATATGATATATGATATATGATATGATATATGATATGATATGATATGATATGATATGATATGATATGATATGATATGATATGATATGATATGATATGATATGATATGATATGATATGATATGATATATGCTATATATTTCTCAAAATCTTCGGTCCTGTTTGCCCTTCACATTTCTGTATTCGGGCCAGCATTCCCTTACTTGCACTATTTACAACTTTAAACAAGACGTATTTTGACACTTGAAGCCTGATCTTGCTGTCTTTCATGTCCCTTCAATTTCACTTGACCATCCTTTTACTTTATCCACTACTATTCTACTTCCCTTCTCTTATTCTCAGTTCCCTTAAAAATCATTCCTACCTTCATAACTAACTTAATACTTTAAATAACAATACATATAACTTATTAAATATATAAGACCTAACCCTTGTTGACTATTTGACTAAAAACTTGAACTATTATTATATTCACTGTCTAAACTCTTCTCACACAACACATTAGCCTAAAATAATTATCCCTATTCATAGTTAAATTTATTCAGGCACAATAGTCATACAGAGAATGAAATTCAGGACCCCATAAAATGCTGCTTGAAAGCAACATCACATAAGTAGCAAAATTAGATTTAGTATATTGAATTATTTCAACGTTACAACTGATTGTGTGTTAAAATGTGTATATGATAACGTTATGCAATTTGTGTTCTTTTGTTCTGTGTGTGTTTTGGAAAATATAATTTCAATTAATGCTTCGTCATAAATGTTGTAACTAAAACCTTGTGCATCCCTCGTGTTTAATAGCCTATGGCTCGTCCTTCCCCCACACGTTACCTGCACTTTGCTTACGTTTTCACTGTGCCTAAACGAGACGCTCTACTATACTATAAAAATAAAAACCATGGAAGTGTTTTACGATACTATAAAATAAAAAAAAAATGGAAATGTTTTAATGTTTCGCGATACCATAAAAATAAAAACCATAGAAATGTTTTGCGATACTATACAAACAAAAACCATGGAAACGTTTTGCGGTACTATGAAAATAAAACTATGGAATTATTTTGCGGTACTATAAATACGGCAATAAGTTACAGTGAATTACGGTATGACAAGTCTAGGGTATGTGAAATTTTTATAAACCAAAAAATATCTCAGTGAACTTTCCTCTCTTAATTTTTATTGGTTTAAAGGAATTTTCTATTTTTGTATGTTTGTGTAATTTTTTCAATATCTTGGCTTATTGTGCAACCAAGCTCGGAATAGGATAGGTGAGTTTGGGAACTACAACCCTCGTACCCTTGATTCGAGACGGCGCGGCGTCTTGTTCCGTCGGATCCCGGCCACATAGTCACTCGTAATGAGTGCACCTCTGTACATAATGTTGGACATTGTGCCACTGTCACATATTCTGTGGCACAGTACATGAGGGCAGGCCACCAAAGGGAAAACTGAGAGGTAGAACTTAAACTGAGAAGGATTCAATCCGGCATCGGAACTGAAATCCGGTGTGGCTTAGTGCATAAAGCGTCAGCACATAGAGCTGAAAACCCGCGTTCCGGTGCCGGAGAGAATTTTTCTCAGTTCTACTCATTCTTCACCACAAATAACAACAGTAAAGATAAGAAATTTTCAAATTCACGCTCTGAATACATTTTGATGGCATTGTAATTATTGAAATCACTAAGATATAATATTTATTTGTTCATATCAGTGAAGATAGGCTGTGCTAGAAAGAAAAGAGTGGGTGAAGAAATAATAATGCTGAAATTGATCAGGAAGAGTAAAATAAATTGGCTGGATCATCGGCTAAGAAGAAATGCCTACTGAAAGATGCACTGCATGGGAAAGGTTCAGTACAGAAGAAGGTATAAGTTTAAGATAATAAAAATTAAGATATAGCATATGGATCGTATGAGGAGACCAGGAGGAAGCCGGAAAATAGGAAAGATAGGAGAATACTGAGTTTGCAGTGAAAGAACTACCCTTGGAAAGAAAACCATGAATGAATGAAAACATAAATTCTTTTTCCCTGTACTTAGTATAACGAGAAAGTATACATTAATACATATCCCATTTAACACGTATTTTTTACGTTATTTATTTTATTTATTCATTAAAGACATCAGTTCAAAGAATCTGAGTGACCACAAGAGTCCTGAATACAATAAACATTTACAGTATAATGTGATTTGAAATATTAAATTATGTGCAGCTACCATTATAAATATTATTATATAAATTATATATACTTTCATGTATGTGAAACTATTTTAATTGAATAAATTATAAATTCGTCGAATATTAAATTCTTTTTTTTTATGTCAGAAAATAAAACTCATTCATAGTCAGTAATATACGTTAAGAACTGAAGCCATTAACTTTGCAGTAAGGTATTCTAAAAGAAATAAAAGACAATATTATTCCTATAAAATAGATTTCGAAAAAAATAACGTAATAATTTCATTTGCCGTGATATTGGAAAACTAAATGACTGTATGATTTATGACTCATAGCTACATTATAGAGTCATAAATATCACTAAAACGTTCTATTACGTCACATTTTTCAGAAATACAAAGAATATATAAAACTATAAATGAGTACAAAGTAAAGGAAGCCCAGTTTCGAACTCCATTCCTTTCTAATTTGTAATTATTTGTACAAGTACAAACACGTTCCTCCTGTTTTATTTTTGTATAGTAAAGAACCTTGGTCATTCCATAGAAAATGTTTAGGTTCGGAAGGTAATCATTTCTGAGATCTTTTATATTGCAGTATAAGGTTACGCCTAGTAGACCTAATATATGGTTTAAGGATTGGCCATAGCAATGAGAGAAATGTTAAGAGTGTCGCACATTTATGAATTTTTTGTGTATACAACTGCGTAACTACCAGATGAGGTAGCAGTGCTGCATACAGATATTATTATGGACACATGCTTGGTCATTGAATTGAATTGAATTTACGGGAGGGGGGCACTATGGTCCAGCACTGCGACCTGTTAACCCTTAAATTGACACTGTATCCTATAGGATATAACACGTTAATAGGCTATATGCTATAATTTTAATAGAAAAGAAAAAGTATTGGTAGAAAAATTAAAATTTCACAATACTATAATATTGTACAACTTATAAAAATATGGACATTGCGATAGTTGTTTTCTTTACGGTCCGACAAGGTTTAATAAACTAGTGTGAGAAATGAAGCTTTTCCTAATTAAGGGTTAAGGTATATTGTGCTGACAATCAAACTAGGCGCATTCCCACACTCACACCGCCTGACTTCACTAATATTAGAGGAGAAAAATTCGCTCCGGCGCCGGAGATCGAACTCGGATCCTTGGTTCTACGTACCAAGCGCTTTCACCATTGAGCTACGCCAAAGTCCAATCCACAGCACCGGATCGAACCCCTCTCCCCTTTGTGGCCTGACTCCCAATTGGGAATGTATGTTGACAATTTACATTAAGTCAACTGCCATTATACAAGGAGCGCACTCAGTTGAGTGACTTGGTGGCCGGGATTCCACAGTAATATATACAGTAATATGCACTGTTGTTGCTCGAAGAATCTACGTAAAGATTATTATTTTTTGTTCCTATAGAATATACCTGTTATGGTAACAATTAATATTAGAGGAGAAAAATTCGCTCCGCCGCCGGAGATCGAACCCGGGTCCTCGGCGTAGCTCAATGGTGAGAGCGCTTAGTACGTAGAACCAAGGACCGGGTTTGATGGCGCCGAAGCGAGTTTTTCTCCTCGAATATTAATTGTTTCCATAACAGATGTGTTCTGTACTTACTGGCTTTTAAGGAACCCGGAGGTTCATTGCAGCCCTCACATAAGCCCGCCATCGGTCCCTATCTTGAGCAAGATTAATCCATTCTCTATCATCGTATTCCACCTCCCTCAAATCCATTTTAATATTATCTTCCCATCTACGTCTCGGCCTCCCTAAAGGTCTTTTTCCATCCGGCCTCCCAACTAACACTCTATATGCATTTCTGGATTCGCCCATACGTGCTACATGCCCTGCCCATCTCAAACGTCTGGATTTAATGTTCCTAATTATGTCAGGTGAAGAATACAATGCGTGCAGTTCTATGTTGTGTAACTTTCTCCATTCTCCTGTAACTTCATCCCTCTTAGCCCCAAATATTTTCCTAAGAACCTTATTCTCAAACACCCTTATTCTTTGTTCCTCTCTCAAAGTGAGAGTCCAAGTTTCACAACCATACAGAACAACCGGTAATATAACTTTTATAAATTCTAACTTTCGGATTTTTCGACAGCAGACTGGATGATAAAAGTTTCTCAACCGAATAATAACAGGCATTTCCCATATTTATTCTGTGTTTAATTTCCTCCCGAGTGTCATTTATATTTGTTACTGTTGCTCCCAGATATTTGAACTTCTACACCTCTTCAAAAGATAAATTTCCAATTTTTATATTAGATGTGTTCTGTAGGAACAAAAAATAATCTTTACGTAGATATGACTACACTAAGGTTCTGCGTACCCAAGTGTCGAGCAGGCAAATCCCTCGTCCCTAGGCCAGCACCCTACTTGCGTCGCCAGCCGGCGATCGGGGAATGCTATGGAATGATGACGAAATGGAGAAATGGTGACGGAATTATGCAAATGCCTAATATGGGGAAAAAAGGGAGAACCCCGAGAAAAACCCCAACTGCGACATGCCTGGTCTTAAGTAGAGTCCTGTGTTTGGTTACTTTCAGTACAAGTAGGATCATACTAGCTTCTCTTGGAACGGAGAGCTCTGACTCGTCTCCCCGCTCCATTTCGTGTGTTATTGTCGGACCATCGGATCTGTGCCCCTTCAGCGCTGTCGTCGTTCTTGGAAAAGTTAACGCCTGTACTCACTCCATTCCACCCGCTTTCCTCCCACCACGTTAAACAGCAGGCCACGAACCTTGCCGAATAGGGATGTTGCCAAACTTCCGTCAAACGGTGTCATAAATAACTGGTCCTCCATGCTGCAATATCATTTCTTTCAATCAAAATACATCTTGTATTTCTACATTTTTTAAACCTAAATCCCATGTCTCGAATCACTTTCCGTAGTTTTTCTCTCCAACCTTGGAAATTATTGCTTCTCTCGCAAGCTTCAGTAATATCTTCAATGTTGAAACTTCCTTCTGAACGGTATAAAATTCTTGTATCTTTCTTCTTAAAATACATCGGTTCATATCATCCACAAGAATTAAAAGTTCCCTTGGTCTGTTCTTCTCTGGTGATTCTAGCTTTTCATCTCCTGCACAGACTCCCTCTCTCCTGATTTTCTTTATTAGGAGTTCTGACCTGTCTATATAAATTACTTAAAATGTTGTATTACTAATATTACTTAAGTAAGTAATTTTAATACATAATCAATTGAAATAAAATAAGCCTCACCTGTGACATCAGTTGCTCTTTTCGTTGCCTGATTTATAGGAAACAGATACTGACCTGTTTGTTTCTCTTCATTGCAAAATGCTATTACGTACTTGCTGAATAATATTTCTTTCGCCACTCCGTGCTACAGTATTCATGTTGAGTTGACAACACTGGACTGCAAGTGCAAATATTGTAAACTGTCCCGTAAGAAGGCCAAAATTGTGAGTAGTGGGGGATAGAAAGGGAGAGAGATAGAAAAGAGAGAGATAGCAATGCAGGGAGAGAAATGAATTACCGAGGCTGAGAAGGAATTAGGGTTCAGTTCGCATATCTTACGGGGGCACAGATCCGATGGTCCGACTATACATCTGCTTATCCGTAGAGGGCAGTATAGGCACTGAACAATGAGAATGCTACTCACGTACAAAATATACTGTCACGTGGATTTAATAACAAATAAAATATTTATTTAAAGCCGCCTTATGGCCAACAAAAGATTATTATCACAATAAGCAAAACGCATCTAGATTGTACATAGGCCTACTTTCTTGTTTCATAATGTATATTCATAAAAAAAAACAAAAACCAATTCTTTCCTTCTATCTACAGAGTTCTGAATATTTACATTTCACACGAAGTGTAAATATGGACTGAAAGTGCTAAGTTGACATTAGTTTCTTCACACACATATATACACGAAAATTCTGTAGGTTGTAAATAGAATGTTATCTATGAACTAGGTTAGGTCAGGTTAATGGACTGGCTCATCAAGTGAGTTAATACGAACTACCCCGGTAACTATCGTTACAGGAGGCCTTTGCCCTAATGGGATTCTACAGAGTATTCTTATTCTATTATTGACATAGGTGTATTAAACAGAAACATTTTCTATATCCGTAACGGATAGTCATATTAATTGACAAAGCCATTTCTGAGATATGTCTAAGCTCTAGAATTTTTGTCCGATAGAGTTTGTTATTGGAGAATTCTGTACAAAATTTTTTTTTCTAAAAATATTTATTTTGGAGGCATGTGGTTTTCTCGTACCAAGTTCTAATTCATCTCAGTATAAGCAAATAATTCATGGAATTAGGAATTAGAGCAGATTTTGAGAAAATAAAAAATTTATATTGGTTTCAAAATAGCTCTGTAAGATATAGAGGTTTCTTCAAATTTATCAGAATCATTGTTGTAAAATTTAAGAATTTTGTTTTTTACTATTGTTTTGAGCACTTTTCTTAACTGTCGAATCTTTGAGTTAGGTATTTGTAGTTTTTTAGAATACTTGTATGTATATGAATTAATATCCTTTGTTATTCTATACTTTGTCTTTGTTGGCAGCCTATAATGGTAGAAAATGTTAAATTAAATAGTAAGTTAATGTTTAATAATATAACATTATTATTTTCCATATGTAACATTCCTGAGATAATTTATTCGTAGATAATAAATACGGCCACATTTCGTCCAAGAATAATGGAAGAATTACTGTACCACGCAAAGAAAGAGACGGGGGTATGCCCAAAACGACATGTTAGTATCAAGTGTTCAAACGTGTATGTCCGTAATACTATCAAAATAGATGTGTGGAATTTTTATTGTTGTGTTAAATAATTGGCTGTGTGAATTTTCTGTGGAATTCTCACAGTTAGGCCCACAAAATTTTTGAGTTAACTAAAAAATAAATATGAATATAAAATACCGGTACAGTTGACTCTACACAGAGTAGTCATGGGTGGATTTTTAAACCGCACTTAATCTGCAGAAGTAGCTTGGATTTTGTCATTTTGTTTTAAGGTTTTGACCCTTTCTTTATAGACTATCTCCCGGACTTTCAAAGTTCTGGGTGACAAGGAAATACTGGACACCGCTCATGGACTCGAACAGCTGCCTGACAATGAGCTTGAGGTGGATGGTATCGGCTTGGAGAACAAATTTTTACCGCTATGATTCATGTTGAGAAGGTGGGGGAGAAATTAACAATAAGCTCAATCACTTGTCTAGTTTTTCCTCTCTTTCCAAGTACGACCCGTAACAAATGTATTTCTATTAACTAAGATTAAATTGTTTAATACGGAGTATACACCGTATTTACAAATAATACTGAATACAAATAAATAGATAAATAATATATGTGCATAATACATAGCCTGCATATGTTTAAACACTATATCAACAACTTTTATACAGTGGAAGATAGATCTATTTCTAAAAGCACTGTAGTGATGATAAAAGTGCGAATACCGGAGGTACACTAGATCAGCGTTGGATGCAGAAAGCTATGTAAGTACAGTACATTATTTAACATATCTATATATTCTGCACAAAAATGTATTCTAAAGACATGTGTGGAATTGTGTGGAATTTTGTTGTTACGTGGGTGGATTTTAGCGTTGCTAGTCTGGCAACATTGCTCCGAGATTTTCCCCAACTGTAAGAGGAATGCCAGATAATCTATGGCGAATCGACTCTAGATAACCTAGTACAGTAGTACAGTAGTTGAAGCGACTTAAAAAAGGACCAAAAAGAAATCATACTTAAAGACTGGCTATTAGCCAGTTCTCTCTCTAACCTTCCGTAATATGGCTTCATGTTATAGTGGACAAGAATTCAGTGACGGACAAATTCTTTAATTGTGGTGAACAAAACGAGCAAGGGCCAGGTTTCCTTCAAATCTTTCAGTTTACCATTACAACTTCGTCACTACTCTGTTTTCGTCGTATCACCCCTCAGCCTCTTGACTACTGTTTGTGTTTGGAAGAAGACATTATATAACGAATCATCGAAAGTTCATGCAGTGAAAGAAAAAGGTTATTTGCAGTGGGTGAAACATATAAAATTCTCAATTTATTATATTAATACCGTAGAACTTTCTGCATTAATAGGTACCTATTTTTGAAGTTTATTGTGTTGCTATAATTTTATAGATTTGCTTAATCTGCATCTTGTTTACGTAACCCTACTGTTATCGAATAGTTAACAAAGGTATTTGGACTGGTGTACTCCGGGAACTGTTCCCACATCTCAGCCAAGTCCCAAATGTGCAAGATGCTTGGCCTGGCTCTAATATTGGTTCTGTGTGTGTCGGCGACGGCGCAGAAATTCGAAGGTGAGTGACTTAAGTTAAATTGTAAATATGAGCCTTTTTAGACCAATATTAGCCTCTTACATTGCTGGACTCTCTGACAGTGTGGATAGCACAATGTAGATCATCGCAGAGACTTTACAGAACAAATAAATGACAAGGGACAAACACACTGTCCCGTGGAATGGAGATAAATCTCCACCCATATCGGGAATCGAATCACGGACCGCTTTGTTGGGAGCGCACACGATTTCCATGAGCTACAGTGACGCAATGTACCTTCATTTTACACCACGTAATATAAAGATTTAGAATATAATTTGTAATGTGTGTGTAAGATCATCTGGTTTCTTTCTTCCCGACAAATATTTAGTCTAGACATAGGCTGACGTGTTACCACAGTCTAGTATATAGTCACGAAGCTTGAGTTTATGAGGGTACTAAGAACAATAGACTGTGCAGGTACTATTTCGCATTGTCTGTAATGAGGCGATAGTAGCGATCCTAGTGGTTAGCAACTGTCTATTGATGCCTATTTACTACATATTGAGCTTCGTGACTATATATACTAGACTGTTGTGTTACGTTATCACTCGATTTCTCGATAACTGAAAATATAATGTAAAAAAGTAGGAGAGAAGAATATATTGCAGTTAAATCATAAAATAATTATATTTATTCATGGACATAACCAAAATCATTCGGTTTTAATTTGTTTCAAATAAATAGGCTTATCAAATTTACAACACAAACGGACAACTAATGTAGACACTAGGCACTGTAAACTCACAAGGAAGGCTTTCCAAGTGATAATGGATTTTAAAACGATTGTTCCCCCATACTTTCCATTTGAAATAACAAACCTCCCTATAAAAATTTGCTGAAAGATTTTGTTTTTTACATTTTATGTCCAACGTTGTTTATAACTTATTTATAAATGCAAAATAAATCTATGTTAATAACGCGTTTTTGTTTTATTTTGTAAATCATCTCGCGTTGTATTCTTCACCTGACATAATTAGGAACATTAAGGCCCAATTGTACAAAACTCTCTGACTAAAGATCAACTTTGATCGAAGATCGGAAAGTGAACCGAGTTCAGACACTTCTTCTATTGTATAAAACTTTTCCGCGATCAAATTACCTTGGTTCAAATGCAATCTAAGTTCACGTGAAAAGGATTTGGCAACATCGCATAAACAGGTGAAATATGTGATGCGCGGGCCATGTTGTACAGGTTTGTTCAGTGTAGCCAATTTAGCAACTTTAACTCTTTTTCAACAATTTCTTTTAACTTTTATATTGCTTAAATAGAGATTTAGCGACCTTTTAACACCCCATAGTGACAAAATTTAATTTTTCTTTGTTGATAATGAGAAATCTAGCGACTTTCCAACTACTTTTTGGCGACTTTCCGTACACTCTGTTGGAGACACTGGTTTGTTTTGTGCATTGTAAATAATGGCGAACAAGGAGAAGAAGATTGATCGTTTTCCAAATTGTTATCATGTTATGGTGCTTGATACTGCTAAACATGATAAAGCTTTATAAAACGACAATTTTCGTTTAGTAATACAGTTAATTGAAAATTTATGAATGTACCTATCATATCCATTAATAAAGGTTATAAACAAAACTTGCTAACTGAAAAACTAAATTTTACAGGAGAGACAAAACACTGTAGTAAGCAAATTTTGCTGCTAACTCTCACTTAGGAGAAAGCAAGTTTTGAAAAAACGATCACACTTTGAAACACTGCCATGAAGAGAAATAATCCAATTTTACTAAGACGCCTTTAACATCATGTAGAGGCCTGCCTTATGTTAACGAATCCATCAAAATCTCAATTTTGCAAATTTTAGAGTTAGCAAGTTTTGCAAAAACGGTCCTCAATTATTCTTGTGTTATTGTTTGTTTTCACAGACTAATTTCATGACTTTTCACTTATATTGTATAACATATGTACGTGTTCTTGTATAGCCCCTACATATGAGTTATACTCGTTGGGGCATACTCAATAAAATAATAATAATAATAATAATAATAATAATAATAATAATAATAATAATAATAATAATAATAATAATAATATAAAAATAGGTTATGTTATTTTGATACTGCTGAACACGATAAAGCCTTATAAAATATAAGAATGTTTGTGTATTAAGGCAAGAAAATGAAAACACACACATATATACCATATGTATTAATATTAATAATAATGGTTATTCTTTTTTCACAGTCTGTCACTCGTATATTTCAAACAGAAAATAAATAACTGAACTTGGATCATCTAAATTAGGCCCGATTGTATAAACCATTTAATCTTAGATCAGAGGTTAAATTGATCCTTGTTTCAGCTGAACTTGGAATTTTGTGTTGTATAAAGTCTAATCTGAGATTAATTTGTCTCAAACTAAAGTCAACTTTGACTGAAGAAATTTCTCCGATTAAGTTAGATGATCCAAGTTCAGTTATTTCTTTTCTGTTTGAAATATACGAGTGAAAGATTGTGCAAATAAAATATCCATTATTATTAATATTAATAGATATGTTAGGTACATTTATATATATTTCTTTCAATTTCTTGCCTTAATTCACAAACATTCTTACATTTTATAAGCCTCTATCGTGTTCAGCAGTATCAAATAACATAACCTATAATTATATTATGTTTATAACAACCATTAATTATTAATGGATATGATAGGTACATTCATAAATGTTCAATCAACTGTATTACTAAACGAAAATTGTCGTTTTATAAAGCTTTATTATGTTTAGCAGTATCAAACACCATAGCATGATAACAACTTGGAGAACAGTCAACCTTCTTCTTATTGTCCGCCATTATTTACATTGCCCAAAAAAAACAGTATCTCCAACAGAGTGTAATACGGAAAGTTGCCAAAAAAATAGTTGTAAAGTCGCTAGATTTTTCATTATCAACAAAGAAAGATTAAATTTTGTCACTATGGGGTGCTAAAAAGGTTGCTAAATCCCTATTTAAGCAACATAATAGTTAAAAGAAATTGTTGTTGAAAAAGAGTTAAAGTCGCTAGATTGGCAACACTGAACAAACTTGTATAACATGGTCCGCGCATCGCGTATTTCACCTGTTTATGCGATGTTGCCAAATCCTTATCACGTGAACTTAGATTGCATTTGAACCAAGGTAATTTGATCGCAGAAAAGTTTTATACAACAGAAGAAGTGTCTGAACTCGGTTTACTTTCCGATCTTCGATCAAAGTTGATCTTTAGTCAGGGAGTTTTATACAATTGGGCCTTAATCGGAGAAATTTCTTCAGTCAAAGTTGACTTTAGTTTAAGACAAATTAATCTCAGATTAGACTTTATACAGCACAAAATTCAAAGTTCAGCTAGAACGAGGATCAATTTAACCTCTGATCTAAGATTAAATGGTTTATACAATCGGCCCTAAATCCAGTCGTTTGAGATGAGCAGGGAATGTAGCACGTATGGGCGACCCCAGAAATGCATATAGAGTGTTAGTTGGGAGACCGGAGGAAAAAACACCTTTGAGGAGGTCGTGGCGTACATGAAAGGATAATATTAAAATGGATTTGAGGAAGGTGGGATATGATGATAGAGACTGGATTAATCTTGCACAGGATAGGGATCGATGACAGGATTATGTGAGGGCGGCAGTGAACCTGCGGGTTCCTTAAAAGCCATTTGTAAGTAAGTAAATCATCTCGCGACCTCCATCAGCCGTTTATACGACTCCGACTTTGCACAAAATTCTCATTGTTGCAGGTGCTTTGCAAAGAAGTGGTGCTAGTTACCACAGAAATCTTCAACATCCAGAAGTCCGGCGTTACCATTTGATGGACATGGGAATGACGAAAAATCTAGATAGGCTTAGAAGTGACAAACTTTATGGAAAAGAGTACGAGCATACATTCGACAACTCCAATCAGGCGTCACCGTCTACACCAGAGCTGCCTATATGGAGTTTGTATAACAGCAACGCACCTAAAGGAAATAAAGCTGGTTACCAAAGAGACAAGAAACTATCATTCAGTGCTGAAGATTTTTCAAATCATTTTAAACATGACGTCCATGGTAATCAATTGGATAAAAAACAAGCAACAGGGTTCTCTGATGATGAAGAATTGTCAAATAACTGGCCAAATAATTTTAAACAAGACGTTCATGGAAATCACTTGTATAAGAATCTAGCAACAGGATTTCCTGACGATAAAGAATTGTCAAACAACTGGTTTAATAATAATCAGAAGCGAAGTGGGTCATTGCATCGTAAAGACAGCCGTAATTCAGCAACACCACTTGTCCGTTTCGAGGATTTCAGAAGTTCGCCAACTCAATCTATGGACAACGATTCTCAATCATTCGACACTAGAAAAGCCCACCTTTCACAAGACCAGCCTGGATTTCCTGGAGTTGATCGGCTTCCTCACCAAACTAATAGTCCATACAACTCAACTATGGAAGAAGCACCGGGGAAATTTCCATCAGGATATCAGAAGATACCAGACACTGAAGAGCTTTATATAGTCAAAGGTTTGTTTTTTATTTATTTTTTTATTATTATACTAGGTGTAAACGATATAAACTATCAAAAGAAAATGTATTTTATGAGTCCAACTTTTTAGAAAAGAGTATAGATGGTCATTATTTAGGCTACTTTGTCCGGTATGTACGGTAAAGCAGTCGTTTGTTATTCTGTTGTGCATTAGTATGTGTTGGGTGTTGGGTGCAAGATCATTGGCAATAACACTTACGTTCAGACGTAATGTGAACAAATAATTAAATTACTATCAATGTTAAAAACATGATATTTTACTAATTAAAATTATAAGATATAATTAAATTTCACTATATATTTTGTTCATGGGAAATGCCTGTTATTATTCAGTTGAGAAGCTTTTGTCATCTAGTCTGCTGTCAAAAAATCTGAAAGTTAGAATTTATAAAACAGTTATATTACCGGTTGTTCTGTATGGTTGTGAAACTTGCAGCGATATTTTACTACTTAATAAACTTATTATTCCCAGAACATGAATTTTACCAGCAATCGAAAAGTATTGGGAATAAATTTGAATAAGGAACAAAAAAAAAAGTTTCCTTCCCAGGCAGGATTCGAACCACGAAAGTCTTAGTTGCCAGCCTATCGTGCTCTGAAGTGAACAAGGCTCTGAAATCAGCTACAAGAGTCGGTCCGGTTTTTTTTTTTTTTTTTTGCCCCTACTGTACACTGTAATCATATATTTAGTTTTAATATGGATGCTATTATGTCATGTTTTCTCAGGTCAAGTGAAGAAATTTAAGAACATCTATGAGCTACTTCGGTCATTCCTTCCCTCCGCATACAAGAACAGTAACATGGGTGCCCCATTGAAACCAGAGGATGACGTACCAAAAGAAAGAATGGCATATCGCGTTGGTGACTTTCCCAAACCGCCTTTTCTATCTTACAATCAATATCTTCCACTTCCTTCATCTAACTGGAGGCAGACATTACCCTCTCTAGCGAATAGCAATCAAGCCCCGCAAGGATCTTTCTCACAGCCTCTTGCAGGAGTTCCTCCAGTATACAAGCGACCGATCAACTACGACAACCTCATCCAATTGTCCACATTAGTCCCACAATTCCCAGATCAGCAGAAGTGGCCTCAAGGCTTTGTTAAAGACGTGAAATGCCTGCTGTACAGAAGAAATGGCAAAGCTCTGCATCCTGTGTGGATACCGTACCACCCGTCCATGAATGCACGAGGGTCGAACAAGATACCGGACAACTGCTTCATAGAAGGCCCGATACCTACCCTGCCTCCATTGCCTGTGGTCAATACGAAGCCCTACAAACTCGCAACTGGGGAACAGGAAGAAGTAGACAGAAAAGACGTCCCAGGAATCCCTCTGGACAAAGAAGAAGAAGTAAGCCAGACGACTATAGGAATTCTTGGACTTCCCGGGAATGTCGAGCAGAAAGCCGTAGTCAATAAGGAGATCCTAGCGCAACCAGGTACTGTGGAGGAGGAGGAAGTCAGTCAGGAAACCCCACTACTGCCTAAGACTGTAGAAGAGGAAGAGGTAGTCAAAAACATCCCCGAACAGGAGCAAGACATCTTGAACGTCAGGCAGTACTACGGCTAACTCTGGACATGAGAAAACGATTACCCTAATCATATTTTATTATCTGAGACGAATTCTAAATCTCTGAGGGAGAAAAATCCTTCCTATTTTCCTTTTCTGCTTCATTTTTCTAATACTCGTACCATTTATTTCCCCTTATTCTCCTCGTTCCGTCTTCTTCCATATTATTATTTGTCTACTTTTTTTTCTACATGTACTCTTAGGCCCAATTGTATAAAACTCCCTGACTAAAGATCAACTTTGATCGAAGATCGGAAAGTGAACCGAGTTCAGACACTTCTTCTATTGTATGAAACTTTTCTGCGATCAAATTATCTTGGTTCAAATGCAATCTAATTTCACATGAAAAGGATTTGGCAACATTGCATAAACAGGTGAAGTATGTGATGCGCGGGCCATGTTGTACAGGTTTGTTCAGTGTTGCCAATATAGCGACTTTAACTCTTTTTCAACGACAATTTCTTTTAACTTTTATATTGCTTAAATAGGGATTTAGCAACCTTTTTAGTACCCCATAGTGACAAAGTTTAATCTTTCTTTGTTGATAATGAGAAATGTAGCGACTTTCCAATTTCTTTTTGGCGAATTTCCGTACACTCTGTTGGAGACACTGGTTTGTTTTGTGCATTGTAAATAATGGCGGACAATAAGAAGAAGGTTAACCGTTCTCCAAATTGTTATCATGTTACGGTGTTTGATACTGCTAAACATAATAAAGCTTTATAACATGGCAATTTTCGTTTAGTAATACAGTTAATTGAAAATTTATGAATGTACCTGTTATATCCATTAATAATTAATGATTGTTATAAACATAATATAATTATAGGTTATATTGTTTGATACTGCTGAACACGATAAAGCCTTATAAAATATAAGAATGTTTATGTATTAAGGCAAGAAATTGAAAATATATATATATATATATATATATATATAAAAGTACCTACCATATCTATTAATATTAATAATAATGGTTACTCTTTTTGCACAATCTGCCACTCGTATATTTCAAACAGAAAAGAAATAACTGAACTTAGATCATCTAACTTAATCGTAGAAATTTCTTCAGTCAAAGTTGACTTTAGTTTAAGACAAATTAATCTGAGATTAGACTTTATACAACACAAAATTCCAAGTTCAGCTAGAACGAGGATCAATTTAACCTCTGATCTAAGATTAAATGGTTTATACAATCGGCCCTTAATCTACTTCCTAACGTTTCCTCTCCTCCCTACTTATGATTCTTCTTACCCTCCTCCATCTCTATATTCTTATCCCACAGCCCTCCATAGGTTTTCCACTTTCTCAACAAGAGTATCTGAACCCATATCCCCTATTAGTTTTCTCCAGTTCAGTCGATCGAAATAGAATATATTTTGTTTACTTCTCGTTGATACGCGAACAAATTCGAATGTACGAACTTAACTGTGCCACCAATATGTTCTTTGTATGTTTCAATAAAAACATCTTGAAATATGTGGATAATATTGTTCAATTAATTTCTGCATGAAAATGTGCACCTACAAACACTACCCATTGTACAACCTAGAGCGAAGTTTTGTTCTTCAAATAAAAATCAACAGGTGCCAGTGGCGTAGCATGAAATTTTGAGCAGGGGGAGCTAACTCAAATTGTCTTTCATGCAATATGAGAAAACGTATTACAAAAACACAGTCTTAAAATAAATAGTAGTCAATGTCAAGTCAGCAGTCGAAGATTGGTTGGAACATCGTAAGTAACACCAATAAGGCATGACCTCAAATGGTACGCAGTAAAATATGATTTCACGGTTTACACATATCTCTAACAAATAGACACGTAAACGTATAGCATTAGCTCACTCCCTGTCATACTTAGAAAAACCACAATATTAGAATCATTACGTAAGTATGCGTCTGTCTTTTGGTTGTGTCCTTCACTGACAGCAAGGGAGGCGGTCATTTCTTTTTTAAATCACACTTTTTTTCGTAAGTCAGTCTTGATAATACAATTGTCCTAAAAATTCTAGTAAATTAGTGTCAGGAACTGTTATTTCGCTCATTATTTATTATATCAGCCACAATGCACACTAACACAACTGACGAAAAGGGATAACTCGGAAACTACTTATTTTAAATGTTAAAGCTAGCTTCTTGCGAGCCTTGCGACTAGGGTAGTTTAGTTAGAAAGGGATGGAAAATCTACAGGGTGGATTACACAGAAGAAACCAGTCTGCTTGGAAGCTGGTGTGTGCAGGCTTCTTGTTTACTGCTGCATCACAAATCATCCTGAGCTGCCGCATCACAATATTTAACGCGTAAATATAAATTCTATTAAAATTAATAAATAATTTTGTCTATAAACTGCAGATTTATTATGAAATTGTTATTAACTAGGGAAGCTAAGCTTTTTAGCTTACATTGACGCTACGCCACTGACAGGTACATAGCTTTACTATGACGTATACATTTACGTAAAACTACAGTACGATTATTTAGTCCTGACAGTCGCCGGCGATTTGCGCCTAGGTCAGGCGAGTCCATTTAGTTACGCCAAGGGGTGTATGGGTTATTCACTCGCTTGTCTTCGAAGCGATCGGATGTCATGCATGTGGTATAACGTTGTGTTTCCAGTACAATAATTAAGCTGTACTGTATTCCTTCACCGACTGCTCGCCCTTATCTCTACTCCGGAACTCTCCCCACTCCTCCTATTACTTCCCCTCTTTCGCGTCGCTGAGCTATCAGGATTAAATAATCGGTCTATACGTGTGGGTGCAATCACCTGTCGACAGGTGCATAGCTTTACTATGTTACTTATATATATGCAGAAACATGCGCTGGCGGTGAGAGAAATGAAAAAACGAGAATACAAAATAACGGAAGAAAAGGAGAACAAAGGTAATACGAGTATAAGGAGAACTGTACGGTCATTGTCGGCATACCACACCCCAGTTTTTTTAATCATACAGTGAAATGGATTCTTGGCATGTCTTCTGATCAGTATCTGTTATTCCGTAACGCAACGTGGCCATGCAGATGAAACCAATCTTAATCGGAAAATAAAATCGATCTGTGATCAATTTCCCCTTTAACTTTTAAAAACTAATATCAAAAGCGACTTTCGGCGCTGGACCCTGGACTCATCTCGCTAGAGTTATCACTAAGGTTCGGATAAAGTAGCTGTATCATGATAGGCTGTATACCTGTATAGAATAAGGCCTTGACTTGCTTCAGCAAACACTACCCCCTCCACTAGCTAAATCTACTGTTCACATGCTGGGAAGAGCGCTCCCCACTCCCTAGCTAAAACATCAGTGAACTGGCTGGGGGGCATGGACAACTATACTGTTTTCGCTGTAAGAAAAATCCTAATGTAAACATAAGAACGTTGCTGTCATACCCGTGATTTGACTCCCAGTCGAAACACTCACATGACGCAGGAAAATATAGTTCGTATTTGGAAACCATAATCTTGTATTATTTGAAAATAAAAAATTGAATTCTAGTTGTTAAATACGATGAAACATATAACTTCACTCATATGTAAAACGCTATGTAAAAAAAACTACTTTTATATTTTGTTATGTACTATGAACGCGGATGAATACCAACAGTAACACCGAGGTAGTCTGTTCTCGTAACAAGCTGGCTTCACTTGAGCTCGTAGTTGTTTACTTAAGCACGTGGAGTGAGGTATGGCTTCTGCATCCTCTGTGTGTTTGGTTATTAAACATAAGATTAGAAACCCTCTCAAAAGATGAGAAAAACAAATAGTCTTAAAGGTATATAATAACTTATGTGATAATTAATTACAGTAATTATAAAATAAATGCTTCCTAAGCAAACAAATGCATAGTAGTGAGGTTAGGCCTATTTGATGAGTAACGGGAAATGTTTAACATGAAACAGAATGTACAACAGTAGGCGGGAACACGTACTGAGAATCTATGGCGCCAAACAGCGGCCAATGAAGCCTCACTTCACTCACGTGCTATTGTTTACATTAGGATTTTTCTTATAGCGAAAAGATTATAGTTAATGTTTGTAAATAAAACGCGCGGACCAAGGATGCCTATCCTGATACAGCTACTTTATCCGAACCATAGTTTTATCACCTTCATCTCATTCTGACGCTAGATAACCATAGCACTTGATAAAGCGTCGTACTAGGCATACTAACCTAACCTGTCACTGATTGGACCCTACGAATACCGCCTTTTCTCTGTGATCAGTAGAGTCCTGCATTTGGTTATTTTGAATACAAGTTAGATGTACCTCGATCATACTAGTTTCACGCTGCGATTTCTCCCGTACACTCTAGTACTGTGTGTTTACATCTATTTGTACCCGTGTCCATAAGTCGATGTAAAGAGGAATAATACTTATGTACAAAATACCATTTTAATATTAATAATAACAATAATAACGAAGTATTTATTTAAAGGCAGCTTATATGCAATAAAAGATCATTATTTATCACGGATAGGCAAAACTAAAAATTTTCAGAAGCCATTCCCTTTATTTAAGGGGGCCAACACATTTTGCCCATGCATGCAACGGAAAACTAACACCACGGCATGGCGCGTCCTCAGGTTGCGGATCGAGGAGACGGTCTCCAGATATGGAGGGTAGCTGTGAATATATTGAATAAGCAGCCGATGAGAGGTGGTCCTCCAGCTTGAGGGTTGGGCCAAGGGCTAAGAACCCATCATAGTAAAAAAAACAGCTTGTTACGAAACCTCAAAATAAGCCTCGGAATGGGACTGATTCTCTGATCCAGACGTTTGAGATGGGCAGGGCATGTAGCACGTATGAGCGAATCCAGAAATGCATATAGAGTGTTAGTTGGGAGGCCGGAAGGAAAAATACCTTTGGGGAGGCCGAGTAGATGGGAAGATAATATTAAAATGGATTTGAGGGAGGTGGGATATTATGATAGAGAGTGGATTAATCTTGCGCAGGATAGGGACCGATGGCGGGCTTATGTGAGGGTGGCAGTGAACCTCCGGGTTCCTTAAAAGCCAGTAAGTAAGTATGCAACGAGAAAACCATTCGAGCTAAGATTATACATTTACTGAAATATATTAAATAATATTAAATATCTATGTAATGCAAACACACACTCTCAGAGACGCTCTGTGCTCTCCACTGAATTTATGTAGAGACAATAGGCCTATCTTGAGATGAGCAACAAAGGTAATAATATTAATCTAAGAAGCACATTAGAATTTCTTTCTACAACAGTTTTTTTAACGTTATGTATTAGTCACAGCGACATAAAATAAATCGAAGTCTTAAACAATTTTGAACTCAATAAACAATTCAGGCAGCACATAATAATTTTTAGTCGCCATGGCTACATGTGCCCAGAATTTATCTACTCCTTTTACAATAAGTAAAACGCATTAAGGTACTTTAGATGTAATAGGGATATCCTGAACTAGCACCAACAGATAGCGCACGTGTACTTTGAGGGATGCGCTTCGCGTGTGCATTTGTTTTTCGGTATATAAACATTGAGGATATACGTAGTGTATTAGTGTATTAAATACTCTTAAAAACAACTAAAAATGGCAAATTTTTGTTATGTTCCTATATGTAAAAGCAGGGAAAGCTTTTTGTCTTCAATCAGGTCCCGAAATATTCTGAATATATGCTTTAAACCTTAAAAATACAAGTAATTAAATTGCGCCTCGAAAGTGCTAGCTATTAAATAAAAGTAACTACTTCAAGTAAGGAATTGTTGACTACAGTTTCATTTTGGAAGAAGAAAAAGAAAAATTAATAAAGAAATATGCAACCTCGACAGCGAGCTATGTTAGCTTAGATTATATTATGCAGTAGTTGTAGAAGTCTCCGAAGTTTACGCCTGCAGTAAACTCTCGATAAACTGGGATGTTTATTATCCAGGACGATCCGTAGTGAAGTCCATTTCGTGAATTATGTTTTTAATGTACTGTACCCTAATTATTAAAACCATGTTTTAACTTCAAATTTTCAAAATCATCCTACATAGCATTCAAAACTGCATGTCCTTAACCTACAAAACGCACGAATAATCGTGATACTACTGCGATCATATTATATCATCCTATTAAAAATTGCATTTGATCTTTCTGCAACTACAGAAAAAAAAATACAAGGAATTCAATCTCGATAGTCCCTTCCCTATATAAAAAACACATTGGTGGCTGCATATCCTGTTTTTAGCGTAGTCTACGGTTCGTAAATACTAACGATTAAAGATGATATTCACCTTCGACATAGTTCCTATTCTTTATTCGTGCACCTTGTTCTCAAAGTTCTCGTTTAGGTTCATAAACATTCAATTTACTCGTATCTATATTCTGCGTATTGCAGATTTCCCCACCCATCTCTTAAGGGGAATCGCTCAATATTATACAGGTTTACGTTATTATTTATTGTAAATTAAATTAAATTATGAGGTAAGAAAATACTGAATTATATTAAATTATACTAGGTTATACAAAATAACTGCAAATATAATTTTGGCATGCACAGAAAACCAACAAGCGGGAAAACGTAATCACCTGTAGCATATGACAAAGCATAGTCCTACAACATATTGTGCCGCATGGAACGCTCCTGCCATCTAGCGGTAAAACTTCGCATAAGATATCCCTATTAAAAGTTGAAATTAACAAATGAAAAAGCATAAATAACAGCATAAACTTAAAATAAAACAAATTATGAGTGCGTCTCCACACATTATGATGAAATGACTGTAAACATTTTAAGTACTTCAAATAAAAAATTTCTCCTTCTTTCTGATAAAATATATCTTCTTTCCTAATGAAGTGCTGGCTACCAAATTCTTCTATTAGAGCACTGATCTCCAAGCGCCTAGCTTTGTTTTGTTTTCGCATGTTCAATGCACAGCAGATCTGAACTGTGTAGTACGGTCAAGTGCTACCGATCTATACCCCATATATATATATATATATATATATATATATATATATATATATATATATATATATATATATGAGTACCTACACTGTTGCGGGCCGTTTGGAGGCTTCAGGTACCCAAACGCAGGACTTCAGTGATCAATAACGAAACACATGGAAATGGGATGTACTGTTGGGAGCTGGAGAGTTTGCGACAGGGGACGAAGTGTAAGGACATTACGTATCACTCGCAGCTGCAGAAAGAAATAATCCTGCCAAAATTCAATCTTGCAAATTTCAAGTGCAATAATTAACAGGTCCTTAATAGAAACAACAACAACCACATTTCTTGGCTTATAAATCGATGTGTTAAGTTGGAAAAATCCTTTCTGAGACATTTAGTAGTGAAGATGTCCCTGGGTATGTTACTAGCATCCCGCAGGGTAAGATGATAGATGGGGCTGCCATCTTTAGGATAATCATCGTATCCTCCAATTGTATTACCCCCAAGTGGAGGGTTGCCTCTTCCGCTCTAATAGGACCGTTGAGGACTTTCTCCCTGTTTTAGCATTTAGAGGAGCAGATACATTAAGAGCCAAAATTGTCTTGGAAGGAAAAATTATTGAACAGATAAATTGTTTCAATTATCTTGGGTGCAACATTTCTTATATGAAGAATGAAGATATTCAAAACAAGATTAATAAATTCAGCTATGTATGCGGTGTCATTAATAGATCCCTAAAAAGTACTAGGAAAGAAACAAAAATTAAATTTTATAAGGTAATGGCAGTGCCAATGTTGCTTTATGGGTCTGAATTTTGGATCCTGACTAAAAAAGAAGAAAGAAGAATAGAAGCAGCAGAGATGAAATTTCTAAGATCTGTAGCAGGTTACACCTTATTGGATAGGAAAAGAAGTGATGATATAGGGAGGGAACTAAGCATTTTTAAATTAATAGACAGAATAAAACAATATAGAAACGATTGGAAACAACATATACAAAGAATGGAAGTAGACCGCATACCAAAACTGATGATGAACTATAACCCAATAGGTAGAAGAAATGTTGGTAGACCGAAAACAAGATGGGCTCAACAGTGTTAAAAAAATGAGACCGGAACGAGCCTTATAAGGCTTAATCCATGATGCTGATGATGATGATGAAGTTGGAAAAATCATATTAAAGAAATTACCCTCAAACTAAATTCAGCATGTTTTGCTATTAGATCTATGCAAGAGATAGTAAATATCAATACCTTAAAAACAATATACTTTGTATACTTCCATTCGGTAATGAAATAATATTCTGAGAAAATTCTATAGATAGTAATAGTAGGCTATATTCCTATTACAAAAAAGAGTAATTAGAATAATAGTAGGTAAGTACCAAATCTAATGAATGTGCATCACCATTAAAGAAAAAAACTACAAATATTACCCATGGCTTGTCAGTATATTTTTTTCATTAATAAACTTTCTCGTATATAATCGTAAAAACTGTAACTAATGCAACAGTTCATAGTATAAATACTCGTCAAAAAATGACTTTCATATTCAATCCGCAAGTCTATTGTGCAATCAAAAAGGAGTGCGTTGTATGGCAGTAAACATTTTTAATAGCCTCCCTATGGACATAAAAAATTAAACTCAAAACATATGATTATTTAGGACCAAATTAAAGAAATACCTTACGCCTTTTCAGGGCGAACGTAACCTAAGCTAACCTAACCTAACTTCCGGAGAGTGAGGAGTCGTCTAGGTAAAAGGCAGAGTATCCATCGGCCACTGAACGAATATTGCACACTTTTATCACTGCCAATGTGACGCTATAAATTCAATTTTCAACACTTTTATCACAACCACAACACATTTAAATTTTTACTACACTATATATATATATATATATATATATAATTATCACTGCATTAACACTTCGATTCATTCACAAAACACACGCTTAATGAACTAAATGTAATTATAAAGAATGAAGACAAAAGACGCCATGTATGGTGAGTCCCTATCACCACGGCATGGCTCATTCTCAGGTTGCGGAGAGAGGAGACGGCCTCCAGATATGGAGGGTAGCTGCGAATATATTGAATAAGCAGTCGTGGACAGCCGATAAGGGGTGGTCCTCCAGCTTAGGGGTTGGGCGAAGGGCTAACAACCCATCACCGTAAAAACAGCTTGTTATGAATTCCTACAGTAAGCCTCGGAATAGGACTGATTCTCTGGCACGACCACAGCAAAGGAATAAGGTTTTGAGATTTGGCACTTGGAACGTAACTAGTCTTTATAGAACAGGAGGGGTAACATTAGTAGCAAAAGAACTAGCTAGATATAGAATAGACTTTGTGGGAGTACAAGAGGTTAGGTTAGATGGGAATGGCATATCACAAATAGGAGATTACTTGTTGTATTATGGGGAAGGAAACAATAATCACCAATTAGGAACAGGATTCTTTGTACATAAAAGAATAAAATCAGCAGTAAAAAAGGTCGAATTTATCAGTGACAGGTTATCATATTTAGTACTTAAGAGTAGATGGTGCGACATCATAGTTATAAATGCTCACGCCCCTACAGAAGAGAAAGACGACCATATAAAGGATAGCTTCTATGAGGAATTGGAACATACTTTTGATCAGTTCCCTAGATATCACATGAAAATTTTACTGGGGGATTTCAACGCTAAAGTAGGACGGGAGGATATTTTTAGACCAACTATTGGAAAAGAGAGCCTACACGCAATTAGTAGTGACAATGGAGTTAGATTAGTCAACTTTGCCACATCGAAAAATTTAATTGTCAAAAGTACAACATTCCCCATAAGGATATACATAAATATACTTGGACTTCTCCAGATGGATTGACACACAACCAAATAGATCACATCTTGATAGATAAACGGAGACATACTAGTATAGTAGATATTCAAACTTTCAGGGGTGCAGACTGTAATTCTGACCATTATTTGGTGATTGGAGAATTAAGAGAAAGATTATCAGTAGCCAAGCGAGTAGAGCAACAAGTTAATATTACTAAATTCAATATTTTGAAATTAAAGGACGAGGAAGCTAAGCAAAATTATCAGGTCGAAATTTCGAATAGGTTTGCCACTTTAGAAAGTTCCGACGAAGTTGAGAAAGAATTAGATGTTAATAGCGTGTGGGAAAATATCAGAGATAGTATCAAAATTGCAGCTGAGCAGAGCATAGGTTATTATGAAACTAAGAAAAAGAAACCGTGGTTTGATGAAGATTGTTGAATGGTAGTAGAAAGAAGGAAACAGGCAAAATTGAAATTTTACAGGATCCAGTTGAGGAGAAGAGAGATAATTATTTCAATGAAAGACGGAAGCAAGTCGTACACTTAGGAATAAAAAGAGAGGTTACTTGAAGGAAAAACTGAATGAGGTAGAAACAAATAGTAAGAATAAAAACATTCGAGATTTATATAAGGGTATAAGGGAATTTAAGAACGGATATCAGCCAAGGGTAAACGTGATCAAGGATGAGAATGGTGACTTGCTTGCAGACTCTCCATAAATCCTAAACAGATGGAAAAACTATTTTGCGCAACTACTAAATGTACATAGGCCAAATAGAAATGATCGGGACGATATTGAAATACAAACTGCTGAGCCATTTATACCCGAACCCACGCTTTCAGAAGTCGAAATTGCGATAGAAAATCTGAAAAAGTACAAGTCTCCAGGTATCGATCAAATTCCAGCAGAATTAATACAAGAGGGTGGAAGTGCATTATATAGCGAAATTTATAAACTTGTAGTTGCTATTTGGGAAAAGGAAATTGTACCAGAACAATGGAAGGAGTCCATAATTGTACCTATTTTTAAAAAGGGGACAAAACCAACTGTGGTAACTTTCGAGGAATATCACTTTTGTTGACGTCGTACAAAATTTTGTCCAATATTCTTTTGAGAAGATTAACTCCGTACGTAGATGAAATTATTGGGGATCATCAGTGCGGTTTTCGGCGTAATAGATCGACTATTGATCAGATTTTTTGTATTCGACAGATAATGGAGAAAAAATGGGAGTATAAGGGTACAGTACATCAGTTATTCATAGATTTCAAAAAGGCATATGACTCGGTTAAGAGGGAAGTATTATATGATATTCTTATTGAATTTGGTATTCCCAAGAAACTAGTTCGATTAATTAAAATGTGTCTCAGTGAAACATACAGCAGAGTCCGTATAGGTCAATTTCTATCTGATCCTTTTCCAATTCACTGCGGGCTAAAGCAGGGAGATGCACTATCACCTTTACTTTTTAACTTCGCTTTAGAATATGCCATTAGGAAAGTTCAGGCTAACAGGCAGGATTTGGAATTGAACGGGTTACATCAGCTTCTTGTCTATGCAGATGACGTGAATATGTTAGGAGAAAATACACAAACGGTTAGGGAAACACGGAAATTTTACTTGAAGCAAGTAAAGCGATCGATTTGGAAGTAAATCCCGAAAAGACAAAGTATATGATTATGTCTCGTGACCAGAATATTGTACGAAATGGAAATATAAAAATTGGAGATTTATCCTTCGAAGAGGTGGAAAAATTCAAATATCTTGGAGCAACAGTAACAAATATAAATGACACTCGGGAGGAAATTAAACGCAGAATAAATATGGGAAATGTGTGTTATTATTCGGTTGAGAAGCTCTTATCATCCAGTCTGCTGTCCAAAAATCTGAAAGTTAGAATTTATAAAACAGTTAGCCTATATTACCGGTTCTTCTATATGGCTGTGAAACTTGGACTCTCACTCTGAGAGAGGAACATAGGTTAAGGGTGTTTGAGATGCTTAGGAAAATATTTGGGGCTAAGCGGGATGAAGTTACAGGAGAATGGAGAAAGTTACACAACACAGAACTGCACGCATTGTATTCTTCACCTGACATAATTAGGAACTTGAAATCCAGACGTTTGAGATGGGCAGGTCATGTAGCACGTATGGGCGAATCCAGAAATGCATATAGAGTGTTAGTTGGGAGACCAGAGGGAAAAAGACCTTTAGGGAGGCCGAGACGTAGATGGGAGGATAATATTAAAATGGATTTGAGGGAGGTGGGGTATGATGATAGAGACTGGCTTAATCTTGCACAGGATAGGGACCGATGGCGGGCTTATGTGAGGGCGGCAATGAACCTTCGGGTTTCTTAAAAGCCATTTGTAAGTAAGTAAGTAAGGAAGGAGACAAAAGACGTTCGCCATTACGTTCCACTTCTTCCATTAGATAGTACTCGACACGTACACAAAGGCGGGTAACATTTGCAAATGAAATGCTACTAAACTTGAGAAATGTTACTGCAGGGGTGTAGTATTATGTGACAGGTTTGGTTAGGTGTGTATTATGTAACAGGTTAGGTTAGGTTAGGTTAGATTTGGTGCGTATTATTATATGAGAGGTTAGCTTAGGTTTGATTATGTGTGTAGTACTATGTGAGAGGTGTTGACGACACAGAATACACCGTCATAATCAGGCAATATGGCCATATTTTTCATTCGCGCACGATGAATTTGGTATCCAAGTAAAATAGGCTACTTATTTGGGCGGTTTGTGTGGGTATAGACATATAGCGGGAATCCCATATAGCTCTCACAGTGATCACATCCAGTTTCCACTACTCCATACTATAAATCCTACGCATTCTCAAGGTATTTTAACAATTTTCTCTAGTGCCTGGGACATAAGTATCCTTCGCCCTAGACCTACATGCTCCACATGGTGTCCGTCATTATTCACTACGTGCTCTATGCGTGAACGGTCCCTGGAATCATGGCAGTACATAAGATACACACACATAAAATGTTCAGTTCAGTTACCTTTCTTTTATAACTGCTTGTACAGTGTGACTCTCATTTTTGGCTCTCTAATTTCTAGTGAGTACCACTGCTTCAGACAATTTATTGCTAAACTGTATACACTTCAGTAATAGTTTTTAGCAATGACAGAACAAAAATTCTCTATTTTTCGTGCAGTAAATAATTCGTCGAATTCAGGAAACGACTAAGGTTGTTTCAATTCTCTCGTTTTCAGCTTCTCTTCATATTGTTTTTAATATCTTTTGAAATAAATATTATTGAACTCTACATAATTACAGTCAATTTGCTTAGCTACGTTAGCACTTACCTCATGGTTGTGATTCGTTCCATTACTGGGTAGAACTGGCTGTTCCATTGACTTACGCGTTTTAACAGTGCACTTTCACATCACTTCACGCTGTTTTTCAAATCTTTCCGAAATTTATAAATTTTAAGATTATCAAATTTCGTTATACTACGATTACCTTCACCATACGAACATCAACACTCATACACACCGAGTCGTCTGCTAGCATAGCCAATGAGGCACGATTGGTACAGTTCTAGCAATAGTCTCCTTAAAAATTTCCTTCCATATTGTCTACCAACATTATCTCTAATCCTTCATTTCATAGATGGCGAAACTGTAAATCTTCGCGTGAATAAAGACGAGTATCTTCTCTGAGCCAAAAATACAATAAAAATGGAGTAACAATAGCCATTTCGGTATTCTATATTATTTGGACACATGTACCGATAGCTAAGTAACAGGAGGCTGAGGACTGTGACAAGGATATAATGAATCTATGATACGTAAAGATTAATTTTTGGTACTACAGAATACGTCTGTTAATTAATTAAGGATAGAATGAGTTAAATGAGGGGTTAGAAAAGTGACAGGAAGTCGGGACTTTGATAAGGTTTTAGAGTGGGTTACATGAGGGGGTAGCAAAGTGACAGGAGGTCTGGAGTTTGATAAGGTTTTAGAGTGTGTTCCAATTGAACTTGGTTTTCGACGTCGCAATGACTTCAAGCAGTCTAACTGTCCCAGTTTCAGTGCTAGTATGTACGAAACCCCCAAACAGACCGGAAAGAATAAACAAGCCCAAGCCTGCTCCCCCCGGTATGGCATAGTTGCGCCCCGAAGAAATCAGGTAGCGGAATGGACATGGCATAGTTGCGCCCCGATAGGCATAGTACACACGAAAGTGATTGTCATAAAATAAATAAATTACTTAAAAATATTATAGTGGTAAATTAATCTCGCTATACGCCACAGACGGTGTAAAAATCACTAATAAAATATCAAGATTGCTTATATATATTTCCTCATAGGCCTCATATTCCAACGACTCACTCATTTGAATATGTCAGTTAATAAAGTACTGTCAACTTCATGGTGTTCATTTTTACGGTAGGCTATCGATAATCACTGCATAAACAGCAGGAAAACAGTTAATAAAGTACTGCCAACTTCATGGTGTTCATTTTAACGGTAGGCTATCGATAATCACTACATAAACAGCAGGAAAACAGTTAATAAAGTACTGCCAACTTCATGGTGTTCATTTTTACGGTAGGCTATCGATAATCACTACATAAACAGCAGGAAAACAGTTAATAAAGTACTGCCAACTTCATGGTGTTCATTTTTACGGTAGGCTATCGATAATCACTGCATAAACAGCAGGAAAACAGTTAATAAAGTACTGCCAACTTCATGGTATTCATTTTAACGGTAGGCTATCGATAATCACTCCATAAACAGCAGGAAAACAGTTAATAAAGTATTGCCAACTTCATGGTGTTCATTTTAACGGTAGGCTATCGATAATCACTGCATAAACAGTAGAAAACAGTTAATAAAGTACTGCCAACTTCATGGTGTTCATTTTAACTGTATCGATAATGAATATTAAATCGAATAAGAAATCAATAAGGTTGGTTGATTATGAGGCTCGAGTTTCCGTAATGTCTTTTTCTCTACTATTTCATCGGGGCGCAACTATGCCATACCCCTTTCTTCTACTTGATTAGGGAACGGAGCGCAACTATGCTCACAAAACAAGGACCATTTTTTTATCTGCTGCATCTTAGGGTAGGTACACGTTAGAGCAACGATAAACGATAAAAGAAATGACCTAGCGACGCTTTGGTATTATCAAATAATCAAGTGTTCATATCGGAGCGACGAGGACGAGGGAAGCGAACATTTTGATTTATCAGTAGAAGATATTCTATACATCCACTTAATGAAAGAAGATATATAGGAAATATCAGCTGCTAGGTTCAAGTTAATATAACTTAAATACGTACAAAATTGAACCCGTTTCTCATCCCAAAGGTAGTATAAATTTGTTGTGCTGTGATTGGTTATTGTCATCATATAATGTATCACGAATAAATACACAACTGATCAATTTGCCAATATCTACAACAATTAATTTAATATGCCGAAATAATAATAAATCTATTAATATTCGGATATATTGATAACCACCGGTCATTATACACATCAATATTATCTTAATCAGAGATTTTATGAACGACAAGAGCGAAGAAAATGGAACTTATTTTTTCGTCGCTTTTATCGTGTATCTTCGCTTTTATCGTTACTCCAATATGCACACCTCAATGACAATCCATGCTTCAATTCTCTCTGATATAGCATCGCTGCTTCTTTTATCGTTTATCGTCGCTCCATCTTGTACGTACTGTACCCTTACTTGACCGTGGGGCGCAACCATGCTCAACCTCCGCTCAACATTCCGCTATCAGTCAACCTGTATCTTCCCGGCCGGTATCTGTATTTCGAAGTCTATTAATCACTACAGCACTGGTTTTTCTTTTGTTTTTGTAGCAACCAGGCAACGTGTAGTGTCAACAGCGAATAGAGATTATAAAGAATGGACACTGAGCGAATTTTCCTGTGTTTTGTTTCTCTGTGCGCCAGCGGTTAGTTCCACTTTCAAGCGCTAGAGGTAGTGTAATCGAGCATACGCTAAGATAATAATTGAGAATAGAGTTGAGACACAGGATCCAAACATCGCCTACCTTATTGCATAAACCAGTAACGCTTTGCTTCAAATAAATTCAAGTTAACAGCTTTTCCTTATTTCTCAGTGACAAACTAGTTGTAATAATAATATTTTATATTTCAGATATAATACATTATATTATAAAATTAAGTATCGAATTCGTTTAATATTTGTATATAATATAATATAGGTGTATGGTTTTACTTCTCGTAAGAGTTTTTTTTTTTTTTTTTTTTTTCAGTGCTATGAAATCATTACATATTTTAATTGTTTTTGGGGTCAACATCTCAACTCTCATTATAAAGTTAATGGCGGATTTATTATTTTATGGATCCAATTTATTTTATTTGAGTACATAATGTACCTAGATGTATTAATTATATGTGTTATATTTCCGCTGTGTCGACTGCTAGCTGGTGTGATGTCAGCGCCAACTCTAGGGAGAAAGCAGAATCTCACGCTTTAGCTGGCTTGAAGGTCATTGAAATCAGTCCGTCTACATCAAAGGTACCGACGCGGAGTGTCCATTCTTTATAATCTCTATTCGCTGGTGTCAACTTACGAGATAAACAGCATGAAATATGAGGAAAGAGTACGATCGTCTAAAAATTAAATTCTCTAGCAACATATTCTTAACTTACGACGTTAGATATTAATAGAGATTTCTTTCTAACGGGTGCGATGATAAGATTAAACTTAATCGATAGGCCTATTGTAATTAATTAAAACTTTAAAAACACGTACGTGCACAATAATTTATTAATGGGGAGCTTATAAGAAAGCATTCTTTCTCCTCATTACTATATTATCATCTAGAATATGATATTAACGATGAATAAAATTTTAACTTAATAAGCAATTCATTTAACTTCGAAGGAAATAAGCAGTGAAATAACTACGAATAAAGTAGATCGAGCATCATTACAACAACGGCGCATTTCCTACCTAATTAAGAGTGTGACTTTGTGAACAAATGATAACGATTTATGATTTTCTATCGTCATCTTGGAACGTATATTTCTTTTATAAAATATAATTAAAGGAATTTCGTAACAAAATATGATCAACTTACAGTTTAAAATCTACTGTCAGATGAATCCACATTACACTCTCAAAGTCGCCTTGATAGCTCAGTTGATAGATTGATTTTGACTGACTGATTGATTTCACAACGGCAGATTCCGGGATGAATCCTTGCACCTAGGTCATTAAGGCCCATTAACCTACGCCCTATATGCGATGATGAGTCCGACGTACAAGCCCGGGTGGCATTCGTGAGTCCTGTACCCTTCAGCATCTACTGACGAGCCGAACCCAGAGCACGGAGCCCCAAGCCCTTAGAACCTAGATCAGCATCGGAAACCCGTACTACCCCCAGATATCAACCCAATCTATTTTTACTATTACAGAATAAAATAAAGAAATAAATTATGGTTTATTTAATGACGCTCGCAACTGCCGAGGTTATATCAACATCGCAGGTGTGCCGAAATTTTGTCCCGCAGGAGTTCTTTTACATGCCAGTAAATCTACTGACATGAGCCTGTCGCACACTTAAATGCCATCAACTGGGCCGGGATCGAACTCACAACCTAGAGCGCAGAAGACCAGCGCTATACCAACTGCGCTACCGAGGTCGACACTATTACAGATGATAGATGAAATGAGAAAGCTGAAAGTTAGAATTTATAAAATAGTTATATTACCGGTTGTTCTGTATGGTTGTGAAACTTAAGACTCTCACTCTGAGAGAGGAACAGAGGTTAAGGGTGTTTGAAAATAACGTGCTTAGGAAAATATATGGGGCTAAGAGGGATGAAGTTAGATGAAAATGGAGGAATTACACAAAGTAGAACAGCACGCATTGTATATGGATCATGCGCGGAGATTAATAGGAAGACAGAAAATAGAAAAGATTGGAGAATGATAGATTTGTAGTGAAAGACTTGGTCTTGGAGCAGAAAACTATGAATGAATGAATGCAGTGGAATCCAGAAGGGGGAAAAGAGCGACGAAATGAATACCATACCACGTAGGACTTGGAATTGGAATGGAATGGAATATAAGTGAGGGGGGCACGGATGGCCCAGCACTGCGAACCTGTTGAGATCTATTGCGCTAACCCTCGATATGGAATGAGTTGCGTGCCATAGATCCCCTACGCGCACCAACCCAACCACATGACTCCCTAACGACCGGTCCCTACAGCCAACAAAATCCATACACCATTCCTGCTCCGGCAACTTCCCCCAAGGCCCCCCTGTCGGTTCGAGGCAAAACTCCTCCCCCGATTAGGTCCGCCTAGGGTGCTCGTTGCAGAAGCCATCCAACGTCGCTTAACTACAATCCACGGAGGCCGGTCGAGAGAGCCAGTAGTTTCGGGAGGCCGCCTATAGAGTGATCTGAAAAACCAGAAACGGGATGATGAGGAAAGGTTGATGGGGGAGGAAAGGAAGTGGCGAAGACCACGTAGGACTTAGAGACAATTAAATCCCAATTTCACTGGCTAAAGAAGGAACCGATAACAAACAGTAATCAATACAGAGTTTGGTGGTTTAATCTTTCGCACTCTAAGGCAGAAAGACACAACTGCAAAATTCGATTTACAATATCCATTACCTACACCAAGATTTTTCTTTCTCTTTGTCAGTGTCTCTAGAATTATTCTGTAACAATACCGGTAACATTAAAATAGGCCACGATTATTTCATTCCAAATCTGCTGTAATGACTAGCAAAGACTATCCAGCGTATGTGGTGCGAATCAGCATTAATTGAGATTACCATCGTTCGTTGCTTAAAGTGAACTGAATGCTGAAGCCAGGGTTGCCAGATAAAGGAAACAAAATCGTCGTACCAACTCATGAAAACTGTCGCACTTCAACATAAAATTGTCGTACATCTCTCACTTCGCTGTAGATTATTAGTTAACCGGGGTTCAAATCCTGATTGGGACAAGTTAACTGGTTAAAGTATTTTATGGGATTTTCTCTCAACCATTAAGAGAAAATGCGGAGCAACTTCGGCGCTGGACCGTGGATTTATTTCGCTGGCTTTACCATCTTAATCTCAATCAGACGCTAGATAACTATCGCAGTTGATAAGCGTCTTAAAATCATATAATTCTACCGCAAAATTTTAGTCTCAGTTAAGAATACTACTAATAATTATATATTGTTCACATCCATAATGATATTCGACATTCAAACAAATCACCGCTAATTTCTTCATCATCAAAAATGTCATCGCCGTAAAGCGTGCACGATGACGTTGTTCAGAAACAACATTGATATATTTTATAATCAGAAGAAATTTGATCTTTGTTATTTAGTATCAATCAATACGACAGCTGATAAATTATATAAAATTAATTCACACTACAGTCGACTCAAAACCGACACTGCTATAATGTCACGCGTTTAGACTTCTTAATCCTATTGCGGTACTATTTCATTCATAAAATACTTCCTTTATCCAACATACAAGGGAAGTTAATTTAAACTGGTATTACTTTGGTATACACGAAACCTAGAGCTCAAGATGGCAAATTATAACTTGAATGACAAGCGTAGTCACCATATCGATTTTCAAAGTATTTTCCCCACTCTTAAAATATGTTCCTTTTGCATTAGTGAAGCACATATTGAATGAAGAAAGCTTGTCTGAAAAGGACGAATTAAACATTAATTTTATTTTAATTATATACCAATATTATAAGTTCCAAAATAATTTGCTTGCGTGAGCTTTCTGCTTTCTTCATTTCTTGCTTAGATAAGGGTCAAATTTGATAATAATTGCGGCCGGTGGCCTTGCGAGCTGTAACTCACAATAATTTTGTATCTTCAGCGAAATAGTCGTACAAAATTGCGTACGACATGGAGTGCGGTCGTACCTCGTACAATTAGTCAAAATAGTCGTATGCGTACTAGAGTTGAGCTTAAACGATATTTCAAAGTATCTGTGACAACTGCGACTGTGACAATTAAATATCTGTGACTTTTACCTGTGATTTTGTCACACCGATATTTTATATCGATAAGTAAGCACAATATGCATGAATTACACCGATATTTTGTCACACCGATAAAAATTAACAGGAAATATTGAAGAGCAGTGCAATGTGAATACGAATTCTCTATAGACGCCACACATCAGTGGTGGATATGGGAAAATGCAACAAATAAGTTATGTACATGTACCATTAACAAATAAATACTAAGCTAACTCAACAGAAACATGTAAAAAGTTAACCTCATATACCAAGAGGTTATATCGTTTTAGATATGGAATCAGTTGATAATTTTTTAATGTAGTTGGGTATGGAAAAATTGAGGTTATGTGATTATCCTAATCGTTTTAAAAATTGATCCTTTTTAATGTATATAATATAATGGATAAATAATTATTTTAAGTCGTGCATTAACATTATAATTTTGAGTCAGAATAAAAATTAACGAAGCATCAGTATTTGGAAAAACAATGGAAAATAATTACAACACAAAACTGTTGTTCAGACAGGATTTTAAACAAGATAAAGTATTGGTAACCAATGGTATTATTATTATTATTATTTAAATCGTGTAATCACTATATCATTTATAATAAGTTGGTGAAACTAGCGCTGAAGTAGTTGCATTTATTTTTGGAGAGACAGTTCCTCAGGTTAAACTAGTGCTGAGATAGTTTCGGTGATTTCGGAAGTGAAAATCATTGAATATGATTTTTTGTGGAGATGCAGTTGATCGTAGACTATATCCAAAGCATAACAAAGCCTAAACCAACCAAACCTAACCTGTCACAGATTCGTATATGCAAGGTGTATATGCGGAGTATGAAGGGAACCACCTCAACGCTAGTTTAGTCGTTGATCGTATATGTCTAGGCATAATAAAAGCTTAAACCAACCAAACCTGACCTGTCACAGATTCGTATATGCAAGGTGTATAAGGGGAATACGAAGGAAACTACCTCAAGGTTAAAGGTAAAAGGTAAAGGTATCCCAGTAACATGCCATGAAGGCACTTGGGGGGCGTGGAGGTAGAGCCCCATGCTTTCCATGACCTCGGCACTAGGATTAGTTTAGCGAAATAAGTTGCCTATCATATTAGCCAGTTTTGTCTCGTTCGGTTTTAATTGAGTGGAAAATACTTACACATTAATATAAATTCACAGTAATATGAAAATGTGATGATCTCGGGGGAATTCATAAAATATTTATAAAACGTATATACACATTAAAATATGAAAACAAAATGTCAGATTCATGATTATATTATTATAATGCCACTAATAACTCTGCAACACATCATCACTTTGAAAAAAATAATCTTGAACAAAATATCACGAAAAAATAATCAAATACCACCGCCCGATTGCTGTTATTGTATCATGCGCATGCGCAAACCCACGACGTAGAGGAGAAAGTATCAGTCACAGACGTTGCAACGGTGACAGAGTACTGAATACGGAGCAGATTTCGATAGCGATATTTTGTCACAGATATTTCGCGTCATCAGTCACCGGTTTATTTGTGACAAAAAAATACCTGTGACAAAATATCGGTTTGTGAAATATCGGTCATCTCTAATGCGTACGACTATAGTCGTAAGTATGGCAACCCTGGCTGAAGCACAGCAGAGCGAGACGAGGTGGAAGAGAGCAGAGAGGAGAGCCCGGCATGCGTGCCAACTCACTGCTCCTCTTGATGGCGGTTATCTTGACCTCGCAAGCAGAAAGGCGCTTTCAACAAGGTAACATCATAGTCTAGTACACAGTCTACTATATACAGTCGCGAAGCTTGAGGCGATTTTTTGCAAATCTCGTGATAAAGCGCTCCAAGCGGTTAGCAACTACAAAAAATAGACTGTCCACGGTCGACTTTGGACTGAATCGTATTTCCATCGAGTGCTAGCACGTTGTGTATTTCACATTGATGCTTGTGAAATGTTCGTTATTGGTTGTAATGAAAATGTTAATGGCTAAAATACAATAATTGGAATAATAATATTTTATTAGAGACGTAGAAAAATTAAGTTTGTTTTAATGAAATTTATTGATCACGTTTTATTTTCAATTCTGGTGGGATTATTATTGCTTAGGCCTACTTTTTTTTTTCAAAGGATATGTTTTTAATTATAGCTGTTAATTTTGTTGTTATTTTTATTTGTTACTTTATTAGAGAGTAGAAAAAGTCTGTTACAATAAAATTTATTAATCACGTTTTATTTCCAATTCTGGTGTGATTATTATTGCTTAACCTCAACTACGTAAGCCTACACTACAAGTACCGGTACACGTACATAAGTTAATCCATTAATTCATATTTCCATTATTATTGTTGTAAAGGGAAATGCAAATTAATATTTATTGGTTTCATAGTTAATTATCGCTATAATCTTGAATGAGTGAAGCGATTATAGTAAATTTCAGTTCGTTTTGCACAAACAAAAATAATATTAACCTATTTCTTGCAGGTATCTTCGAGTTTATGGTGGAATTTAATATACTTTATTAAAATAATAAATTAACTTTATGCATTTAATATTTCAATAATGGAAGGAAGGTGTTAATTTTTCCAAAAGAACACGACAACGAAAGTGTAACATATTTTGTCGGCTGCCAGGAGAGAGATCTGCGATGATGAGCAGAGTCCGTGGATATCCACGGACTCTGATGATGAGGCGATAGTAGCGATCCTAGTGGTGGGCAACTATCCATGTTTGCATTTTTACTACATATTGAGCTTCGCGACTGTATATAGTAGACTGTGGTCTAGTAGGTATATACAGTCACGAAGCTCAATACGTAGTAAATATGCATCCACAGATAGTTGCTAACCACTAGGATCGCTAATATCACCTCATTACAGACAATGCGAAATAGTATCGGCACAGTCTATTGTTCCTAGATTAGACGGCATTTCGGAAGGCGGTCAGTGCTACATGCGCCGTAGCATTTCTGGCATGTGACGTCGCAAGCTTGTACAGTAGAACCAATCAGAATCAGTCTATAACAAGTACTTTCCGAGTTCGTTTGTTCACATGTGAGTGTTTCAATACATTGAATAAGTAAAACTAACATTTACTATGTGTAAGATATGTATAAATTGAAGAAGAGACTGTAAAAAGACAAGTATTGCACAGGCAGGCGTGGGAAATAGTTTTTAAGGTGTACAATTATTTTAAAAACGTTGACAAGCAGAACACTGCCGGCCATCTTGATGCTGACTACAACGTTGCCAACGCCCAAGAAACGACTGCAGAAGCATGTGGTATGGGATTCAGAACCGTGCAAAGAATATTGTTACTGAAGGAAAGAGGGTTTGTTTGGTGTCATGCTTAAGTAATCAACAGCTAAGGTCATTATTGTCTTTTGATAATTTAAATTCTCTCCTGTGCTATTTGTATTGCATATGCGCGTTAAGTACAATGTGGCAATGTTGTACGCTGCCTTGCTCTCTCTATCTATCTCTCTCAACGCAAACGCTAGCAGACTACCGCCTTCCGAATTGCATTCGACTCTAGCACCCTCACAACTCAAGCTTCGAGACTGTATATAGTAGACTGCGGTAACATTGTTCAAATGGCAACTTCACATACTTCATTCTTATAACATCTTTATAATTCACACATCTAAGTTATCATTCTACATTCTTTGGTGGGTATTCTGACCAAAGATAAGAACGGTAATGAAGTAACTCAAGTAACAGTGGTATGAGATCATAACGGCAGCTATAGTATTTATTTTCAGTATTTATTTATTTCTGGTAGAGATAAGGCCGTCAGGTTTCTACCAGGGGCATTAGTTCATTTTATATCATGGAGTATGGTTTCACAAAAAGGACTTTGCCGACAGACCTTCTACTATCTCCTACCAATAGTCTACTGTTATAGGTCTCGCAAGCACGGAATGCCGACGGAAGGAATGCGAATCAAACACTGCGATAAGGAAGAGCGGGCGACAGGAAAGGTCACGAGATAACGTGAATGATATTCAAGAGTACAGTCGGAAAAGAAATGACATCAATAGAATCAGTCTTGCGTTGTGATAGTTACTTTACGACTTTAGTTTGTTCCATTGCATGTGAATGCGTGTCTTGTATCGCACGATATTATTATTATTTCATTCGTAAACATATGTTGCGCGTTTAATTAGCTTCGAATTTTTCTCTTGCTACGTTCTTTGTTTCCACAGCGATGTCCTCATTTGTTCATCTTCTTGGATGAGACAGTACTTCCATCGGCTCGCACCTATCCCCCTCGGCGTGCCAACATACACACGTCAAAACAGACAGCAACGCCACCATTGGTTTTCGGTAATCGTTTCTTGCGCGAGCTATATAAATAAATTTCTTCCTTATTGTGGAAATCTTGTCTTCGCCTGTTAGTAACCAATCACAATCCTCTTTTAGAAAAATTGACAGATCACCTTCATATCCACGTGGAGAGAGAGTTGCCACTTCTTATCCGAATTTCAAGAATTCCACCAGTTAACACAAGAATATCATTGAATGTGCCAATTTCATGGGAAGAAGTGGAACCAATTAACACAAGAATATCATTGAATGTGCCAACTGTTGAACATGGGAATGGAAGGACGGGATGGAATGATCAAAAGAAAGTGTTTGTGAAGGAAGTCGTAATGCCTGTGAATGTTGAGCATAAGATTCAAAGGAGTTACCGAACCAAGCTCTCTTGTTCCGAACTGCACACGTCACTTTAATCTCCATACAGGAAATAAGTATAGTAGCCTAGAGCGCATGGTTTTTAAACTGACGTTATAACGATAATATTATCTATCTATCGGCAATATATGAGCTAAGCACATTCCTTTCAGATTGACAAGGAGCTCTTCTCCTGAACCTAGGCTGATCGTAGGTTTGAATTGCGCTCGAGCTAAGTAGCTCATTGTATTTTCCCGACATTTTCCAAATTGTAAGGTGAATGCCAGATACCGGCCTAAACATTATCTCGTCATTCTTTCAGGTACAACTACTGTAACTCGTCGCCACGGCAAAGAGCCCCGTGACATCATTGATGTTCCTCCAGTTCGAGATAAAGACGCTGACTACATTGTAAAGATTCTGCCTTACGATGGACTGCCAATTGTAGTGCTATACAGAGAAGGCATTCTGGAGGATACGGCAACTATCGTACATGGAGGTTCTGAGTTCACTTTCCGCATTGACAAGACCTCGCATACTGATACCATCAGATTCCGCATCTCTTAACATCAAATTACCACCACATTTATCTAAAATTAGTGTATTTACTTACAGCTACCAAAATATAATTAAAATGCCGACGAACCTGCACCCATCATCATCATCATTATAATTTTCTTCCTGTTTATCTTCGACTTCTTCCACTAAATAACGATAGGCCTATACATAGATCATCTTTCCATCTTTTTTTTAAAATTTTGTAATATCTTTTTTTATAGGTACCTAGGTTCGTAGCATGGCTCTTTGATGTTTTAGGATATGATCCGTTTGCATTCTGTTCTTATCTTGTAATTTTTATTTTCTGATTAGGTTAAAATTCGGTAATTTTTTATCAAAAATCACCATTTTGTTTTTGATAGGAAATAGAGGCCTTTTGAAAGTGTGTTTATTAATTTTTGAAAATACAATTAAATGTAATTAAAAATCACTAGGTATTTTGTTGACAGTAGGAAAATGATAAACAGCTATTCAGCTTGGACGACTTTATGCGTTTCAATATTTATGTCATTCTGAATTATACATTTTGAAGACGAAAAGTTTGGGCACACCACCAGACGTGGCATTAGCATGTTCACCTTCATTTAAATTTTTATTTTTATTTCTATAAAGAAGTGTGAAGGGTTGAAATTATTGAGCAGAGACCGGAAGTTTAGGCATTATGAAACATTAAAATAGGCAGGCAAAAATGCATCATAAATTGCTAAAATAGGAAAATATAATTAAATGTAAAACAATTGAAAATATTTTCCACAAAAAACGTTAAAAAGTCGTTTTCACCTTATGTTCAAACAGGCAAAGAAATTTTGTAGCCAAGATTTTAGTATAAATCCATTGAAATATTTGATATAAACAGCTAACTGAAAGTTTGGACGACATTTTATAAGCGATAATTAAAACGCTTACTTTCAATATTTGTCACGGCAGTATGATTTTATGATTTCACTGTTGCAAAGGAATATGAACTGACTGAAAGACAATATACCTACATTTGGTGAAGTCACTTTCATTTTAGCGGTTGTAGAAATAAATTAAAATATATCTGTAGGCAATTTTTAATAATAAATACATAACAATAGTTACGTAATCAAATAAAGGCAAAAAAGGCATTTATTTTGTAAATTGGCATTTATATTAAAAAAAGGCAGAAAAGGGCATGTTTAATCACAAAGGTATTTTACAGATTTCTCAAAATGAAGAAGATTTATTTAAAAGGTTGCCAAAGTTCCGATTCTGATTGTGAGTTTTTCCATTTTATTTAAATTGGTGGATAATAATTAATCTATTCTAATTCTCAGTCCTTCATATAAATGTGAAGTGTTTCATATTTCATTTAGGTAGGCTATTAGTCGCGCGGATGGTAAACGACACGATGGCCTCACCATAATTCCAGGGTCTAGAGGAAAATCTTTAATTTGGGACTCTACTAGCATTGACACTAGCTCCATCTCACTTGCCGAATAACTCCAGACGCGCAGCGTCTGCTGCTGAATTAGCCATGAAGAAAAAAGCCAATAAATATGCACATCTTTTAGACAATTATATCTTTATCCCCTTTGCTGTGGAGACCTTCGGTTCTTGGAGCCATGACGCTAAAGTTCTAGTATCTCTAATCGACCAAATTTTGATCTCCATTACTGGCGATCGCCATTGCACTAATTATTTGCATCAACGCTCGTAAGTATAGCTATTCAAAGCGGAAATGCAATGAGCAGTTTTAGGTACTCTTCCCGATTCCAGCCCTTTGCACAAACTTTTCCTTCTTTAAAATTTATTAAATATTCTGTGTGCGTAAGTATATTTTATTTAGGAGAAAAGTAGGATGCTCATCTGTCAGCACTGGATTCACAAAATGCCACCTGTCTGTCTTGGACACAATCATTGCATATATAGGGCGCACAATGGGCCAAAGTGTACGAACTCGTTCTGGGCTGAGCCCTCATAAAGCCAACTCAATCCAAGTATATTCGTGTTTATACAGTTTTATTCTGTATGTAGTAAGCATTTTATTTCAGTTTGTTTTATTTTCCATTTAATAAAAGAATACAAGATCAGTAAAATTAGGACTAAAAATATTTGAATTTATAAATGATCATTTATTTCTGTGAAAAGTGTTACAGCAACATTTGAAATACAAATTTTCGTTATCGTTTATTTTGTTTATATAGCAGTTCTTTTTTATATAAATAAAACAATATATAATTTTATGTACTCAGCACAGTAAAATAAGTTATGACAAAATATTTTTAATTTGAAATTATGTTATTGTTTTATAATGCCAGGCATTTGATAAAGTCATTTGACCTGTTGCACGCCAATATTTTTCAAAGATATTATCATGGTCAGCCAATGAAGCACAGATTTCGAGGTGTTCCAAATCCATTTCTTGGTTTGAGTTGCACAATGGACAGTTAGGAGACTGATATATTCCAATCCTATGCAGGATTTTGAAATTATTGTTTCAACAAAAAGAGTTCTTACAAGAATTCTTCAAACACAGATTTCAATTTTGTGTTCTTTGTTTATAAAAGTTTTAATGGTGATAAAATGATTAAAAATGTTGATTTACCAGCTGCAATTATTAAAACATACGTAGAAAATAACACTCTGAGTAATACATCTAATAATGCAAATATTAACAAAGACATGAAAAGTGTTAGAAAATTTAATCTAACGTGATTCCGGAAGTTGCATTGCAATTAGGTGAATTCAGCTAACCCTGGGAGGGATGACGTCACTGCATCAAAGTGTAGCAGTTATTGAGCATATTGAGAAATGGCAGCATCTTGAAACATGTAGTTTTTAGGGATTTATAATTTCCTAAACAAAACCTTTATTACGTACAATAGATTGATCCTTTTCTATGAAAGTGATCAATGTATTTAGAAAAGTCGCATTAACTGGAGAAGGGTGATCATGTCAAATGGATCGTTACATTGAAATTTTATGTTTCTTCTGAATTAATGATATAAGTATAGTAGTCTTCAATTATTTATAATTGTGTCATGGCTTCCTTTTCCTTCTCCATTGTTTTTTGAGCATTATAATTGTTCCTACCATTTCTGCAAAAAAAATTTTTTTTGATAAGCTTTGTCTTCTAGGCAGCCGTTCATTTGGAGGAAGCTGAATAAAATTAAAAAAAAAAAATAAAATAATAATAATAATAAAAGTTTTAATGGTGATAAAATGTTAAAAATGTTGTATTTACTGAATGTACATTATTAACAACATACGTAGACACAATACCACTCTTTGTAATATATCTAATAATCCAAATATTAACAAAGACATGAAAAGTGTTAGATTAAATTTAACAGGCACGAGTGATTCCGGATTGCATTGCAATCAGCAGTAGGTGAATCTCAGCTAACCCTGGGAGGGATGACGTCACTGCATCAATCAGTGTAGCAGTTTTTGATGCATATTGAGAAATGGAGCATCTTAGAAACATGTGGTTTTTACGGTTATAATTTCCTAAACAAAATCTTTATTATGAGTACAATATAGAGTCCTGCCATGAAAGGACCAATGTATTCTGAAACAAACTGGAAACATCCATGTCAAATCACTAACTCATCAACAGTGACGTCATGACAGTTCGAAAGATAAGACCTAGAGGAGGTAAGGTTCAAGATAACTTGTGACAACAGCAGCTTACCAAAGGTGATTCAATGTGATATGCCAAAGGTATTTTAAATCTGGTATTATAATTTTATGAAATTAATATTTTATCTTGTCATCTTCAATAAATACTTCAGCTTTAACATTTTTCAAAGAATATCTGGTCGTAAAAACACTGAATTGTTTCTTTAATCCTGCACATTGCATTACTCCATGTCAAAACAGTTATTTCTAATGATCTCTGCCACATTAGATTCGTCAATCCTTTGTCAAAGGAAAGACAAAATTCTCTAAGTCTTTTACTGACATATAGGGAATAATGACAATGAAACAAGGTTAGAGAGTACTGGAATAAGGGTGTGTAAGTACAATCCAAGAAACTGCTACAGGACAGGAGGGAAGGAAAGAAAGAAAAGGAAAGTAAAAAGTAACAGAAGATGAAGTTCTTCTCATCTTAGGTTGGCACTGGCTCAAAGAATAAGGAACACATAAGAAGACCTATAAATCACATTTAATAAAATGTAATATATATTTCAGTAATAATATTTCTTTATAAAAGTAAAAAACATTGTAACAGTCATAAATACCTCCTGGTCACAAGGACACAGGCGAAAATTACACTCATTTTTGCAATTCAATTCAAACCTACATCTACATCTAAGGACGATATTTCTACATTCATTTTTTCAGTTTCTTAAGATTCCACAAATACATTATATAATCACAAAATCAGTGGTCTTCAGTCATTACTGGGCCTGGATTTTGATGATCCCAAAAAATCCTTAAAAGTGACCACTGAATGAAACCAATGTTATAATGTTATTCAGCAGATATTTTGATTTCACACATCTTACAAAGTAACATCTCTCCATTTGTAGAAAATATGTACAGCCTTAGACATAAAAAAATGACCAATCTGTAGCATGAATTTGTTTAAGTCCATTTTGAGTAGCGGCTAGTTCACTTAACTAGGGAAAAGATGTTTATTTTTTTTTGTAGGTTATTTTACGACGCTGTATCAACATCTTAGGTTATTTAGCGTCTGAATGATATGAAGGTGATAATGCCAGTGAAATGAGTCCGGGGTCCAGCACCGAAAGTTACCCAGCATTTGCTCAAATTGGGTTGAGGGAAAACTCTGGAAAAAAACCTCAACCAGGTAACTTGCCCCGACTGGGATTCGAACCCAGGCCACCTGGTTTCGCGGCCAGCCGTGCTAACCGTTACTCCACAGGTGTGGACAAAAGATGTTTATTTCACACAGAATTTACCCCTCGAATAAGTCTTTGTTAAAGATTAATTATAACACTTGATCTATAAAAACAGAAAAGCAACAAACAAAACAAAGGAAAAACAAACAGAATCGTGCATAAGAAGTTCGTTCACGTGTAAACCTAAGCTCTTATGGAATTAATCAGTTTACCAAAGTGGATTTAGCATATGACAGCTGGTCATTCTTTTTGTTTAAGATTTTACATTTTCTGAACCTTGAGAGTTAACAAAGCTTTATTTTGAAAAGTTGTTACAGACATGGTCTCTTAGGTGCATTTCAAATAAAATCATTGCTCATTCAATTCAAATAAAACGAACTTCACTTACTACAAATATTTTAGAAACTAAATATGTATTATAAATTATATTTTCCTTACAGATATATCCAACATCCTGTCAGGAAATTCTTTATATTTTTACGTTAATAAACTAATTCCAAAATTCTGTTTTTTATGTAATAGTAAAAAAACCCGGACATTTTGTAAATCTGATTTCAGATTAGTAGCACAGTGACAGCATGATAGTTTGAATAATTTCGTGGTTCGAATTATTCAAATTGAAACTTTTTTATTACTTATTCAAATTTATTCCCAATACTTTTTGCAGCGACATTTTACTGAAGACTTAATTAACTTCTTATTCCCAAAACATAAATTTTGTTACAGAAATTTTTAATGGCTTCGAAATGGGCTTGTCAGCAGTCATTTCTACAACAATTTCAATAAGTACATTAATTCAAATGCATAAGTAATGTATTGCAATGAATAATTTTCAGGGGCTCTGATTATTCTAAAGGTCTGGTTTTTGCCAATACTGTACATCCAGAAAAGTAAAGATTTGAACCCTAATATGTCCTGAAGATTTGTCTTTGTTAAAGGGTTTTGTTACAGAAATTTTCACATTACTTGATTACTTGTACTTCCATTTCTTTTGACTCAGAATAAATGCATTTTAAAAGTAAGCATTACAATGAATACTTGACATTGCATAACCAATTATATGACAATTAGCAAAGTAGCCACTCAGAGATTAATGAAGGATCGAGAATATTATGTCCTCAGCTTTCAGGAATACTGATACTAAAATAAGTCTCTACATAAAGAATGTGTTAATATGTGAATAAGCAGTTGATACAGTGTCGTTAAATAACAAAGAAGAATACGTGAATACGACCAAATTATTTGCGTAAATCTTGAAAACATATACCAGTATGCACCACAACCAAAAGAAAAAAATATTTAAAATTCCGAGACTGTAAATTAAAAATGCTTTACAAAATTATGCATCTCTGGAATGTAGGGAACACAACAGAATTTATTAGTCCACTAGCAATGGCTCTAACAAATAAAAGTTACATGTCACAAAAATCCAGGCCCTGCTCAACACATAAGTCACAAGACCAAGGGCACCAGAATGGCACTAATCACAAAACTAAGAGTATCAGAATGACACTGAAAGAATAAGAAAATACATGTATTTAATAATAACCATGATGATACTACCATACAAACCATGCAAGCGAAATCAGTTTAAAAAAAGAAAAGTTAACACAAGTCCAAATTAGAAACATCAATTTTGATTGTCCATAGTTGTCTTCTGAATGTTTAATAATGCTTTATCAGCTACGTGGTTATCTGGTATCAGTTGGATGGATCATTATTCCATAGATATTACATTAGCATTGAGGCTTTAAGGTGTGGAACAAGTTGGGAGTTTATAATTTTTTGGCAAGATGAAGCCAAGGATTCGCAATAGATTACAGACAATTGTCCTATGGTTGGGGAAAACCTTGAATCATATTATGTTCCTCTAATTACTCAGAGGTTATATGTTAGATGGTGTTTGGGTAAAGGAAGGTAAGTCATAAAAATGAGTTTTGAAATAAATGAAAATCTAACCTCAGAAAGAAAACACATCAAGTGCTAGTATTATTTTGTTTTCTGCACGTCCACTTGTCAATTTGAGTGCGCTCCTTGTATGAGAGCGTCCATAAAGTAACTTTCCCACTCGTCTCACAGCTAGCAACCACATGTTGCGCGAAGCGACTGAGTGTACGTGATAGAGTAATGTCCTGGCATGGCACATGCACTAGCAGAACTTCCCGAGTGCTCTCAGTAGCTTCGTTGCAGTGGCTGAAGATGGATGCTCCTATTCCAGCTCCCACTGCATGTGAAGTGCGATCAGTGATAAAGTTTTTGAATGCACAGGGCATAGCGTCAATCGAAATTTATCGTCAGCTGTGCCAGGTCTATGGGCCTAACTAATGTCCTGAGAAGCAGACGGTGCGTTGCTCCACAAGGTCGTCTGTGATGATGGTTGGCCTCCCACTGCACTCGTCATGCACATTTTGGCGTTCTGCTGAAAATTGCAAAGCACCATCTGCTTGCACATGATGTTAGGCCCATAGACCTGGCACAGCTGACGATAAATTTCAATCGGCGCTATGCCCTGTGCATTCAAAAACGTTATCACTGACCGCACTTCACACACGGCGGAAGCTGGACTAGGAATGTCCATCTTTAACCAATGCAACGAAGCTATTGAGAGCACTTGGGAAGTTCCGCTAGCGCATGCGCCATGCCAGGACATTACTTTATCACGTACACGCAGTCGCTTCGTGTAACATATGGTTTGCTAGCTGTGGGACGAGTGGGAAAGTTACTTCATGGACGCGCCTCAAATAATGGCAGTTGACTTAATATGTCAACATATATGTCGAACTTGGAGTCAGGCCACAAAGGGAAACTAGAGGAGAGGGATTTGATCCGGTGCAGTGGATTGAACTTTGGCATAACTCAGTGTGTCGAGCACTTGATAGCTACATAGAACCAAGGAATCGGGTTCGATCCCCAGCCCCAGAGCAAATTTTCTCCTCTAATAACCATTGTTAACATTTGTTAACGTAACAGATATACTCTGTAGGACCAAAAATTCATCTTTACGTACCTACTAATCACTGATTATCTCCTTTATTCACTGGAATGCGACCGATTAGAGATTAACGTAGTTAAGCTCCTGTTTAAGTCCTAACCGAAGTCGATGCACAGCATAAATGCTTAATCAGGGTTTAGGTGGCAATTTTAACCAGGGGTTACATTAATTGATATTGATGCAAGTGGCCATAAGAGACATAACCTGCTGTAATACAACTTTGGAAAAGGGCTAAAAAAAAGTCTGATTCAAGGAAGAATTCTATTTACAACTTAAAAAGTATGTTAGGAATGTTAAAGATATCCTCATTTTTTTCACTTATCTAATCCGAAAAGGGGGGGGAGAGACAGGAGGAAGGATAATCGAAGACAAAAATGAAAATATCTGAAAGATACATATTTTACAGGTCATGTTTTTTAACGTTAATAAATAATTTCACTTCATATTCATTACTTTATGTTGAAATGGTCCAGGTAATGATCAGAACTGTAACAATTTTACTACCGTATTAAAAGTTGGAGTAATGGTAGCTGTGGATATATTTGCAGGGTTGCCAGAATTAATAAGCTGCCTTATGCTGTGCACAAGTCAACCCAAAGAGTGAAATGTAAGACATTTCAACAATGTAGCAGCCTCGATTCTTTGTGGTCCAATAATTCATCATTGTTCTTTCACCATTTATTTCTAGTCTATGATTAAGTTACTTTCATGGTAGAAATATCTATCCGAAATATCTATGGTGTTTTTTCGTTAAAACATGGTAACTCCAAAAAACCCGTTTTGAGATACAAGCATTTTTATTTTCACTTTTCCTATATAAATCATAATTCTAGCTTACATACAAAAGTGAATGAAAATAACATAAGATTAGATGGAGATATCATGGCTATACCAAACGAAAGAGAATTGTTTATTATAATAGGGTTGCACTTTCAGCTAAAAAGGACCATTTTTGGAGTTACCATGTTCTGACTGAACACCAAAGATATAATCTTCTTGGCTAGTCGAGATAGATACTTAAAAAATTCATACATAAATAATATCGTTAAATGTTACAACCCAATGAATAGAATAACTAAATAAGCATAACTACGAACGCAATTTTCAACATTTCTATTTTATGATATGCAAGAAAATATAATTCCAGTCTTCATTTATATAATACTGTCTATAACAGTAGATTTCTGTTCTGAACCATGTTTACACAGACATTTCAAAACAGAGATTCTGTTATATACATGGAATTTACTGATAATAGTACATAATAATTTTGCATCGTATAAATACATGCAACACCATTTCATATTGATATTTCTTTCTCTCTCATGGAATTGTTATGTGTCAGCATACATCTGGTAGCTGGGCTCATCATCAATGAAAATAATAATAATAATAATAATAATAATAATAATAATAATAATAATAATGCATTAAATGAAATAATAATAGACATTCTTAGTGCATGGATGATCAGCAAATAATAAACCAGTGTTAGCATTGAAATGAAACAAGTAATCAGTACATGGCTAGTTTAGCACGCTCAAAGCATGGGTTTGTGAAATGTCTATGAAAATAAGAGAATAAAGAAAATACAAAATTAAGAATTTTATACAATTCATATTTTCGTATGAAAAGTGATCAATTAGTATGATTTAAATGACTGAACTATGATATGGAAATTCTGAGTGATCACACAGTGATAGAAAACACTGTTTAAAAGACTTCATTTGTATGAACTATTCAAAAGAAAGTTCGGAATCCTAAAAAGTTCACATTTTTTAAATTTCCTTCCATGTTGAAGAGAATAATACGATGTGTGTAATAAGAAAAATAATTTACCTTTACAATAAATTTCAAAATTAATTATTTTCGTCAACTACTTTCTGTATCTACAAACAACAGGCACAGTGACTATTTTGTATTTTAGATATGTGTCAATGAATAGCACTCTAAAATCAGGCTAGAACATGCACTAAATATTTACCCTATTTTTTTATAAAAATATTTGTACTGTTAAACAATAAAATATTTAGAGGACGCTTAAGGGAGATGAATGCTATGGATAAAAGTCAGAAAAGTAGAAAGTAAAGTTAGTTACATTTGACACAGTATCATGTGGAATGTTTGAAATGCAATTTCCCCTTATGCAAAGTAAGAGATATTAAAAAACATTAAGAAAATTGGCTCAATATGAGCCAAATCACGAATTACACGTTTTGAGCCTTTTTCTTACATTGTACTAATTCAGAAGATGCAATTTTCATACAAAATAAATTGATCATTACATTCTGGCACGTATGTAGATCTTTTGACACGGAAATTGGTTGCTGTTCAGAGAGTAAAGGCTGGTTCACAATAAACCGGGGGAAACGACGACGTGAACGAGAACGAGAACGGAAATAATGTTAAAATAAAATATGTATTTAAATTGAGCGTTCACAATAGTTAATTGTGAATGTTCATTCTCGTTTTCGTTCCCGGTTTATTGTGAACCAGCCCTTAGTCCCACCTCGAATAACTCGAGAATCATGTGCACTGTGTCTGCATGCTTGTGTTTTATGTAGAGAGATTCGAAGTCTGGTCTTTGTAACAAGACAAGCTCTTATCGCTAAGCCATAAAGGCTTTGTAGGAAACAGTAAAACCTCGCTAAAACATATCCTCTATAAAAAGGAAGCCTGCACAAATGAAAAATAAATTTGGGAACAGAATGATTTCCTATGTAAAACGGAAAACTGTCTAATGCGAAAATGGAATCATTTTTGGGCACCATTTAGGTAAAAAAAAACCGACTAAAGCGGATAATTTTAAGCGTAACTGTTGCTAAATTCTTTCAAACCATTTTTAATTTTGCGATAATACTGTAGGAAGCATGACATAATTTTTTTGTGAGACTGTACATGCAATGATCTGGAAGAGTTTCGCTATTCTTTATCTCGCGTTGGGAGTGAAGCTTCTCTCACCATGTCATTATTCTGTGTTTGTAAAGGAACCGGGCAGGTTACTGACCTCCTGTACTATTACTGCTTCCAACCCTCTTGCATTTTCTTCCATTTATTCTCAGTTTTGTGCTAACAAACCAATACAGTGATAAAGGATGGTGGGAGTAGAATAAAACTGTGAGTAATTACAGTGTAGTGTCAATTTAGTTTCACATTTTCGTTTATTTATTCTGAGTTTTGTGCTAATATGGCAATACAGTGTTAAATAACAGTGCGAATAAAGTAAAACTGTGCGATTTAATAAAAAAAAGCCTAGATGACCAGTTCTATCATGGAAGAGTGGCTTCATAATTTTAATGGAGCAATGAAACGTCAAGGTCGTAAGGTCATACTGTCTATTTTCCATCAAACACAACAGATGGATCAGGGCGAAATTAATCTAATTGATTTTCCAAAGAAAACACAACGTTCCCTTCACAAAAAGGTCAGGCGGCAATGCACTTTACTAGAACTGTGTGCCAAGAAAACTACAAGGGCTTCAAAATAAGTGGGAGGGAGGGACTTTACTAGAGGGAGGGGGGTGCCAAGGGGGAGGGAGAGAAGGGGGCTGCAATTACGTAAGTTAACAATTATGAAAATAAAATTCACTTTGCATGTACTGTAGTAACTTTTATATCAAAAATTTCTTCATTATGTTCTTCCTACAGTCAGCATATTGCAGTAGTCTATTCTTAATTTTGCCAAAACTCAACCCTTTGTAAAACAAAAACCTGTGAAAGCGGAAAAAAATTCTGGAACGATCGCGTTTTGTTTTAGGAAGGTTCTACTGCATATCATTCTGTGACATACAGATATGTCACTGCTATGACTTGATTTCATTCTCAGACCTCAATGCTTAATATTTCCCCGTGTGAATCTCACTTTAACCCAAACGACACAGACAAATTCACGCTATAAGAGAGCGACTCACCATGCTGAATGGTGAACAGATATACATTATTTTGCAAGGGGAATAAAATTACAAGATCTTTTTTATTTTATTTTAGTGGGTTATTTTACGACGCTGTATCAACATCTAGGTTATTTAGCGTCTGAATGAAATGAAGGTGATAATGCCAGTGAAATAAGTGCAGGGTCCAGCACCGAAAGTTACCCTGCATTTGCTCGTATTAGGTTGAGGGAAAACCCCAGAAAAAACCTCAACCAGGTAACTTGCCCCGACCAGGATTCGAACCCGGGCCACCTGGTTTCGCAGCCAGACGTGCTGACCGTTACTCCACAGGTGTGGACTACAAGATCTTCTCGCCACTCTTTACCAATATACAGGAACTGATTAGGATATATAAAAGGCTTTAAAAATTTTATGGTAACTCACCAGTCAGGCAAAAATTTCACTAATCAGCATGGTCAAACTACAGAAACGCAATTAAAAAGAAAGAATTTCTTTCACTTGTCGAGCAAAAATTTTCACTCGACATAGCTGAATGCTTTTTCAAGTCCTGGATACGTATTCAATATTTTCTTGGGGGGAAGGATCACAGACATACAGATACACACATAGAGTAGAATCCCATTGGTCCGAACCCCGCTGATCCGAACATCCAAAAAGAAAAAAAGTAGTGGGAAGAGGAAAGAGAAGAAGAAGAAGAAAAAAAGTATTTGAACAAATAATAGTAGGGAAAAAAACTTATGATACTTCCTGAAGTACATGATTGTAGCCCGAGGGATATGTGCCAAGGGAAAAACTGTCCGATCCCCTGGTGTATATATTAATTTTACCCCGACTAGGAGTAAATTATTGCATTTAATTTCTGAAATTCTTATTACTGAAGTTTGCCGCAGCTATTTTATAGAGTGCATATGCACAGATACAAAGGAAATATAGCAACAATGATTGATATGTATCATTGTTAATATTTCTTTCCCTTAGGGAGAACTACTTTTCCCCCCTATGGAGGAAATATTATATTTCTCTCCTGATTTTGGTAACATCGAAATCGACATTTACTTGTTATGAAAAAAATTAATTTAATTCCAAGAGTACAGTATTGAGAAACTCAAAATAGACAATATACAGCACAACTTACTTTATCACTAGTGAATGAATTAGGGATTAGTCCTTGTTTCCCATACTATTACGATAATCTGTCAGTTCCTTCTAACAAAGAGCAGATATTCTTGATGAAGCGGTGATGTCCTGCCAACACTCCGTGGTTTACCTGCTTGCATTCCTGTCTCCTGCTTAATCCGAGCAGAAGAAAAAGAGAATATTGAATACATACCCAGAAACCCAACGAAAATGTTCAGTAACATAGTAAAAAAAAGACGGGTGTGAACCAAAGGCATATGTAACACAATAAAGTATATCTCTACATACACAAGACTATAATAAGTGTACAATGAACATTCAGAACCTAGATAAAGAATAAATACAGATGAAGTGCCTGAGCAAATCACTAAAGAAACTATTTCTAAAGGAAACAGAATTATATGTACATCGAACTGTTCCATGAAGCAGATATGCAAACAAAAAGAAAAAACTCCTCATTTTAATAACTTGCTAAAAGGCACTGATGAATATAGCTGACATGTGGATGTGGACTGGATATAATAAGATTGGATTTTTATGAAAAGAATCTTCTCACACATTCATGAAGAAAATATGGCATGGGAAGAAATGAGTTATTATGGGACAAATACAAATGACACACACTAGCATAATATATACAAAAATTAAGAAAAAAGGAAGAAGGATGTAATATGATATGGTCATATTACGCATATAGGAGAAAAGCATCCTAAAAAGAAATAAATGTTAGAATGATTCCTAATGACAGGAGGAGATGTGGAACATGAACAAAGCAGATGATAAGCAGAAATCACAGAACTTGGCCTACATGACACAATACTTGCAGTTAAAATAGATCAGTCTCTTGGGAACAAAATATGTTACAGCAGTTCATCGTGTATGGATTATGTTTTCTTTAAATGTTACCAGAATTAAATCAGATGTTGGAAAGGAGACGATCATAATTTCAGTAATATCAATACTCAAAAGCCATTTCTGCGCTGGAGATAAGTATCACCCTAGATCATATATGTAACAGATAACTCATTGCTATGTTAAAATCAGCAGCACTTTGAAGAAAACAACCGCCAGGATCGCCACCCGTCCACCATAAACGAACACGAGATGACAGTACAGTCGCTAATGCAATTCAAATGGGAATTATGACGTGATAATACACTTATGAAACAATTAAGATGGCAGCACAGTAAAAGACAAAAGAAAGTTAACAAAGCCTATAAGGCCGACCTATCTGGGTATATAAATGATCTATGGTATCACCAACGCTTACAAATTTGAGGACACTGAATTTGGAAATTACAATAAAAAGATGGGATTGATTACAGTTTCTGTATTGCAGAGGATTATGCCATGTTCTTGAAATTCATCACTCACATAATACACAGTGGAAAGAACTAACAATACACGGAGGAGGGAGGAAAGAGAAAAAGAAAGTTTACAAAATTTAGTTTGTAGGGTATGTTCTCTCAAGTTAAAATCATAATAAGTACACAGATAACGTTCAGAATTGCTTGGACTGGGTTCTGGAAAGAGAAAATGTGTCTTTCTTCTGCTCCTGAGCAATTGTTTAACATCGCATTGATATGAATCACAAGATAAAATCAAGAAACTAAAGTAACAGGATAAATTTCGGTGAGTAAATTGGTTTCTAACACTGTACTTAAATAATTTTAGGTAAGAGACAACAGATACGAAGGGTACATAGAAAGAACGAACTTTGACCACATTTAAAAAAAATGAGTTATACGTGTTGTGTGGAGTAGGATTTCATGTAGCTTAATCCTATGAATGAAACACTGTGATAATGTGAACAGTCTAAGTGCTACGACAGATTTTAGATTTGGCATACGAGGAAAGAATATCCTACACACAGACCTTAAATTGTTCTCCTGAACAATTTGCTAAAGTGGACCAAGCTCGTTCTTTCTCTATACTCTTCATATGGGTTTCCTTCGAAACTGCAATCAACTTGGGACTCCCCATTACCATGATCAGTGCCTTCAAGCAATTCAGAAGTGAAAGTGAAAAGCTGTGTATTTGGACAAAATGTAATTCTCATTGCCTCTGTTGTGAGGACTTTTCACTGTGTCATAACTGCAGCATACCCGAGCAAGTTGTTTGTTCATGTGCCATTTGGAGGTGGTAGAGGTGGTGGTTGCATTTCCACATCATCAAAGTAGCTGTGTTGCAAAGCCTCCATTGCTGACACTCGCTTGTTTGGATCATAGGTCAGAAGTTTCTGAAACAAGAGCGAAGGGTCATTTGTAAATACCAGAGCTTGTGAATACACCTTATGTTGTTTTTTAAATAGTAGTATGGATCAGCATCAGCCTTTAATCATAATGCCAATCTAGTAAAAGTAAGTGAGCACAAGAAAGCGAATACATTCACTATCATATGCTTAGTTCACCGTCTTCTAGGTAGCCTGGCTTCAATCCCTGGTTAGATCATGTTGGAATTTGTGGTGAACAGACACTGCAGAGTGTTTTTCTCGGAGTACTCCACTTTCCCAACTTTCTCTCCCCCTCATTTCATTCATCATCGGCAATAGTTAAAAATAGTCTGGAATGAAGTCTTGAGGTAGTACATTCACAGTCTAGAAGATACAGTCACGAAGCTCAATACGTATTAAATATGGATCCATAGATAATTGCTAACCACTAGGATCGCTAATATCGCCTCATTACAGACAATGTGAGCACAGTCTATTGTTCCTAGCACCTTCACAACTCAAGCTTTGTGACTGTATATACTAGACTGTGGTACGTTTCTAATGCTCATAAAGGAAAGGTTTGGGGATCTGGCCTCTAGAATTTATCAGATACTTGTCTACTTGTACAAGAGCATGGCTGTTCGGCTATTCAATCATTAACAGAATAGGAGTGGTAAACACAATAAGCCTCATGCTGCAGTGCAAGCCTTCGGGTCCTTCCTCCGTACCAGAGAGAAGAGAGAGGGGGACAGGGAGGGAGGGAGAGGGGAGAGGGAGAAAGAGGGGGAGAAAGAGGGAGGGGGAGAGATTAGAGGGAGGGAGGGAGGGAGGGAGGGAAGAGAGAGAAAAGAAAAGGTCTGGCTCTGTCAGGGCTGAGGCAGAATAGTCCACCTGTCAGCATCAATTCACGAATACCACTATTTGTCACAATTGGAACAGTAATCACATCGTACATGTAAACCTCAGTGCAACAAGCCATCCTGGGTGGAACCCCATACTCGGTATTACACACCAACCAATTTCTGAATTGTGAAATGTTTCTTTAACATCAAAGCGTAAGTTAATTTTAAGTCTTAAGACCATTCAATTTCTCTTCAAGTATATCTTCTCATGTTTAAATCTTTATTTTTAGTCATCTTATATGCAGGTCTTCCTCCTTTACAGTAATATAATTCAATTTCAGAATTCTGGAGTTGTTCAATCCTATGAGATGTTGTAATCATTGCTGCATATACAGTAAAATTGTGCTATTACGAATTTTTCAGAACAACGAAATAATTTTTTAATCCCAGCCACTTTACTATTAAGAGAAAGGAAAAGGCCTAAGGCATCCTGCCTAGGACTGACGCACGGAATGTGTCCGCTGTTCAGTCCTCATGGGGAAAGAAATTTTCTCATGAAATTTCGGCCAGTGTATGGGACAGGTGCCCATCCAGCATAGTGATGCACTTGGGGAGCTATGATAGGTAGCAAAATCCGGTTGCGAATTGCAGCTATAATGGCTGGGGGGATCATTGTGCTAACCATACAATACCTTCATTCTGGTTGAATGATCGTCCACCTCTGCTTCGACATGTGGATGTGGGGCCAGCAGCTGGCTGGTCGGTCTAGGCCCTTCACGGGCTGTAGCACCACGGATTATTATATTATTTTACTATTTCCCAGGACAGGACAGGATTTTTTCTCGTTGCCAAACTTTCAGAACGGCCAGAGGTTCACTCAGCCTCCTATAAAATTGAGTATCATTGGGTCTTTCCAGGGGTAAATGGCGGTCAGAGTGTGGTGCCGACCACACCACCTCATTCTAGTGCCGAGGTCATGGAAAGCATGGGGCTCTACCTCCATGCCCCCCAAGTGCCTTCATGGCATATTACGGGGATACCTTTATTAATTTATATGTTAAAAATGTTCAGTTTAAAGAACCCATAAGTAACGAACTATTCAGTTTAACATAATAATAATTCATCCTGCTACAAAAAAAAAAAGTTATTTTAACGAAATTAGCCTAATAAGCAGTTAAAAATTACTTAAAATAAATTCGAAATAAAATAAAATAAACAAGTTAACGCTAGGCATTGGTCACCTTTGGTTTCAGCAAGTTTTCTGAGTGCACTTCTGTTGTTGTTTTTTATGGTTTGAATTTAATTTAAATGAAACAAGCTAAGGGGGATGAAGTTACAGGAGAATAGAGAAAGTTACACAACACAGAACTGCACGCATTGTATTTTTCACCTGACATAATTAGGAACATTAAATCCAGACATTTGAGATGGGCAGGGCATGTAGTACGTATGGGCAAATCCAGAAATGCATATAGAATGTTAGTTGGGAGGCCGGAGGGAAAAAGACCTTTAAGGAGGCCGAGACGTAGATGGGAAGATAATATTAAAATGTAAGGGAGGTGGGATATGATGATAGAGAATGGATTAATCTTGCTCAGAATAGGGACCAATGGCGAGCTTATGTGAGGGCGGCAATGAACCTCCGGGTTCCTTAAAAGCCAGTAAGTAAGTAAGTAATTTAATAAAATCGAAGAACTAAACAGAGGAGAGAAGAAAAGCGAAGTTGCAAGAAAATATGGCATAAGTGCATCGACACTTTCAACATTTCTCACAGTAAAAATTGAGAAATGTATTGAATCTGACGCCATTGGACCTCAAAGAAAGAAGTCAAACTGTTAAAATAATACTTATTAGGCCTACTGTATCAATCTCAAAGGTAATATTTTGAGTGATCGATTCAGAACCCAATCTCATAGACTGTAATATTTCAAGAAATCGATTTGACAAAATGGCTGTAAATGTAACAACACCTAACCTATATAATCCTACGTACTTTTTGCTTTGTAGAACTTAATTTTTGGTTCTAACAAGGCTATGATGAATGAAAAATATTGTAAAATATGCAAGAATAATACGTATTCAGTTGTCAAAAATGCATAATTATCATTAGGGCTATGGTACCGATTCTTATTGAAGTTGCAATATAATATAGATATCAATCAATCAATCTTCTTAATGTATCCAGCTGTTTGCTGACAACAAAGTCCGCTATAGTCCACTGTAGTCTATTCAGTTGTTTTGCACGAGAAATGAGGGATATTTTGATCGGTGTTCATTATAGATGCCTGTTATAGTAGCCAGTGTTGGGGTGTAGTCAATATATACAGCAGGGCTGTGTCTTCTGCAACCGGTATTGATGAGTTTAATTGACTTCTTTTGTGGTTTATGGATGGACAGTATTGTCTCAAAAAACTATTGATTCCAGAACTTCAGAAATCACTGATATCATCATAACTGCAGCAAAACAGTCTATTCCCACTATCAAACAACAATCTTGTAGACCTATGAACATCTGGTGGAATAATGATTTAACTTACATGAGAAAACCAACAGCAATCTGCTCGGTGACAATGGATGAAAACGAGGACAGTTGATGACAAAATAAAATATAATAAAGCAAGAGCAATTCTCAGAAGAAGTATTCTTGAAGCCAAAAGAACAAGCTGGCAGCGATTTGTTGGGTCTTTAAACCGAAATACTCCGCCTACAACTGTATGGAAAAGATTTAAAGCCATAGAAGGCAAGAGTTACGAACACATCCCTCACCTTAAAGATAGTAATCAAACAATAATAACAGAAAATGTTAAGAAGGCAGAACTCTTAAATTCACACTATGCCCAAAGGCTGACTAATAATTCATCATGGCCTAAATATATGAATAAAGAAGAACAATATCTTACAAGAAATTTTCAACTCATTTTTCATCATGATGATATAACAGACAATGCTTTTACCACTGAAGAAATAAACTTGGCAATATCAGAGCTACACAATTCTGCTACAGGAGAGGATAGTATAGATATATCTACAGTAAATAACCTAATCCAGGTACAGTATCTATTATTCAATAATATGGGACACAATTTGTAGGCAAATTTAATGAATTTTCGGTTTAACGAAATTTCACTATAACGAAAATAATTACAATATCCCCTTCCAGTTCGATATACTGGCATTTCACTGTAGTTGACTAAATTTCCGTTTAAATTTAATTTTGGGTGAGTATTCAATAGTTGGTTTTTGAAAATATATCAAACATTTTTTTTACAGATGAGATCCCAACTCATTTTACAATATATGATCTCCACCAAAATAAATAAATAAATAAATACTAAAATTTATTCCTTGAGAAATTTTAATGTGTTTCCTCACCAAAAAAAGATCCTTGCCCACAGTGTCTAGCATGGGCACAACTTCTGACATGTCCTGGGCCTCCCAACGGGGAAACATGCTTTTGTAGTCTGGCAGGCTTGACACACCAGGCCACACATCCTCATCAGGTGTGCCTAGTGTCCGAAAAATCCTAAATAGCTGGTCAATCTCGGAGTCTCCTGGAAACAGTGCTCGACGTGTCAGCTGAAAGGAAGAGATAATCTAAATAAACATGAAGGAAAGGTTGCAGATCATGTTTGATGCAGATGATCTAAATCAATGACTTGATTCACAATCTTTAAATCTAGTAATGAAGTCTATCAATACTGCAAACTCACATTGAGGACCTGTATCATTTTCGCTTTCAATTTTCCATTTTGTACGATTTTAACTTAAAAACACTGAAAAACAAAGAAATGCAGCCTGCAAACACAACAGTGCAAACAAATGCAATGCAAAAATATAGGATACATTTGTTTCAATGTAGAACAGAGTAAGTGTAGTCAATTTTAGTCATTCTATTATCTTGGAAGCGGTATGGATGCTTTCATCACAGATTTCACCGTGGTTAAATGAGGTGTCAGCTAACTATCTACACTAATAATAAATCTGTAGCCAAAATTATTCTGGTAATTTTCGCTTTTCCAAAATTAATTGGTGTTAACATGTATAATTAACCATCCTGAAACCGAAAATAGCTTTTTTTTTTAATTTTTGTTTGTATGTCTGTCTGTCTGGATGTTTGTTACCTTTTCACACGATTATGGCTGAACCGATTTATATGAAAATTGGAATATAAATTAAGTTCGTTGTAACTTAGAATTTAGGCTATATGGCATTCAAAATATTTTATTTAAAAGGGGGTTATAAGGGGCTTGATTAAATAAATCTAAAATATTCCCTTATTATTAATTTTAATGAAAAATATTACATAACAAAAGTTTCTTTAAAAATAATTTCGATAAGTTTTATTCCGTGAAAAATTTTGATAGGACTGATATTTAATGAGATAAACGACTTTCAAAATTACAATAACAATGCCATCTAAGGCGGTGTAATGAAATAAAAAACAAATGACTTCTCTATAAGGGGCCTTGGACAATAACAATCCTAAAAGCTATGAAACAGAGTCTCCAGAAATGTTTCTGTGTTTGTATGAAGTAATAGGAAGCTAAATTAACCGATTTGTATAATTAATTATTATTTCACCATTGGAAGTGCAACCATCTTTGAAAGTTTCTCTAGATGGACATAATGCTATAAAATTACAGTAACTTCAGTGAATTGAGGACAGGTAAGATTTTCTTATGCACAGAAAACTTTTCCATTTTTCCTGTATTTCCAAAAATAAAAACAAAGAAAGTGGTCTCTAGATCAAAATGATCGCATTTTAATTATTTAAATACAATTTAAAAATACCATAATAAACGATTTATTGTTCTATCAAACACGAATGTTCCCTGGATCAAATGTCTATTTTAATTTGTAATTACTTTATATTTATTTCCATCACAGATTTCACCATGGTTACATGAGGTGTCAGCTAGCTATGTATTAATAAATAACTGCACAGAAATTATATTTTAACTGTGATATCATAACCCATGATTACTACATTTTTAACCGAAAATGATGCACTTCACCACTGCATTCTTCTTTTCTAAATCACTCTTCAATCAAGTTCTTGCAATACAAAACGAGTTTTCAGGTATAACTCCCTGTAAAGTTGATTTAAATAATTTCGAGGGAAAAATTGTTCCGGGGCCGAATATCGAACCAGGACCTTTGGTTAAACGTACCAATCCTCTACAAACTGAGCTACCCGGGAACTCTACCAGACACCAATCCAATTTTTCCTTCTATATCCACAGACCTCAAAATGGGCTGACAACCATCAAGCCTGAGAGTTCAATTTGCATAATACACATCACTAAGTCACACAGAGTTAGTGTGCACTCAGTGTTGGTTGCTTGACGATTGTCAGCCCACTTTGAGGTCTGTGGATATAGAGGGAAAAATTGGATCGGTATCATGATAGAGTTCCCAGGTAGCTCAGTTGGTAGAGCATTGGTATGTTTAACCAAAGGTCCCAGTTCGATACCTGGCCCCGGAACAATTTTTCTCTTGAAATTATTCAAGTTCCTACAATGTAAGGATATTTTAACAATAACTTGATTTCAAGTTTTCTTCAGTGACAAATCAGTATCTTCAGTCGATGAAGAAACCAGTCAGCATGTCAGAATAAAGAAGCATTTCACCCTGATTTTGGCAAGCAGATAGTGAAGCAACCAAATTCAGTGATGGTCTGGAATGTGTTTTCTTGGAATTGTTAACATTTACACTTTGTGGAAGGAACTATGACACATGAGCAATATATCACAGTACTCAGAACCAGGTTATTATCTCAATTATAGAAATGGTTTAGTGAAAATGAATGCATCTTTATGCAAGATGGAGCTCCATGCCACAAAGCAAAAAAGTGATGGAATTTTTACGAGAAACAATGTAGAAGTACTTGATTGGCCTGGAAACAATTCCGACATGAATTCCTTAGAAAATCTATGGGCTATAGCAAAGGAAAAAACCCGTAAAATCTATGTAACAACAATGGCTTGTCAGAAAAAATCACTAAATTTGGTTTAATGATGATGAAATAAAATATCAGTGTAAAACGATAATAAGCGAGGGCTTGTCCAGTTGAATCAAGTCACTTAACAAAGTTAAGGGGCTGCATACAAAGTATTTAATGTCATGAACCTAATTATTTGTAACATGATAAATGCAATTATATCATCGAAACTTTAAAAATGGCTTTAAAATACGAAAATCCCTACTACACTGTTTAATCCCCTAACTGAAAAAAACACTGTAAAAACAACAAAAATAAAGTTCAAAATAAATTTTGCAAAATCCGACTTAAAACAATGTGCAATTATATCATCGAAACTTTAAAAATGATTTTTGATGTTTTCTAATAACATTGAATCCGACTTAAAACAATGAAAATGCATCTCTTTTCTTCGTATTACATAAGGTTTTAAGATATACTATGATTTCACTTTTCGATCAGCACTCCTCCAGCAAACATCTGACACAGGTTGGAGGTATAAACCGAAAAAAAAAGCTAATGTATTTTATGAGTTTATGACTTATTTCCGGTTTCTTATGGTTGTTGGCAAGTTATTTAGTACTTCTAATAAATAAAAAGTCATTGGTCCCTTCTATTAAGAACTTTCATAACAGTTCAAAGTGAGGTCTATGCAATGAACAAACAAGGGTGTGGTTTTCAGTATTTAAAAGAAAAGTTTACCAGTTTGAGTGAAGGCAAATTAAACGAGGGCATTTTCATCGGTCCACAAATTCACAAAGTAATGGCTGACCCTTTGTTTGAGCAAAAGCTTTCCGTTACAGAAAGAATGGCATGGCATGTTTTCAAAGAAGTTTTCTCAAATTTCCTTGAAAATTCTAGGGCAGACAACTACATAGAACTTGTTATGGAAACCATGTTAAGTGCATATGACAAAATGGAGTGTAATATGTCCCTCAAAATATACATTTTACATTCTTATTTGGATTTCTTTCCTCCTAACTTTGGAGCAGTAAGCGACGAGCATGGGGAAAGATTTCATAAAGAAATATCTGAAATGGAAAGGCACGATAAAGGAAGATCATCATCCAACATGCTTGCAGACTATTGTTGGTTGCTTGTAAAATACAGTCTCGGGTCTAGTTATAAACAGAAGTCATCCAGAAAATTATTTTAAATGAAATTTTTCTCATTATAAGCATGACAATTTTTTCTTGTCGTGTTTTATACTATGTAACATCATTTTTGTATCTAGTACATATTTTTCAAGTATTATGAGGCATTTTGAATCCATAGTGTGTTGTAATTTTATCAGTAGCAGTGAAAAATTAAAAACAAATAAGTTTTGTCATAAAAAATTCAATTCATTTTCCCCGAAAAATGGTATGTGATGGGGCAATTTGAATTTTAAATTCAGATTTAGGGCACACATATTAGTAATATTCACCTATTTTTATTTCTGAGCGAGACAAAAAGTAAAAATTTGTTGTTCAGTGTAATTTGTCAAGTCTGTACTCTGTGTTATACCCTTCCTATAGACCAAGTCGTCCCTGATTAATGGCTTTTGCACAGGACTTCAAAAGGAAGGACATATTATTGGCATTAATTTTCGCATTTATGGAAGAAAAAAAAAGTCATTTATAGGATTACAAAGCTCTCAAGTCATGCTTTGAATACGATCAACGTCTTTCTCTCACCATCTCAGCAAATATACAGCCCAGGCTCCAGACGTCAACAGACGTGGAGTAGAACTTGCTTCCCAGCAGGATTTCAGGAGCGCGGTACCACAGAGTCACGACCTCATGTGTGTATGTGCGCACAGGCATGCCAAATGCACGTGCCAAACCAAAGTCTGCAATTTTGATGTAACCTCGTCTGTCAATCAGCAGGTTCTGAGGCTTCAGGTCCCTATGCAGAACTCTGTGTACATGGCAGTATGACACCCCCTTGAGAAGCTGGTGCAGATAGCTCTGCAACAAAGTGAGAAAGAGCGAGAGACAACAAATCAGTATAGAGAATGAATACCACACAAAAATACACAAAGTGGGAGAAATGGAAGAGAAAGATAGAAAAAAATAAATAAAACAGGAGGATGACAGTAACATAACATATGGAGGCACCGGCATAGCTCAGTTGCTAAGGCACTTGCCTGCCGATCTGGAGTTGCGCTCTGGCACAGGTTCGATCCCCGCTTGGACTTATTACCCGGTTGGGTTTTTTCTCTGGTTTTCCCCAACCATCAGGCGAATGTCAGGTATTGATATTGCCACTCCCATCGATACTAAATAAGTAGTGAAGGAGAGACTGAGCAAGGAATATAAAAAACAGAGAAATGAAGAGAAAATGGCGAAAAGAAGGAAAGAAAAAAAAGACAAATGGTAAAGAAGAATGAATTTTTTTACTTGGTTATTTAACGACGCTATATCAACAACGAGGTTATTTAGCGTCGATGGAATTGGTGATAGCGATATATTTGGCAAGATGAAGCCGAGGATTCGCCATGGATTACCTGACATTTGCCTTACGGTTGGGAAGAACCTCGAAAAAACTCAACCAGGTAATCAGCCCAAGCAGGAATCGAACCCGTGCCCGAGCACAACTTCAAATCAGCAGGCAAGCGCCTTAACCGACCGAGCTATGCCGGTGGCTAGAATGGAAGTGAGGAATCACTAAGTACGTTTTAGTTTCTGGCATGTTCGAGATACTTATTAATATTAAAAATTATTATTATTATTATTGGTTTGCAGTTATCTTATTAAAGAAAAGCTTGTCACATAATAATTATGTTTAAAGTAAAGTTACCAGATTTTTTTCACAATATCCGGTGACAGATATCGATGCATAAAGACACACCTTAACATATCTGTTAGTTTCTTGTTCACTTATATTGTTTTTACACAATTTAAAGAATTAAAATACTGTACTCATTCTATTTACAGACTAAACTATTGTTTTTTAGAAGAGTGAATTTTTTAAGCAGGTTTTCTCTATATCTCAATTTTTCAGCAAATTCCTGACAGGTGATGTTGACAATTTCTAAACTCATTCTGGATTTTTGGGATGTCCACATCATGTTCACTGAAGAAATATTTCCAGGACAGACAGACAGTTCAATCAACTTCTGAAGTTGTGCGCAAGGAATAGTTTTCTCAGAAAAAATAAATGAAAATTTTACTCAATTTTGAGCAATGAATAGCATTTTCTTCATTCCACTTTGCTATTTCTCTGAAGTCACATATTTGTTCATTAAGAAATTTCATAAAATTATTTTCATCCAGTCAATATGAGTACATTTGAAGAAAATGTCCTCTCTCTTCAAATTCTTCTTTCTAGAGGAGGTCGCAGTAGTACAAGTACATTTCGTAGACATCTTATCTTGTGAATGAATAATATAGGCACTGGGATATTCAACATCATTTGTATAAAATTCATGAGACACACTAAGCTTTCCATTGTGAAATAAGAGCCACTTCTTCTATAAAGATGTCCAAAAGTTGCTTAATTGATGGAAGAATAAATATATCTTCTTTCCTGGAGTTCAGTTTTTTTTTATTAACTTCGATAATAATGGAAGATCCAACTGCAGTTACGTTCTGACCTTCAGTTTTAATTATGCAATGAAGAATTTATTTTGGAATGCGACAGCATAGATTTTGTTAATTTTTTGTATATTTGTACCATACCATAAGATATAAAAAAAATATTGTTTTTTTTTTTTTTTAATTTCAACCAACTATTTTTTTATACTTTTTAAACTGTAAAAAAAAAAAAAAAAAAAAAAAAACAATTTGCTAACCACCATAAATATAAATGCCAGTTATTAGAAAACTATATTAGTTACAGATCTGAGACAGGTGTCATTTCAAAGCATATGAATAGGACTTTATTTGATATAGGCCTACAACATGACAATTGAGGATTTTTTTTTTTCGAAATACACTGCTCATTTTTATAAATTTTGAGTTTTCACACAAACGGATTTTTTTTTTAATTTGCTCCCAAAGGTACATGAATTCTATCACTCAGTCCAAATATTACGGTGATACCTAATGGTGTCATGCAAAACTTAAATTTTCTTCTTAGCAGTCCATTTCATGTAGATTACAGTTTGGAAAGGAGAAGACGTGTCACTTGCATAATATACTTGAAAAGAAATTCCTGCTGAGAATATAGAGCTTCCGGGTCGTAGTCATATTAAGAATATGTAGACACAGTTGTAGCTTTAAGCCACTTAAATGCCTCTTTGAGCTCCCTTGGTCAATCTCTAGTGTATAAGAAATGGAGTTCTAAGAAGTATTGCAAACAAAAGATGGAGATGATTGAAAGGACCTACAAAGAGTTATTGTTTACTTATGGAGATGATTCAGATGGGGAAAATCATCATAGTTATCATTTAGAAATGGTTCAGCAACTGAAAGAAAAATGTTAAACATCAAGTAAAAATGAAACGCTCAAGATTTAAACAGTTTTTACCAAAAAGCTAGTCCTACAAGAAAATTGAACATGAATTTGGAGTAACTACAATGCAAGGAAGAAAAAAAAAAAAAAAATGTAAAAGAAAAAAGGAATTTCGTCATCAGATTCCAAAACTGGAAAAGCTTTATCTGACGATACAGTCAACTTAGTACAGTTATTTTACTGCAGTGATGAAGTCAGCAGGCAAATGCCAGGGAAGAAAGACTATATTTCAATCAAAGACAAGGATGGTTGTAGAACTCATGTCCATAAGTGTCTGATTCTTGCTAATCTCTTGAGAAATTTACCGAGTTAAGAACAAGGAACTGCTTTATACCAGGAGCTAGTGAGACTTGCTTTGTGTGTGTGTTTTTGTAAGTGTACATGCATATGTGGGTGCGTGTGTGTGCATGCGCACTCAACGCATCAGAATGTAAAGCTCAAGATTGATGGTGCTAACTTATGGAAAATAACCCTGCAAGAAAAATGAGGGAGGGGAAGGAGGGGGAGGAAGAGAGGGAGAGAGTTAGCTCTCGGCATGGTTGAGAAATGAAAAACAAATTTTGCCTGGGGCCCTCTATCAGGGATAGAGCTCTTTTGCATAACAAATCTATATCATGATAAGGATTTTGTGGCCAAGAAACCAATGGACAATGGGTCTGAAGGTAACTAACATTCTTAGAATTAACTTCTTTTAGAAGGGAATGAAGCTAGAAGTCTAATGCAATAGAATTATAGCACATACCTAACCCTGTCACTGAATGAGCTTCAGATAAAATTTACTGGTCACTCCACATCCATTAAGTTTCCTGTGCTGCAGAGAGTTGTCCTTGCAACCTTTTGACACCACAGAGTGCAAGACGAAAGCAAATAAGAAATTTCTGATAATCAGACACAGGAAAAAATCTAGGTGAAACTAGAGTTGAGTTAGTTCGGTGATTTTGGAAGTAAAATGTTTGAATTTGTAAGGAACTTTTAGTGGAGATGGATTTGAAAAGATAAGGATTTTATAGGGAAATATTTGAAGAAAAGTAAATTGTTCGCAAATTAAGTAAATTACATATTAAATGAGAGGTACATGGTAATGGAAATGCAAATGTTGCAGTTTCTAGTGAAGGAAACAAACATACGAATGATACAATGTAATTTGAAAAATGCAAAATGTGTATTTTTTCAATAACCCGTGAAAAGTAATCAAGCACAACAAATAATAATGAAATAATCACACAGTTTTCATAATGTAACTTCGTTTGTACGTCCACCATTATACTAGCTACTGACATCACTAAAATAAAATTCACAGCTTTGTCCAGCACTGCACTTAATCACCATCATCTTCACGTACACTGCTGGAATACAGAGTCTTGACGTCTTATATAATAACATAGAACGATCGGTGCATCGTGAGCAATCCTGATTGCATATGTAAGTATTCACAAAAGTGATTACTCAGGTCGTCCTTGCGCATGCCTCCCCAAGAAGGACATGTCTAAGTGCATGCCAAGCACTTTCGACTAGATTGGTGCAAGCACTCATTGTCGGATCCACGAAGTTGAGACTTTGATTCACTGTCATGTGCCGAAAATTTTGAACGGCCAGGCCTTTATAACCTTTCTTGCAGTCCGTCATTGTGGTTTGGGCGGTGCCATGCTTCCAGAAAAGACTAACGTAAGGTATCTTTGTCCTGCTTGCTATTCTGAAAAATCTCCAATGACACTTCCTTTGTCTCATAGTCTATCATATCCAAAACCCAACAACCCTCAACAAAATAAATGATCTCAAATTTTCTACACCTTATCTTACATTTATCAACTTCTACTACATGATTGGGCCCTGTAATTCTTGTAGCGGTGATCCATGCAGTCAGAAGGAAAAAAAAAAAAAAAAAAGTAAGAAACTCCACCGAAAATATTCAGAAAATAACCTAATCTAACACAAGGTAAGGTAGAGTAGAGTAGAGTAGAGTAGAGTAGAGTAGAGTAAAGTAAGGTAAGGTAAGCTAACCTAACATAAAGTAAGCTAATCTAACCTAACCTAGCTTCTGGTGATTGAGAGATAAGCCCAAGCTGACACTCCCTCCACAGTGAACACTTACTCTAACTGACTTGTCTTCCAGTATAGCTATTCGGTTCAATTACAGTAAACAAGAACATTTCTCACAGACCAGTCATGTGCACAGAAGGGTTATAAAACCTAGATCAAAATCGCAAGGTACAATATCTCAGTAATCATGTTGCCAAAAATGTCATCTTCTAAGGCAAGTTTGATTTGACAATGACTACAAGATTCCCATCAACACAACAGAAAGAAAAATCATTTATTGCCAAGCTTGCAATATGGGGAAGTTATGGTTCGAAAATGGTCCAAGCACCATACAACGATGACGATAAAGCTTGCAATAAAGAGGTGAGTTAATAGATGTTGGAATAATTAAAGGGAAAAAAATGGAACTCTCTGCATCATAATCCACAGTTAATTTAATTCCTGATTTACCACGAAAATAGTCTGTAGCTGCATTTAGATTGGCAACAGGCCATGATTGTTTGGCCAAACACCTGCATAGAATTGGAATATATCAGTCCCCTAACTGCCCATTGTGCAACTCAAACTAAGAAATGGATTCAGAACACCTCAAAATCTAATGACTTTATTGTCAAACGCCTGGCATTAGAAAACAACAACACAACAACTTCAACTTTAAGTTTTTTTAATATGCACGCATTTAAAGCATGTAGACTATGGTTTGCCAGAAAAAAAAAAATTAGCTACAACAAATATTTTACGTCCGACATAGAAATATTTTCTTAATCAAGACCTATACCTCAGCTAAATTTAACCAATATAAAAGGTAACTGTTTTATTGTTGTCTTTACTTTCAGCTGTAAAGTAAAGAATCGCACTTTTTGCAGCATGTTCAGAAAGCTAAACATTAAAAATGATGTTCAGAAAAAAGTTTACATGAAAATGTCTCTTCTCATCCAGTCTGCGTTATTTTCAAAGAATGATTTTAACAGATATTTGCTGAGACATGGTTGCTGTGAATAACCCATTCAATGCACTGAAGAATGCCGAGTTTCTTCACAAGTACCGCCTTTGTACCATACCATCAGAATCCATGTTGAGAAAGAATTACATGGATTCCACATATAAAGACTATGTCAAGATGGTGATGCTCACATGCTCTCAGTAGATGAGACAACAAACTGCTTATGTTACTACAGGATCCATTAAATCATTGGAAAACTAGATCCTACACTTTCTCAGGTTTACTTGATCTGCAGCAAATAGCTAAGACCAATCAGCAGACAGTTGCCCAGTTCGTAACCAATACAACGAAAGTTATCTTTCCCAACAGGATGGAAATTAAGTACTGTTAATATGTTCACACCCATGCAATGAACCATGCAACTGCAGTTTCCTAAAATAAATGACTCAATTCTACTGCAAAGAGACTTAAAAGAGAGTACAAATTTTCCCTGAGCCTGTCCTGTGCTGGAGGACCTGCCTCAAGGCTATTGCGTAATACAGTGATCATCTAAATTAAGTGACAGGCATTATTAGTATTTTCTCTTCTGAAGACAAAGCAGGAGATGATAAGGATCTTCTTAAGGAGATTTCATTCATAAGGAGGTAGCTTATCTTATATTAGGTCATATTTCACACTCTTCTAGTGCATGTTAAGAAAAAAACAGCACCTAGTCTAGTTCGAGAAAAAGTACACAAAAAAAAACTAGAAAACGCCCTGAACTTATTTATCTGACTGCAACAGTGAATATTTTTGTCCAGGAAACAAACTGGAAAAATGTGACTTCCCAGTACAAACAATTTTAACACTGAAGTATGCTCTTGTGACTGCTGTAGACACTGGATTTCCTTTTTCCATTTGCAAGCTTGTGGAAAAATTACTGTGTATTGTAAGTGCAATTATGAAAAGTAAATGTGAAAATGAATTAATTTTAATGTAAATTTAGAGAATAAAGCAGGGCTTTAGTTTTTCGTTGTTGTGTTGTTCCATTTCATTTTTAGTAAAACACTGTATAGACACCTAAATAAATACATTATTGTATAAGGCAATTTCTAAAAGACAAGATTTTTTATAAGACACTTTATACTTGATTAACATATACATACATACAGTACATACATAAGTGTTCTGTCCAAGGAAGGGAGGAAGGAAGGAAGCTTTATTAATTTTAAGCAAAATACAATGAAAAAGATTATTTTCAATATGATTTTTAGAGTAAAATTTTTTATATTTGAAGCCTATTTAATAATTTATTAAGCCTATTTTAGGCACCTTAAATTTAATTTTTAGAGCCTAGAAACCTGAAATCTACTGATGACAGAAAACATAAAAAGAGAAGATTAGGATGATGATGCTTTGATGTGAACATAAGTGAAGGCATTGGTAAATATTAACGGATTGAAGATGACAAAGCGAGGGAGAATGAAAATAACCTCACCTTGACAAGAGATTGTGGTAAAGTAATTTTTATTGAGTCCAGGTACTTCTTCAAGTCTTGCATGAGGAACTCAAACACAAGGTAGAGCTTCTTGTTGGAGTGGACCACATCGAGGAGCCTCACAACATTTGGGTGGTCGAGTTCCTTGAGCAGTGAGATCTCACGAATAGCAGTGGACGGAACACCCTCCGCTTCCCTGCAGCATCAAGCCACAAATGAGCACACATAGCATTTCCATATTTCATGCAGAGAAGGCTGTACAAACCTGTGTTAGTTGCTGTAGCAGATGTTAAGGCCACCGCGAACTAAGCTGAATCATGTGGTGCTACGCATCTCAGACACGACGTGGCAACCTCACGAGTCAGCTCTGCTCAGGGCAGGTTAGTGTAGCAGCTCATGCAGTCCAAGAGTTAGTAACATGCCCTTCCATACACCATTCAGTGATAAACTTCTAAATAAAAAACATCTAATATGAACAGATTTTACACAATTTCTTCAGCTCTCCTATGCAAAGTAATCTTAAATTCACTATCAATTTGCTTCACCGGAGATCTGGTGCGCTAATAATATTTCAAGTTGTTGCCCAGTAATCATAATTCAATTCTCCTAAGTCCCTACTGAACATTACCCGAAAAGCTTTCTCCTAATTAAATGCTGCAATTCCCAATTGTTACAGATATGCAAGATCCGAATTTTGACAAAAAATGAAATTTTGATTTTTACCGTTTTTCGGTAGTTTAATACAGTATGTGTAGAATGATATTTTATGCTCGACCATGCCGAAATGTAGTAATTATACACCTGGTAGCAGTCCTTTAATGCATGTCATTAAAGTACACCTATTCATTAAAGTTCAGGTTTTCGATTATTCTCGGATATGCAATCGAAAGACGAGGGAAACGTCACGGAGGCTGGAAATCCAATACTGTCGCAGAAGGTTATGTTCTGTTACTATAATAATTAGCGTTAATTGTAAATAATATTCAAATAAATTCAATTTGTCATCTCGTTTTTCAATGTCTAAATCAATTTCAAGGTTATATCAAGATTAATGTTTATTTTACTCTCTAGATTATATCAAGGTCAATGACATTTGTGTCTCAGAAAAAAAAAATCAATACTTTCGCATCTGCGCACATCTCACAATTTACGAGATATTGCACAAGGTCAGTTCCGCTCCCCAGTCAGATAAGAATAACATGAATACTTATGAATAATTTCAAGTTAGAAATATGGTCGAGCATAAAAAGTCATATGAAACTTGCCTATAATGGAAATATGGTAATTAAGATGTTCATATGAAAATTATGAAACTCACTTGCGCTCATTTCATAAACATACTCGCGTCTTAATTACTACCATTATAGGCTCGTTGCATAATGTACTATTATTTCTTCTAATTGTCAGCTTTTAGCCCATCTTCAGCAAAAATATTGTAGTAATTCTCAATGCAAAAAAATGTTGTTAATGAAAAATTTTTTCTTGCCAAACGTTCAGTGGAATTTTAAATTTATTTAGCTGGTTGTATACATAAAAGTATGTTACATATGTCCTATTTTTTCTACATTTGTATCTTTTATCACTTCTGAGAAAAGTGTACCCAAAATTGAGGAATTTAACATTGCAAGATATGGAAACTTTTGACATTTTTCTGCACTTTCTTATTTTTGTGACATTGGTGCATTTTTCTCACAAAGTATTCTACCTAGAAGGCTAAAATTCTTAATGCAAAAAAATGTTATCAATGAATTTTCTTTTGCCAACCGCTCAGTGGAATTTTGAATTTATTGAACCAGTTGTATACATAAAGGTATGTTACATATACCCTATTTTTTTTCTACACTTGTATCTTTTATAACTTCTGAGAAAAGTGCACCCAAAATTGAGGAATTTAACGTTGTAAGATATGGAAGTACAGACTTCCCTTAAGGAGAAAATATGGAGAAGAGACGAAATTTTGAACAATTTTTATTTGGAGTCAATCCACAACCGAAGATTATTTCCTCCAATGCTATCCAGTGTAGCCGAGAAGTCCATGTACCCAATATATTTTATTCAGTATTACAAATTAATGTCGATTCTTTCAACAGGTAGTTGGATTGGCAATAGTATTCATTTGTCTCTTGGTTTAGGTAAGTGGGCAGGACTTTCGGTGTATCACGTCATGATAGAAATAGTGGTCATAATTACTGTACAGTATTGAGGAATGGTTAGTGCCAAGTGTGTGGGTTCACAACACACAGGCCATTGAGACAAATGATGCATGCATTCCAGGAATGGTTTACTAAGGACCACCTCATTAGGGCTATAATGCATGAATGAGAAAAACATACATTTGCTTTAGACGTGTAAAAGACAGGCCACCGAGTGGCAGAAAGAAGACACGATTATAAACATGTGCCACAGTCACAGCTTCAATTAACAATCTTCAGGTTGCTGGATTGGCCATGGTTCTCCAGCATCACTAGCTCCATTGAAATGACCACCACGAAATTCTGACCTTACCCCACTCATTGTAGGGAATCATCAAGGCTTGTGTGTCTGCATGTTGTTACAGTACAAATGAAGAATTGCACAATGCTGTGGAAACACATTACGAACCATCACATTGGCCATACTCCAAAGGATGTCAAGAACAACATGAAGGCATTTGGTTTTTTGTATAAAGCATGATGGTGAACACAAAGATCCTGAAAAGCTTTCTCCTAATTAAATACTGCCATCCCCAATTGCTACAAATAGCAAGGTCAGATATTAGACAATTTACGAAGAAAATATGGAAAAGTGACGAAATTTTGAACAATTTTTATTTGGAGACAATCCACAACAGGAGATTTCCTCCGATACTATCCAGTGTGGCCGAAAAGTCCATGTACCCAATATATTTTATTTAGTATTACAAATTAATGTCGGTTCTTTCAATAGATAGTGAAGTTGGTAATAGGCTAGTATTCATTTTGTTCTTGGCTTAGGTAACTGGGCAGGACTTTCAGTGTATAACGTCATGATAGAAATAAGCGGTCATAGTTACCGTACAGTATTGAGGAATGGTTAGTCTCTAGTGTGTGGATTCAAAATACACAAGACATTGAGACAAATGATGCATGCATTCATTGGACTAATTTGTAATTCGTTAAGTAAATACTAGGGCATTCGAAAAGTAATGGCAATATAGTTACTGTTTCACACTAAATTTATATAGGTTACTTTTGACATCATATAATCCCTGCCATGTCAACAATACATTACCAAATCCTTTGCAGATGGTGGACTCCATCTGCAGCATCATTTCTGGATATCTCCATCCTGATCGAACTAAAGTTCTTTGGATGCCAACTCTTGATTAAAAGCAAATGCCTTGCTTCCACTCATCTTGCGGTGGTTCAGTATGGTAAGACTTCTCTCCCACAAGTTTCTTGTAATGCCGTGAAGCACTGGGATGCATTTTTCCTCTTGCAACTTGTATTTTTATGAAGTATCTTTGTTCACACCAAATGAATATGTATGTTGGTAAGTAAGTGATAGCTATATGACCAGAGGTCAATGTTGTCATTCAACATTGTAATACACTGCAGCCAAATAAATACCAACTGAACATTTTTAGTGAGGTATTACTTAATACAAATCAGAAATAATCCCTGTATTCACAAAATATGGTTACTTAAAGACTTTTATATTCCATATTTATGCAACAATGACTCCTCTATTACTACTTACTAACTGGCTTTTAAAGAACCCGGAGGTTCATTGCCGCCCTCACATAAGCCTGCCATAGGTCCCTATTCTGAGCAATATTAATCTGAGCAATATTAATCCAGTCTCTACCATCATATCCCACCTCCCTTAAATCCATTTTAATATCTTCCCATCTACGTCTCGGCCTCCCCAAAGGTCTTTTTCCCTCCGGCCTTCCAACTAACACTCTATATGCATTTCTGGATTCGCCCATATGTGCTACATGCCCTGCCCATCTCAAACATCTGGATTTAATGTTCCTAATTATGTCAGGTGAAGAATACAATGCTCCAGTTCTGTGTTGTGTAACTTTCTCCATTCTCCTGTAACTTCATCCCTCTTAGCCCCACATATTTTCCTAAGAACTTATTCTCGAACACCCTTAACCTATGTTCCTCTCTCAAAGTGAGAGTCCAAGTTACGTACTCCAATGCTGAACACTAGGAGCGCTGATTTACAGTATTGTTGCCATTACTTATTGAATGCCCTGGTACAATAAATAATATTAACAATAACTGAATATTCCCCCAGAATAAGGATATATCTGAATAGGCAAATAATGTACCCTAGACCCTTATTCCAGGGGGCTAATCAATTATATTAATAAATATAAGGGGTGCATCAGTGAAAATCGAAACAGGCAGCTACAACCTAATCTGGCAAGTCAAAAAAGATGAAGAAATATAAGGAGTATAGGGACTTCTCGGCCACACTGTATTCTTATTTCTCTTCACTGAATATAGTAATAAAAATAACAAAGCAATAATTCTTTATATAACGACCTTTTCTACTATACACGTAACATGATGCAGTAACAATGAAGCAGTCAAAGACTAAGGAATGCAGGAAGCACTAAAGTACGGTATTCGAATAAAACAGCTGTTTTGTCCACTAGAAAACTCACATGTGTAGCATCAAACTTCTGCTCTCTTTCACGAGGAGACGTCAGTTATTTATCTTTCCCTCAAGTTCTTACTTCAACAAAGATGACCAGCCTTTTCTGTTTTATGACATGAAGAAATTGTTGAATTAAAATAAATTCATAATGTAAAATAATACATGCGTTAATTCAACATTTGAACCTGTGACTTGAACGTACCAACTCCACTTTCTGGCTAAAATGATATTTTAATATCATTTTGTAGCATTATCTAGTGTGCATCTACTATAAGAAAAGAACGGCTCAATTCCATTTCTTAACATGTGAAACAGCTGTATGAAAATCCTATATTATTAAAAAATGTCCCAACTCCTGGAGTTGGCCCATTCTTCAAATATAATATGGTACTGGGTTTATAGATTTTCCCATCAGATGTCATTGTGAACTCAGCAACAATACAAGATGGCTACTGAGATGGTAACTGATAATTTACATGCTGTGATTCTCTGAAAATTAAATTAGAGGAAAGAAGAGAAATGAATCAAATTGGATTTACAATAGCAAAATCTGAAGAAATAAAAAGGAAGATCGATCAACATATTTGGCAATTCCCATATAGGCCTACCATTTCTCATTATAAGAGACAAGGAACTAAACGTCGATACTTAAACTGTGATCTTTATGTTTTAAAGATGTACAGTAAAACACTCCTTACGGACACCCCCAAGATACAGACATTCCTTATATAAAGACAGATTTTTATGTCCCAATTGAAATAATATAGAAATAATGATAAATTTAACTCTCGTTTACGGACACTCTCAGACACGGACAAGGACAGCTGTTTCACAGTCCTAAAGCTTGCTTTATCTCCTGACTGCGGACAGAACTTTGATTTAAAGATTTAATATGTTACAAAAATGGAAAATTTAGTTTTGAGAACTAAATTCCTTAACATGAAAGAAGACAGTAAGGGTCTCGGAGGCTACCACTACCCAGCTGGCTACTCCTTGTTAGCAGGAAGTGGGTGGATAAACAAAGTCATTAAATTTAACCTGTCTGATGGGTCCAAGGTTTCCACGATCGTGGAATTGTATTCCACACATAATAGGGTTAGTAGGATTATTCTCTTCACTTCAATCAGTTTTTCTGTTTTGAGAGACATGGCACCTGAACGTAAAGGTTAAGTTGAAAACTGTAAATTACAGTACTGCATAACTGTAGAACTATAATAAAATTGCATGGTACAGTACTGGATTTTCCTTTTTCGGTCTTATCTACTGTAGTTCAAAGTTGCAAAGAATTTACTGTAGTACAGTATACTCTATTTAGAATTAAACTACAGTAATGCATTTCATTTAAAGCGTGAAGGGAGACATAATGCATATTATAAATTTCCTGTTAGATTGGGGTGCCTCCCTCCCAATAAAGGACACCTCCCAGATGTGGACAGATTGTTATGTCCCTTTGATGTCCGTAAATGAGAGGTTTCACTGTATTCATTGTTTTGTAAGGAACACTGTCCTGAAACCTAATTGCTTCTAAAATCAGGTACAGATGTATACATAATGTTAAATGTGAAGTGCCCTATACATATTACTGAAAGTATTTTCGCGACAATTGCAACTATGGATTTGGTGTCCCAAAAACGGATATGTATGGAACTTGTGCAAATCTGAAAACCAAACTAAGTTATGAGAAAACAGTCAGCACAAAAGAAAAGTTGAAATTGGAGCTCGGATTACACAAGAAGAAAGCAGACCACTTCTATACTGAGCTTGACAAAGCAACAGAAGAAGCAGAAAACCACTCAGATGTTGATAACTTATGTTTTGATATTCACCAGAATATTGCAATCCCTCATTTAGAAGTTGGTGAAATTTGTTATTCTAGACAATTTATTATGACTTTATAACTTCTGCACCTGACACTACAGATTACATCAGAAACTTTAAGACAGGAGAGGGAGAGGTTAATAAGCAGAGTGTTGTAGAATAAGATTCTCATGAGGCAAGTAAAAGCACATTATGTTTAATTGTGTTCCTTATTGGAGTAAATGTAATATTTATGTTATCTTTACATTAGCACAAATGAACAAAAAATACATCTCCATACTTGTGTATAAAGCGTTACTTATTCATAGCATTCACAGATCTATTTGAAGAATGCCCCAATTTCACTTATCTGTACTCAGTATTGCTCAGGCATTTAATTAAAATATTCAAATGAGTTAAGCTGTAACTTAATGTTAGATAATAATACTTATTTTGCAATACAAATAGTCCTGCACTGTGGCGTCATGGTCTAAGGCATCCTGCCTAGGACTCACGTTACAGAATGTGTGCTGGTTCGAGTCCTCATGGGGAAGAAATTTTCTCATGAAATTTCAGTCAGTTTATGGGACTGATGTCCACTCAGCATCATGATGCACTTGGGGAGCTACGATAGGTAGCGGAAATCCGGTTTCGAAAACCACCTATAACGGCTGGGAGGGATCATCGTGCTAACCACACGATACCTCCATTCTGGTTGGCATGTAGACGTGAGGCAAGCAGCTGGCTGGTCGGTCTTCGCCCTTCATGGGCTGTAGCACCACGAATTTATAGTCCCATCGCTCTAATTTCCGGCAGCCAATCACGTTGCAGGTCGGCTACATTTAAATGTGTGCGTCTTGTGATTCGCTGATGAAGACAGTATGTATTTCCTAAGGCTGGATAAACACTTAATATAATCGCCCGCCATTTTGGCTCTTTCGTTGGCGTTCGCAGAAAGCACATGAGGACGTTATTTGCCGCTCAATTATTTGCTGAATTACAGTGCTTTTGATTTATTATCATAGGAGCTACGACATGATGTTTAATGGTGTGGCAAATAGAGCCCTCATCTGATAGCTCGGCAACGAAAGAACAAAAATGGCGAACGATACTACATACTTAGACTTTATAGAACCTTGACTTCCTAAGACGCAAGCAAAGAGGAGGAGTCATGCCGGGAATAACAGCGTCACAACTATAATTTAATTTTAATATAAACAATTTCCATAAAACAGATTACTAACAGTTACATTTTCTGTTCATCTCGAAGTTGGAGTTGGAACATTCTTCAGGTCAAAATTTCATTTAAATATATTATACTTCACACTTATCTGCCAAATTTAATTCAGGTATTTAAATAAAAGACCAGACAGTGTACTGTGTCCCCATCAAAAGAATGAATCTAAGGTAAAGAGGAAACTGTGCTGTCTTTGTTGACATTGTACAAAATATTCTTTTGATAAGATTAACTCCATATATGGAGATATACTACCTGATAATAAATTGATGAGCCAGAACCTAAATCAGAAGCACAATCAAATCTAAGGAATGAAATATAGTGTCCCATTAAAAAAAAATAACTTTGTGTTACTATGAATTTCTCGTAACAAACTGTATAATTGCCAATGACTCCACACTGTAGGCTTTTGTTCAACACTACAACATAAATAAAAAAACTATTTTTAGATAAACACGCACGCATGCACACACACATCAGGTGTTAATGAATAAGGTTTACAAACTTGAAGAGAATATAATTTATTGACAACTTGAACATCTGCCTTGGAAAAAAATAAACAACAATAATTTCAGTAATAAACCAGTGTAAGTTGTCAATAAATTATCAAAAAGGTTTGGAAAAATGTCACTTTTCCCAAGCACTGCAGATATAGTGCAGCAAAAAATAAACAACTTTCAGTAATTTATAAACGTATGGCTGAAAATTTCTTCATACCCAAATGAACAATTAGTTGCAGATGTGACAGATTGGTAACATACTGCAAATGTTAATGTAAACATTCCAAAGGTTGCTGTGTGCTGCTGTTCAATGAACTTTATGTTTACTTGGCACTAATATCACCAATAAAGAAACTGTGACCCTTATACTGTAGTTTACATCATCTGCCACCATTTTCAGTTTTGATTCTGCTAACAAAAAAAAAAAAAGACTTGAGCATCACTAGTTATGCATATGTTTATCTGTGTGCACTGTGAATCAGTACACTATGGCAGCATTTACTTTTGCAGTCGGTGCTCACAGACATGTACAGCATCAACAAGACAAAGGCCATGATCATAGGAAGAAAAGTAAAGAAGATAAACTTGCAAATTCTAAATGAGGCAAAAGAGCAAATGGACAGCTTCAAAATACTTGGAATGCACTATAAACAGTAACATGAGCTGCTGCCAAGAAGTCAAAAGAAGAATAGCAATGGCAAAGGAAGCTTTTAATAGAAGCAGGAGCATCTTCTGAGGACCTCTGGAGAAATAACTAAGGAAGAGACTAGTGAAGTGCATTGTATGGTCCAGAAACATTACGATGAAATGAAAAGAATCAAATAGAAGCATTTGAAATGTGGATATGGAGAAGGATGAAAGTGTGTGAAATGAACAGAATAAGAAACGAAGCTGTGTTGGAAAGAGTGGATGAAGAAAGAATGATGCTGAAACTATCAGAAAGAGGAAAAGGAATTGGCTGAGTCACTGGTTGAGAAGAAACTGCTTACTGAAGGATGCGCTAGAAGGAATGGTGAATGGGAGAAGAGTTCAGGGCAGAAGAAGACATCAGATGATGGATGACAGATATATGGATCATATGCAGAAACAAAGACAAAGGCAGAAAATAGGAAAGACTGGAGAATGCTGGGTTTGCAGTGAAAGACCTGCCCTTGGGCAGAACACTATGAACGAAATGAATGAATGAAAGTACTGTAGAGTATTTTATATTCCAATATAAACAGATTTTGTCATATAAACATATATCCGTGATGACTTTGTTATCAAGATATGACAACACTGAGGGACGTGAGAGTTGACGTTACAGCGAAGCTATTCATGCATCAGTAGCTCAGATGACTCTACATTACACAGTAAGTATAATTATTGTTATTGAAGAGAGAAATGCTACAGTCAGTCAACAGGTGCTGCATATTTGCACTTTCTGCAGACTGAACTACCACAAAAACGGTATCACTGTCAACATAGCTGAACACGTAGCTACTGCAAGCTGAAGTATCTGCTGCGCATTACTGTTGTGCAGTGAAACACCATTTGAATTAATGGTATCCAGGCAGATGGAGTGGATGCAATGGGCCTGTTGCATGGCCGATGTGATCGCCTAAACTCAGTCCCTGTGACTTCTGGATGTGGGGTTGCATGAAGGGACTAGTTTACTCTCGACACGTCATGACAGAGTATTTGGTGCACTAAACTGGAGAATTTGCTACAGTAGCTTTGAACCATGCCATTATGGTTAGGACCAAATTTAACTAAATACACAGAAGTGTTGATTTGTGTTTTTTACTCTAGATTAAAATCGCAAGTTTCTTGTTTATGTTAGTTAATTAGGATACAATTAATTATACTTAATCACTCATTTAAAGTTTGTGTGACTGCAACCTGTGTATATTTTTGTGTGACTTTACTTTGTTTATAGTGTTTTTTTTTCCTTTTTATTTCTGTTATTGTATTTGTATTTGGAAGAGAAGGCCTGAAATACACCAGAATAAATAAATAAATAATAAATGTCGCCAACATAAGGACATGATGTTGGTCTGTGGCGTCGTTAAAAGGAGAAATCTGTTTTTTCCTCCCTGCCTCCTTTGTTCTCAGAGAGATAGCACCACTGTTAGCAACAAGATGTAGTTGCGTAAATATTGAGAGTAAACTGCGTGGCTTAGATGAGTGGCTCGCGACAGGAACAGTTTTGCTGTGGCGCTGCGCAGACCTCTCATGCAATGGCAGAGTGATCCTTACTTGAATTTATCTTCATGTGTACATTCAGATCAAATCAAGAAGATCCCTTCTTGCTCCAGTTACACATCTTGCATATTACACGAAGGTTAGGTTTGGTTAGTTTAGGTTTTAGTATCCAAGTCCGCACATGCGCAGAAAGCCAAAATGATCTTGTTGGTCATGGCCTTTATGATAGTTTTATTTCGGAATATTGGTAAATAATAATATGATGAAAGTGGTGAATAATTTCATGGCCACTAAAAGTTTTCTTTATAAAAGACGAGGTATTTTCTCTAGACCATAAATAAAACGACAATGGGTTACAATTACGTATGTAACGCTTTGATGAACATTAACCGGAAATTTACTTTCTTTCATTTCAATGATATTCCCTGAAACACACCTTTTCCCCCTTTATTTCATTGTGATAACCTACTTATGATCTTACTACATCTGCATTTTCATTTGGTGCATTCAAAACTCTGCTGCTGTACTGCATAAACCTTGCACTTGATTAATGGAGTGAATTATTTAAGAATATAGTCGCGAATTTTACTACCACCATTCAGATTGCCTTTTGTTTGACATGGCTCGGATGGCCGGGTGACTAGTGACCAGCAAGCAACATCGACTACCAACACTGATCTACTGTGCGTATTATCCAGTTGTTCCATGTGATGAATGCAATTATGACTACAGGAAATACAATTTCGGGACAATGTTCAAAGAACAAGACATTCTCAGTGGAGAAGGGTAGAATTGTGTTGTGGAGTGGTGAGCATTTCGAGGATCTTCTGTGAACTTGCGATGTAAATAACCACATCATTAAGCAACACACTCAGGAAAAATAGCTGTTGCCCTTTTCTAACTGTTCCAATCATTTACCTCCATAATGAAGCGGGCAGGACCGTAAGTTATATGGAAAAAAATGTTTCATTTTTAGTATAGAATACTCTCCACTTACTTTTAGGACACAATTACGACTCCCCTGTGTATGTAGCATGACTTTAATTTGTTTATAAATATAATATTATGATCTACAGTCAATTGCTTTAGTCAAATCACAAAATATCCCTCCAACATGTAATTTCGAATTTATCGAATTCAGTAGGTTCATTCACTAATCTAAAAGCACATTCTTCGTCAATTTCTGTTTTCTAAATACAATTTCGATGTCAATTATTTACCATTATTATTTTTGTCTTCAGTTTTGGAGAGAGACGGATCTGTATGTCTTGAAACCAAATAGAATAGAATCTTCAATCTTAATATCGTACTTAAGCAAAGTTTACAATATTAAATTATAAAATAATTAAAATGTGTAAACATCACACTGCCCTCTCCCAAAATTGTCTCATTTTGCTTAAATGATTACAAAAATGTTACATTATTCAAATAAAGTTAACAGATATACTAATACTAGATAATTCTAGGAAATCTCTCATTTTCGTAAATATATTATGAATAAATAACTCATATCAACAGAAGACAGTATACATTCTAAGCATTTTAGTAAACACACATGTTAAACATAGGACAGTTTCATTTTAAGCACTTTATATGTTATGCTGTCTCATTAAAACTATTTCAGTTGGTACCTTCAAAATATTATGCTGTCTCATTAAAACGGTTTCAGTTGGTATACCTTCAAAATACATGTATGTACTAGTGACCACAGGAAAATTTCATGTGAAGCATTTAAAAACGTTATGCTTTCAATCAAAATGATGTTAGTTGGTACTGTAAACTATTCAACAGTTCTTGCATGTGCTATTGTACATCTAACATCATAGCAGTCTCTGATAATAAGATAAACTGATCACGTTAATGTAGCTAATACAAAAATTAACTTCCACTCATTATTTCATCTGGTAATACGTCTATGCTATAAATTAAAATGACATTTCCCCAATACCATAGGCCTAAAGAAAAAGTTTCACATTTCTTTGTTAAGTCATTTCGATACAGCCAATTTTGCAAAAATAAAACACGTAAAAATCCTGTACAAAATAAAAACTGTACACTGTTAAGTTAATGGTTGTAATGAACAACATTAACTTAAGTCTAAATTATTGATATGCAGAAATGATATTTCTGCTTCCAATCCTTGCAGCCTACACCCAAATTATTTTGTAGGCTACTATTTAATGCAAGTGTAATTTCTCATGTATTTCTCAACATCTTCGTTAATTTGGTAACTTAGTACCTACGAATAAATTAACAAACATGACTGGTTATAAACAAACGTGGATAAATATAAAACTTAATTCGTAGATAAATAAAAGGGTAATTATTTACTTCTGCATCAAACTGAACTTTGGTCAGTAATATATATATGCTGATGTTTTATCCACTAAGCCATACTGGATTCCCATCCCGGTGTCGGATCGAATCCTCTCACTTTAAGTTTCACCTCTTGGGTTCCCTCTGGTGGCCGCCCTCTGCACTACGTCATAGATGTCTATGTACGTAGGACCGAAGTCCACACATGTGCTGAGGTGCACTCGTTATGAGTGACTGATTGGCCGGGATCAGACGGAATAAGCACCGTCTTAAATCACAATGATTTACGCATATCATAGATATTATTTTAATGTACTGAAGTACATATGATGTTTCCATGCAGATATTCTGCGTCATCATACGATGAAAGAGTAATGGAACGGAGAAAAATTCTCTCCGGCACTGGGATTTGAACCCGGGTTTTCAGCTCTACGTGCTGATGCTTTATCCACTAAGCCACATTAGTCCTATGTTCATAGACATCTATGATGTAGTGCAGAGGGCGGCCACCAGAGGGAACCCAAGAAGTGGAACTTAAACTGAGAAGATTAGATCTGACACTGGGATGGGAATCCCGTGTGGCTTAATGGATAAAGCATCAGCACGTAGAGCTGAAAACCCGGGTTCAAATCCCAGTGCCAGAGAGAATTTTCCTCCGTTCCACTAGTCTTTCATCGTTTGGTCAGTAAGGCGGACATCGAGGATCATTGACAGGTTAGGTTTGGTTTGTTCAGTTTTTGGTATGACTACCAAAAAACGTATAATATGCAAGGCGAACAAAAAATCTGGACAAACCAAACCTAACCTGTCATTGATCCTCAATGATGTCCTCCATATTGATCAACGTTCAATTTGGCACAGAAGTATATAATTAATTTACTTAACAGTTAACACTCGAAAATAGCTATATTCCAATTCGGTTTTGTATATTGGTCCATTCATTAGTAGGCCTAATAAAACTTTTGATTACATTTTTATTTTCAAGTGAATGTAACAGAGTAATTTTGTTAAGCTGAAGCATAAAATGCTGCTAGATAAATTAAATTATTATGGAATTAAAGGTGTTGCACACCAATGGTTTCACTCATATCTCATAGATAGGAAACAGAAAGTTGAAATCAATACAACTATGAAATCTGCATCGACATGGGGAACTATTAATAATAGAATTCCTCAAGGATCAATATTAGGTCCCCTACTTTTTCTAGTGTTTATAAATGATCTTGCCCCCCCTAATAAAAGATGTAGGTCATCCCATATTATTTGCAGATGACACAAGTATAATAATTACAGCCAATAACTCCAACACATTCCAATCTTCAACAGAGGAAATTCTCTTCAAAATATGTGACTGGTTCTCAGTCAATAAATTAGTATTAAATTGTAACAAAACTAACATAATTAAATTTAAATCCTGTCCAAATTCAACGTCGCAAATTTCTAGCGCAATAATTATTAATAGATCCCTATTAGAAACAACAACCAAATTTCTTGGCTTAAAAATCGATAATGTGTTAAATTGGAAAAATCATATTAAAGAAATTATCCCCAAACTAAATTCAGCTTGTTTTGCTATTAGATCTATGCAAAAGATAGTAAATATCAATACCTTAAAAACAATATACTTTGCATACTTCCACTCGGTAATGAGTTTTGGAATAATATTCTGGGGAAATTCCACAGATAGCAACAATATATTTCTATTACAAAAAAGAGTAATTAGAATAATAGTAGGTGCGAAATCTAGGGAGTCGTGTAGGACTATTAAAAAAAAAAAAAAAAACTACAAATAATGCCCATGGCTTGTCAGTATATCTTTTCATTAATAGTCTTCCTCGTATGTAATCGTGAAAACTTTGTAACTAATTCAACAGTTCATAGCATAAATACACGTCAAAAAAATGACTTTCATACTCCATCGGCAAGTCTATCGTGCTATTAAAAAGGAGTGCGTTATATGGCAGTAAAAATTTTTAATAGCCTCCCTATCGATATAAAAAATGAAACACTGTGACTATAAATTAAGATTTTATAATAGTATTAAGTTTTTTGACTTGTTCCATATTCTAGCTGTAAGCAATGTATGAATACCATGGAATGTTAATAAATACAATACAATACTAATAACTTCAAAGGCCTAATCATATGAATTATATTTCTAAACTTATCACACACAGAAAACTAATGAAATCATAAAATAATTTTGTTTAATATTTAGGCCTACTATTGTCCATAGTCTTGGTTTAGTAGCCTAGATAGCAAGTGCGCTTCTCATTTAAGCATGATTCGTGGTTTGATTCCCGCCACAGGCATTTGTTTTCCATCCTAGAAACAATGTGTACATCTTAAGACTACCATGTGTTGCCTAAGCAGTGAGCCTGTGCCATGGTAACCACACAACCAGAGAGGTCAACAATATGGGCCTTTCTACAGTTTGTTCCAGGGCATACTAGTCCTTAAACTGCATTGGCTTGTAAGTCATATCAAAGGTGGAAGTAAAACAAGACAAAGAACGAATGTTTAGTATTGTTTACAGTTCTTCCTTAGCTTTTAACATGAATTGTTCTTTAAATTTAGATTAGGCGTTTAGCAAATCAAAAATAAAACAAAACCTCAATAGACAGGCCTAATTATGATTACGTATTTTAAAATATCCAGTGTTGAATTTACAACCTTGCTTTCTAGTAGGCCTACTGTATTAAATGTTCTAAAGACTTTGAAACTGCTTAAAACAGAGTGGTACTATAACGAAACCACTTTCCATTTAAGACTTAGCGAAATTATTAAGAGTGATCTCGTCTTGAAAAAACAGCTTAGGCCTACTTTATTGAAGTGTTTATTTTCTATATTTCGTTCAGACTAAGCTATCAGTCTAATGTGAAGGCAGTCACTATGTTTACTGTTACAACCGATTTAAACATAAGTTAAAATTCAAGCAACCAACATTTACTGAAATTACTCATCTAGGGTGCATGTACTACACCTCCCGGCATTTCGTTCTGAAATATGTAGCTTTTCATACATTTGTTATGTTTTAATATTACAGCTTTTTATTTTATAATATACAAACTCATATAGGCCTATAAAGGATTCAGAAATGTAATTATTACTTTTATATGGAGGTAATTCAGTTTAATTTTTAGATGCTCTGTTATAACAAAGGAATTTGTGGTGTGATACTAATCAAATGGGTAGCCTTCAAAACAAAGGTTTATAAACTTGAAAAAAGGAATATATGTTACTCATTCTTACCACATAACATTGTTTGTTGCTTTGGACGCAGTTTCACTTCATTATTCTCCCAAATATCAATTATTTTCTGCTCAAAGGTTACAGTATGTACTGTTTTTGCAAGATCTACTACAGCCATGTTGTCAAGCTGACAGCTGGTCAAGAAACTCTTCACTATACTAAATCTTGCCGTCATTATGAACGCTGAGCGCTAAACGCAGTGATATTACCAGCACTTAAACAATGGTGAATTCTTTAAAATAATCACACAGAGTTTGGTATGAGATGCTCAAACTCAACGCTATGCACTAAACAAACAAATATTTTATACAGCAATCAACTTCTCCATTCCGCGTCCCGCAAAGCATAGTTTCCAAACGCTACCCCAGCCACATAAAGAAGGCAGTGACCACGCTTCGGAATTCGCTATGTGCCTGCCCAAATCGTACAAATATAAGACAATACAAACTTCGCAATCTGACATTTCGATGCAACAGTTGGTGCACTTTTAAATTCTTAAATAAAGCATTTTTAATGAATTAATTTTACCATGAATTAAATTAATAGTATTGCTGCACAATTTTTCATAATCAGTTCCGCAAACTTTACAAATGAAACTGTAAACTGTAAAAACAAGATAAAACTTATTCCATTACCTTCTGTACTACACAAACATATATTTAAATTTTTATTACCATAATCAAATACAGTACATGTGGAACTGTCATGATTCAGACATAGGGCGATACAATTATTATTATGATTCAATCCCTACTGTTCAAAGACGCTGCAATAATAATTTTTTTTAATGTAAAGTTTTGTGTATGTTAACATTTATGATTTATCCAGCAATAATAAATAGTTTATAAAATATACACCCTGATGATGTACAAGTTACTGAGGAACTTAACTTTCTATAATAAATTCATTTAGTGCTTTTTTTTTTTTTTTTTTTTTTTTTGCTGCAATGTCTATTCAAATACTACGGATAATAGAATATTGGAAAATGAAAATGGCAAGGGGGGGGGGGGAACAATGACGTTGGAACAGTCCCTGCAATTTTTCGAAAGCAGATTCTCGCTATTAGAAGGGCCCCTATATTTCCGATCTGTTTTAATGTAATTCTTTAATTAACTTCATTCTCTGTTTTCTTAAACTCATAGCAGTTTATCAAATATACGACAAAAACAATCTAGACAGTATTTTGTTAACGAGTTAACAGAGTTCAATATACGAAGGCAGGAATTACGAATTTACAGTTACGCGATTGATAGGTTTTGCACCATACTGTGTATTTCTATTTTCTCTATTTGTCAGACACAGATTGTATAAGTATGAGCGGGTACTCTATGGAAAAAGTGAAATAGTATAGCGACTTACTTGCATTATTCACTATGCCGACTAATAATAATAATAATAATAATAATAATAATAATAATAATAATAATGATAATTTAATAATTTTCTCCAAAATTCTTTTGAGACGATTAACAAATTCTGTACGTAGATGAAATTATTGGGAATCATCAGTGTGGTTTTAGGCGTAATAGATCGACTATTTATCAGATTTTTTTGTATTCGATAGATATGGGGAAAAAAATGGAAGTATAAGGGTACAGGAGGCCTACATCAGTTATTCATAGGTTTCAAAAAGTCATATGTTTTTAAGAGAAACATTTTATATAATATTCTTATTGAATTTGGTATTCCTAAGAAACCAGTTCGAGCAATTAAAATGTGTCTCAGTGAAAAGTACAGCAGACTCCGTATAGGCCAATTTCTGTCTGATGCTTTTCCAATTCACTGCGGGCTAAAGCAAGGAGATGCACTATCACTTACTTAACTTCGCTCTAGAATATGCCATTAGGAAGTTCAGGATAACAGAGAGGGTTTGGAATTGAGCGGATTACAAGTATATGATTATGTCTCGTGACTAGAGCTCTGTATGAAATGGAAATATAAAAATTGGAAGTTTATCTTTTGAAGAGGTGGAAAAATTCAAATATCTGGAGCAACAGTAACAAATATGAATGACACTCGGGAGGAAGTTAAACGCAGAATAAATATGGGAAATGCCTGTTATTATTTGGTTGAGAAGTTCTTGTCATCCAGTCTGCTCTCAAAGCTGAAAGTTAGAATTTATAAAACAGTTATATTACTGGTTGTTCTGTATGGTCGTGAAACTTGGACTCTCACTTTGAGAGAGAAACAGAGGTTAAGGGTGTTTGAGAATAAGGTGCTTAGGAAAATATTTGAGGCTAAGAGGGATGAAGTTACAGGAGAATGGAGAAAGTTACATAACGCAGAACTGCAAGCATTGTATTCTTCACCCGACATAATTAAGAACATTAAATCCAGATGTTCGAGATGGGCAGGGCATGTAGCACATATGGGCGAATTCAGAAATGCATATATAGAGAGTTAGTTGAGAGGCCGGAGGGAAAAAGGCCTTTGGGGAAGCTGAGACGTAGATGGGAGGACATATTAAAATGGATTTGGAGGAGGTGGAATATGATGGTAGAGAATGGATTAAGCTTGTTCAGGACAGGGACTGATGGCGGGCTTATGTGAGGGTGGCAATGAACCTCCAGGTTCTCTAAATGCCATTTGTAAGTAAGTTGTAAATAATAACAATAGCAGTAATAGTCCCAAGTGTATGCAGGAAGATTAAAGTAATATATACATACAGGATGTTTAAAAAAATAGGGTCTGATATTTTAAAGGGTGGTAGAACTCATCAAAACAAGTAAAAAAAAAAAAAAAAAAAAGATCTAATAAACGCTCAGCCTAGTTGGCACAGTTGGTACAGCGTTGGCCTTCTATGCTCGAGATTGCGGGTTCGATCCCGGGCCAGGTCGATGGCATTTAATTGTTCTTAAATGCGGCAGATCCATGTCAGTAGATTTACTGGCATGTAAAAGAACTCCTGCGGGACACAATTCTGGCACACTGGCGACGCTGATATAACCTCGGCAGTTGCGAGCGTCGTCAAATAAAACATAACATTAAAAAACATCTAATAAACGTGTCCTAAAATTTATATCTTCCTAGATATTAGAACTTACCTGTTCACAGTAGAATCTCGATACTTTAATTCATTATTCATAACATGTACATTGGTGTACATTGCAACAAAAGGGTAAAGGAGTGATTCTTAACAAAGAGTTCCCACCAGCAAAGAGCTGGATAAGAAATCACAAAAGTCTAACCCTCTCAGAATGGATAGACGCCCTTAAAATGGTAGGCTATGTCGCTCCGGTCTGAGCTGTACTGGGTAGAAGTCGGGATGGTACCTGCTGTAGGCGCTGTCTCAGCAAGATTGAAACTCTTCCCCATATCCTTGGCTTCTGCCCCTATAGTGAGGGCCTTCGCAACATCCGTCACCATGCTGTCCGTTCTATGCTGGCCATGGCACTGAAGGAAGTAGGGTTTACAATCCATCAAGAGGTGCAGGGACTAGCCACACAAGGAAGTGTTCGGCAAATCGATATCATTGCCATTAAGAACAACTCGGCATACATTCTCGATCCCACCATCAGATATGAGACACATGCAGATCAACCGCATGAGGTGGACAGTGAAAAGAAACGGATCTATGAACCAACAATCCCGTTCTATAAAGATAAATATAGCCTGTCCCACATTGATGTAATAGGTCTGATGGTGGGAGCACAAGGTACCAAACCCTCCTTCTTTGCCAACAAATGTAAAAACTTGGGCCTAACACACAGCATTGTGAAGGAAATAGCCATTAGTGCCCTCAAAGGATCGATTCAGATATTGAGAAATCATTTGTATGGGAGTGATAATGGAAATTTCAAGTTATCTTAACCGATGGCTGTTGTGGTTTAGATATCAATGCCAATCAATCCGTATTATTATTTTTCTCACGGCATTCAAATCATTCTAACCTATCTGATGATATCCCCCCCTTCTTAACTGCAAATGAGCACAAATGCTGCTTAGGTATAAATTTTTCTGACATTTTGCATATCTGATTCCCTAACCGTTTCTAATGTGTATCATTTTACCTTTTAGGTGTGTTTCCAAATTATATGTAATACGCTTTGTCAAATCTGGCAACCTTTTCATAAGGGAAGCTAAATTTATACATTATATATCAGCTCGACGTCTAGGGAACCAAGCAACCTTTCAAACACCCCTGGTAGGTAACTGATGTGCTTACAAGCGTTGACGACACGATCCTGTAACGTTTGAACGTCTTCAATGGCTGTTGCATACAGTAAGGCCTTAGGTGTCCCCATAACCAAAAGTCCAAGGGACTAAGATATGGGGAACGAGCAGGTCAAGGTACAGGACCTCCCTGGCCAAGCCATCGAAGATTAAATACTGGTATCCGTGTTAGGTATCGTCTGACTCTTGTATGGAGATGGGATGGTACTCTGTCATCCATAAACCACGCTTCTTCTAGTCTTTGATGGTATGGCACTTGCTCCAGCAAGACTGGCAGTTGGTTTGCTAAAAGACGCTGATACTGAGAACAAGTTAATCTACGGGGCAGAATGTGTGGCCCTATTAACCTGTCACCAATATACAAATTTTGATTCGTAAAGCTATTAATTTTAGGATTCATGTTTGTTGGACTTCTTTTTCTTGTGATCCGTGTTACCACCTCTCAAAATATTAGATCCTGAACTGAATTGAAAGAGGAGGAGTGGAAGGAGAAATTTAAAAGTACGCAAAACGCGTCCTCACAAGAGGTTAGGGACTGAAAGAAACTGAATATGCGAGCTCCAAGCCTGTTGGTCACTTGTCTCACTCCAGGTTACACTGCTCCACTGAAGGAGCTCTAGAAAATTTTGAAGGGGAAAAGCCGAAAATGGACGTAACCTCTTAGGACAGGACAAAGGAGAAATGGCGGAAGGTGTAAGTCTGCACATTAAAAGGAACTTTGTCATTTCGCAGTGCAGGTGAGTCGAGAAGACTTGTGCGTTTGCTGTTCGGAGTTGTAAGCTTGCACATTGAAAGAATCTTTGCCACTTCGCAGTGCAGGTGGAGATCCTTTTTAACATCTTGTATATATATTTATTTTCATAAGCCCCAGTTTAGTCAGTTCATGAAAGTAACCAAATCTTCCAAAGGAGTCTTAGCGTATGGCAGCCGCCCATTTTTTCTAAGGTTGTACAATCCAAGGAGATTTTTTTAGGCCATTTTTGAGTTAAGGATGAGTATTTTCCCAGAAAAAAAAACTGGTACTATAAATCAGTGAATAGAAGACCAGCATTTTCCTAAAAGATGAGTATTTTCCTCAGATCTAAAATACAAAGAGACCATTTCAAAAACTGGTTCACAAGTCATCTGCTTACTAGCACCACTCCTTCGCAACCACCAGCATCTTCATCCATGAACTCATGGCACCACAATACTTCACTGGCATCCTCCTACATTTCCTTCCATAAAGTTATGGCGCAGTTTCGAACTATCTCGAATTGTGGGCAGATCAGTCGTGAGTCACGCTTCTTTCGAGGCAATGCAGTAGTGTTGTGTTATTTATTAAACCTAATAATGTGTTTCGTGATGGATTTGGCTGTTGGGAAATTTACCACCTAAATTTTTGCCTCGTTCTACCACACAATTTCTTGTAGAGTTGGGTCGATTCGTGAACGAATCGTTCATTCGAACGATTAATAATAAAGAATCGTAAGAATCGATTCGTGGTATCAACGAATCGTCGTTCAAAAGAATCGTAACGAATCGTCATTCAAAAAAATAGTAACGAATCGGCATGGTATCGTAACCCACGATTCTATTAGTTGTTTGATGTAACCTGTCAACGGACATTTCCGAACCGTGCCGAATGCTCCCGAGCGAGAGTGAAATCAAAATACTGCATTTGTTAAGTATGGAAAATAATGAACACAAACCTGAAATTTGCATAGTTAAATAGAGATGTAATGCAAAAAATGTACTTCATAATAAGGTTCAGTTGATAAATTATAATTTAGAGACATTATGTATCTTGGGTAATTTTGTAGACTAATGGAGGTCATACTGAATGGTTCCAGCCAATGAGAAAGAGACAATCCAATGTCTCGCCTCTTATGCCATCTATGCGAGAGATGTAGAACGTTTTTGTTCTACGCGTGGTTTGCAAAGGAAAGTGTCTTGTGACGATTCAAAAGAATAGTTGGAATCGCAGACTGGGAAGAATCATGAACTCGTTGACGATTCAAAAGAATAGTTGGAATCGCAGACTGAGAAGAATCGTGAATGAATCGTTAGAATCGATTCGTAATGTGTGATTGAATGGTTGGAATCGACTACTGAAAAAGAATCGTGCTGCCCAACTCTAATCTCTTGCACTTTATGTACATTTCAAAATTAAAGAGCCATCATTTTACCCAGGATTGCTTTCAATGGCACCTTAACCACAGGCATATATTACTCATCTACCGAAATTGAATCGGTCCATACAGAAAGGGCTTCAGTCACAAATTTAAAAAAACGAGATATAGATGCAAATCATATCTTTATGGTTGGCTCCATCGGCCTGTGCAGAAAGGTATTCAGTCCAATGTTTGGAAAGATAGAAACTGAAGCGTCAGGCTCAGAGTTCTATGCAGAAAGGAATAGAGTAGGCATTTACAGAATGTTTTCTTTAGTTTTCTCAAAACTAGATCTAATGGACTAAAGCCCTTTCTGTATGGAGCGATTCAATTACAGTCCCCATGCGGAAAGCAGACTAACAATGCAGACACAATCTTATGCATCAAGATAAATCACATGAACAAATGAAGACTAATTTAGTACCATTATTTTGCAAATTAAAATAATTTCCAACGTGCTTAACATTGCTTATTTTGTTAAAGAAGCTACTGAAATTGTTCCCCTTGTGTTTTGAGAGAGATGTAACATTGTAACAAATTTCCATTGACATGTTGCACCTGTGCTTGCAAAACAGTGGCTAACTATGCAGGTGGCATGAGTCCGTTTTTCTTAAAGGATTAGCTATCATTAGTTGTGAACTCTCCTGCTGTAATTTGATGAATTTCAACATAACAAGTTTTACAGTGTTTATAGATATGTCAAAGTAAGATCAAGTGAGAAGTGCAGTTCAAAAATTGAACTGTTCAAATACCTATAATCAGTTTACACTGAAATATTAAGTAGCATTGTCCCTCAACCTCTGGGAGAAGGTTATTTTGAAATTTCTTCATAATATATGATTTAAAATAAGAATTTTTATTGTTAAGCATAGAGACATATTTTTACCTAAGTCACAGTCTGTTTAGTTTAAACATCTGTCATTTGGGGGAATGTAATCTATGGTAAGAAAACAGTCATAGCGCTTATCTAATTCTCGGAGCTACAGTCATTCTGAAGACATAAAATTTCTCCTAGAGGAAGCCATAACATTATTTTTACTTTTGTTTCTTAAAAAATATATATATTGCTTGAAACAGTTTAAAAATGCACATTAAATTTTATGTTCTGAACTGTGTATTTTTATATTTTAATTTTTTTAATTTATTGGGTTATTTTACGACACTGTATCAACATCTGAGGTTATTTAGCGTCTGAATGAAATGAAGGTGACAATGCCAGTGAAATGAGTCCAGGGTCAAGCACCAAAAGTTACCCAGCATTTACACGTATTGGGTTGAGGGAAAACTCTGGAAAAAACCTCAACCAGGTAACTTGCCCCTGACCGGGATTCGAACCCAGGCCACCTGGTTTCCCGGCCAGACGCGCTGACCGTTATTCCACAGGTGTGGGCTATTTTTTTTTATATTAGCGGTACAACAATCAGAACAACAAAATGATTATAATTGAGTATAGTATATAGAAAATGAAGTTAGCTGTATGTGTGTGTTGAAACTACATTGCAAGTAAGAGGACACCATGTTCCTTTCACAGACCATTGTTCTATTGAAATAATTTTTGCCAACTTTTTTTCGAATTTTCAGCATAACCAAAATGGAATTTCCCTTAATCCAGGACCTTGAATCTTTATTGGGTAAAGTAACAAGAGTCTTAAGCAAACTTTTTCTCCACTACAACTTAGTTCGAACAAAGTAATTATTTAAAAATTACGACAGACTGCTATACACAGTTTCTTGTGTGCCAGCTTCCCTTTGTGCTACACATCATGCACTCAAGCAAATTTTACCAAAGCCAAGCAACATATTGTATTATTTGTTACAGTATTATACTTTCAGTAAGTGGTTGCTTCTCCAATGCACTTTAGAAACTAATTTATAATATTTTTAAAAGTCTTTGTTTTTATGATACTGTTTTAATGATCAAACATTTTACATTAATCATTAAGGGTTCATTTATTGTTAGTGACAAGAGAAATAAAAATGTATTATATGTCTATACTATTAATATAATTTCTTGGATTAAATACTGTATGTATTTCTACTATATTACTACAGGGTCCTATGCAGCGTGTCTACCGAAAATGTAAAACAAAAGTTTGTTACTACAAGCACGATAAAAAAACCATAACCACACTTCAATCACCTTAAGATCTGTCATCAGACTTGTTTCTTAAGCTCTCTGAACTTCATTTCAATGGACAACTCCTCAGCTTTTTCTTACAATAACATTTGTTTTTGCAAGTGCAACTGTTTCAGCTCCATCTTAGCCAAGATTAAATTAGCAGAACAATATGCGTAATTTCGTTACCCACAAACATTAATGTATTTTAAATTCATTACTTTTTGGGTACTTTCATTACCAGTATAGTAGATACTCTGTCTGTAGTTACATTGTCTAAGGCAGCATGCTTTGGACTAGTGATACAGAATAAGCACTGGTTCGAGTCTTCATGGGGAAAGAAATTTTCTCATGAAATTTCGACCAGTGTCCATATAGCATATGATGAATTTGGGGAGCCACAATGAGTAGCAAAATCGAGTTACATGGTCATGAGGTGAAGTGACACAATCCGAAGCAAATGCTCTGTACTTTCCCTTGGTGCTTTTTACTTGGTTATTTAACGACGCTGTGTCAACTACTGGGTTCTTTAGCACAGATGAAATTGGTGACAGCAAGACAGTATCTAGCAAGATGAGACCGAAGATTTGTCATTGATTTTATAACATTCTCCTTACAGTTGGGAAAAACTTCGGAAAAAATCCAACCAGAGAATCGAACCTACACTTGAGTGTAACTCCGGATCAGCAGACAAATACGCTACTGCCTGAGCTACACCGGTGGCGTCCTGAGTGTTCAGTTCCCACATCCTCTTACATGAAAGACATTACTGTAAAATTGTAAAGTAATTAACCATAATATGCCATTGATTTACATCTGAAGCCACCTGCTTTTCACATTCGCCAGTTATGCATTAGGTAAGATGTCTTACAGGATTGTTTAATAACTAAAGAAGTGGTGGGTAATAAAAATTAATTATATTTGTTATATTCTTTTTTCCCCTTTTCCTCTTACCTGCGTACTTCTACTCCGAATTATCTCTTATCGCACTTTCAATTTCTTACAACTCTTCGAAACTGGCATCAAGCACTTCTTTCTATCCCTCATCATAAAACGTCTTTATACTCATCCTCCTACACTGTAGAAATACCTCACATCTGGAATTCGTTACCTAATGACGTCAGGGACTGCCGGACTTTATCACAATTCAAAATTAAATTGACAAATTTTGTCTTATTTAATGCTTTTTAGGTATTGCTAGAAGTGTTGATTCGTGTGTTTTTTTTTTTTCTCTAGATTAAAATTGCAAGTTTCTTGTTTATGTTAGTTAATTAGTTAGGATACAATCAATTATGATACTTAATCACTCATTTAAAGTTTGTGTGACTGCAACCTGTGTATACTTTTGTGGCTTTACTTTGTTTATAGTGTATTTTTTTCCTTTTTATTTCTATTATTGTATTTGTATTTCTGGTGGTGTGGAAGAGAAGGCCTGATGGACTTAACTACACCAGAATAAATAAATAAATAAATACCTATCCTTTCCTCTATCTCTCCTTCTCACTTGCTACTACTTTCAGTACACTTCTAACTTATATCTATACATATTTATAAATTTTAATTTTTCTTACTATATTGGAATTATTGGGAATCGATCCAGGAAGCTTTTGCTTAGTAGTCCTAAATTATTTCAATTTAAATTATATGAACAATATTCGTACAGGTTATTACTTCAAAATTTTCGCATTCATATTTCATTTCTTAGATGCATGTACAATAAGGTCAAGCTGTTCCTACAAGATATTCACAGAGTCTATCCTGAATGTGACCAAACTGATATAATAGTAAATGTCTTCCAATGAACAACAGTGCGAGTGAAGACAGTGAATAAGATAATAAGGAGAAAACTAAAGTGACATATTATGTATATATTTGTGTATTAATACTTGCTCTATATGCAAAGACAATACCCATTTCACATAATACAGCTGGGGATAAACTGCCCACAACCCTCCATTATACTTTCGCCATAACCCTTTTATATTGTGCCTAAACTATCAAAAATCGACGTAATACATAATATAGACACGAGTATTGACTCAAAACCTCACATTTCCACTCATCCCAGTGTGCATACAAGAGCGGCAGCATATGTGAATCAATGGCATATTGTCACAGTCTAGTATATACAGTCACGAAGCTCAATGCATAGTAAATATGCATCCATAGATAGTTGCTAACCACTAGGATCGCTAATATCGCCTCATTACAGACAATGCGAAATAGTACCGGCACAGTCTATTGTTCCTAGCACCCTCACAACTCAAGCTTCGTGACTGTATGTACTAGACTGTGATATTATGGTTAATAATTACTAAATTTAATTTTCCACAATGTATTTTATTTTATATAAATGCTGTCAACAAAATGGAATACTACGTTAACTGTATGACTTTTTTTAGTGTCTACAGTAGTCCAAAACTGTACTAAAAATGCAAACATTTGACAATAAACAAACTTCATACATTTATATTTAAACACAGGATGGGTTGATAAAATGTCCTATCCTGTACAGGTTCTTCTTAAGGACACAGTGTCCTGTTAGGAATCTGACTGCCCAGCAGAGCTGTTTCTTACTCAATTTTAACAATCACTTAAGTTAATCTGCTTTTATTAAAATCTCTTATGAGGGCCTTAGAGTGTCTGCAGCTCTCATTTGAATTCCAGTAGTTTTTGTGTTTCTTGAGAGCCCAGTCCCTGAGAACCTGATTTACTGGTCTTAGAGATAGTACCAGCACAGGCTCAGGTCCTATGAATGGGATCTCGATTCCCTTTTTGGCAGCCTCATATCCTCTGTCATTACCCCAAATCCCTGCATGTTCTGGCACTCATTTCAGTTGAACTGTGTTATGTTCAGCCAGTATCATGAGGGACTCGCGGCATTCCGATACCAGTTTCGACTTAACCAAGGTGGCTTCAAATGCCTTAAGTGCCGCTTGGCTATCTGAAAGTATAAGAATATGTCTACGATTGTAGCCCTTCCTAATACTTTCTCTGACACTGGCTAAGATAGCAAAAATCTCAGCCTGAAAGACTGTGGCGTATTGACACAGGCTAAAAGAAAACCTGGTGCCATTTCCAAATAAGCCAGCGACTTGGTTTTGGAACCATTAGTGTAGTAGACTGGATCCTTACTGTTCTCAGGTTTAACCTGACTTTCCCATTCACTGCACTCTGGGTAAGTGACAGTGAATTTATTGTCAAATGAAACCCTAGGTTCTAAGATGTCGGTTCTCATATTGAGAATTCGATAAACATCGCTGTCCCAAGGGAATTTGAGATGATCCAAGTGTTCAATATTGAACACCATTGTCTGGTACTAGCATATTACTTCTGAGTATTTTTACTAGATATTACACTGGGCCACTTAACCAGCATAAAGTGTGTAACCTATATGCTGAAAATAAGATAAAGCTACTGTGTGTAATGCCCGCTTAAGACGGGCAATAAAATTTGTCTACAAAAATTTCAAACCATACTTCTATACTTGTTTTTTGGAAAGATGGGACATGACAGGAGCGTTGCGATCAGAAAAACAACTGAATGTCACATAGCGTGGTAGGCCTGTTGCTATGGTAACAATGGTTGAGTTGCCAAACTTACCATTCCCACTTACCAGGAATTTTTCCTTAAAGGGGATTATTCCTGTGTTCGTCCATGGTCTGTAATTTAGGTTAAGTTTAGATTTAAGACCTCTCCTGCCACCACACTCGACCTAACTACATAAATGACGCCATAACTAAAGTTAATGATGACTTGAATTCTATATCCATATGGTCGAAAACGCACGGACTTAATTTAAATGCAAGTAAATCGCAGGCAATCTTAATAGAACATCAAAGATCGAAGTGTGACAAACAAAATTTGCCACCGATAATTGTAAATAATACTACTATTCCATACAGTACGACTGTGAAGAACCTTGGTATTTATATGGATTGTCATCTGGAATGGAATGAACAAGTGAATCACACTTCCAAAAAAATATTTTCCATTATTCACTCATTAAAGCGACTGAAGAACTTTCTTCCTGATAAATTAAAATTAATCCTTGTACAAACACTCGTGATGCCACACTTTGACTACTGCGATATTATATTAAGTAACCTAAATGCAAATTTGAGCAACAGGCTACAACGTGTGCATAATGCGTGCGTCCGTTATATTTGTAATATTCGTAAGTATGATCATGTTTCCCGTCTTTCCAAAAGCGATCGACGAGCCCTGCATTCTCTTGTTCTCTTATTTCAAATTCTGCGCACCGCTACCCCAATATATTTGGCTTCTCGTTTTCAAAATTTATCCGCATATCATCAGCTAAGTACAAGATCTCATTATAACAATTTACTCATTATACCCTACCACAAGACATCATTATATTCTTCATCCTATACAGTTTCAGTTGCTAGAAATTGGAACACGCTTCCGAGTGATATAAGGGGTTGCTGGACAATAGCTTCATTTAGGTCAAAATTACATAAATTCTTACTTAACAGATGAATTGCTGATTAATATTTGTTACTTATAATGAAACTAACATCTGTCCATTCTTATTATTATTATCTTTAATTTCTCTAAATAGATTTACAAAACCTCTAATGGCAATTACATTAATATTCTCATTATAGAAATAGAAATATATATATTCTCCTGTAACATAGTCCTATTAAGCTTATATTAAATTAATTTTCATCATTTTACTAGCTATCTCAAGTATTAAATTAATTATAATTCATTAAATTAAATTAGCTCATAAATTAAGTTACTACTTTACCTTATAGATTTATATAAATTTAAATAAATGTGTAGTGAAGATTATTGCTGGAGAACCTTTTAAGTGTAGTGAAAATATTTGTAATTTAAATTTATGTATTGTATTGATTAAGGCTGGTTGAGTGGAAGAGAAGGCCTTATGGCCTTAACTCTGCCAGCGAAAATAAAACATTATTATTATTATTATTATTATTATTATTATTATTATTATTATTATTATCATAATCATCCTATCACATCATCGGGGTAATGTAACTCCGCCTTCCAGGCGCCCCAACCTCAAAAGTGGGTTACAACTAAGCCACGGCCAGGAGAGAAGACCAGAAATGTCGAAAGACAACCTGATGGCATTGGATATAAAAAAAAAACCCATTCCCACGTGGCGAGTGCTTAATACCTAGCTCTCTTGGCAACATTAAATTTATTGTGCACACAATGTTAGCATTGGTACGTTTCGTCTCTGATTCTCTGTCGATTTTTGTATTGTTTTCTTACCTTCGCGTCAACTGTCAATGAATGTTTTAATGTCAGCCATCTTAACGACAATTGCTAGCTTCCATCAGCTGGCGTCGACCTGGTTGGCAAGTTGGTGTAGCGCTGGCCTTCTATGCCCAAGGTTGCGGGTTTGATCCCGAGGCAGGTCAATGGCATTTAAGTGTGCTTAAATGCGACAGGTTGATGTCAGTAGATTTACTGGCATGTAAAAGAACTCCTGTGGGACAAAATTCCAGCACATCCGGCGACGCTGATATAACCTCTGCAGTTGCGAGCGTCGTTAAATAAAACATAACATTTAACATTTCCATCAGCTGGCAGCATGATAGTCCATATTGACAACATGGCACTGTAGTTCCAAGCTCGGCTGCTTAACTGTCATGTCCCATCTTTCAAAAAAACAAGTATAGGCTAATTTTATTTGATGACGCTGTATCACCTACGAGGTTATCTAGCGGTGGTATTAGCGATAGAGATAGGCCTAGGCCTAGTATTTTGGGGAGATGAGACATAGGATTCGTCATGGATTACCTGACATTCACCTTATAGCAAACCTCGGAAAAAAGTCAAACTGGGTAATAGGCATAAGCAGGACTCAAATCATGCCTGATTGCAGTCTCAGACCAAGACTCAACTCCTTAACCATGAGCTGTGCCACTAGCTCGGAAACTAGATAGCCTATACGTACTAAATCGTAACAAATCATCAATCAATATGGATGGCCGGAAAGATCTCTCAAGGTACTCTCAAACAGTTTCAAAAGGAAACAAAACGGGCTTCTCAAGAGAGTAGTGACTAAATTATCATGACTCGGACTAAGAGAAGGTAAGTAGGTATCTTTTAAAAATTGTTTAGATAAGTAGGCCTATGTAGGAAAAACAGAGTTTCAGAAAAACAATGTAATAGGTTATATTTAAGAAATAAATTTCACAATATTTCAAAATAATCTCTTAAGAAACATGGTTAATATTTCTGAAAAACTTAGGCCTACCAGAATTAAGAAATAACATCGAGGAAACGATATACACAAAATAGGCTGCTAAAGATACTGAATTAAAAATATACACACCGAAGCCTAAAAGTTTTGAGAAGCTTGCATGGCATATATTCACGTATAGAGTTGGGCTGTAAAAATTTTGCTTATAGCTACAACTTAATATTAAATATAGGAATAACAGTCTCAATTGCGTCTAGTACGACGCACGTTGTTAATACTAATTAGTCTACTTTAAATATTGCTTACATTGCAATTATTACATATAAGAATGTATATGAAACCCATGTATTTACTGGATATCCAGTTTGAAGAAACTGTTAGGTTATGCCTAAGTTAAGTGATCATAAATTGAGCTTCTGGGCTAAACCGTTACCTTTGCACGTCGCCTATAATCTATTATACTTCTTAAGGAGCAATTAAAACAAAATCTCTTAACCAGAGTTTGTAAAAATACGCATAATTCCCAGCAATCAACAAGCCCTTGCAGTTGCAATGTTATGAAGACTGATGACATGCTGGCTCAAAATGTACAACTTTAATGTGGTTTTACAAAATAACAAACCACAAAAAAGGGTTAATATTTTTCTTCCGTTCAAATATTCTAATATATCAGCATATAGGCTATTATGGGCTCAACTCTAAACATACACTTCCAAGTTATTTTATCACACACACGTTCTTCAATAGAATGAAGAAATGAAATACATTTTCATTAGTATAATGCACAGGATCATGCAAAGTTCATAATTCTCTTGGTACATATAGTTACCGTACGCAAATAAATATTAACTTTAATGATAAACACATTTTCCATGCAACTTACGTTTCCAACCTAATCTTCTTTAAGGCCACAAGATTTCCATTGACTTTATCTCTAGCTTTATATACCACACCATACGTTCCTTCACCAATTTTTTCAATTTTTACGAATTTTTCCATAATGTCCCTTACAATAACTTGAACATAAAACACAATATTCATTACATTCCAACACAACACTTTGCTCACTGCTTTCCCGCCTTCATCTTTCACAGCCCTCTATATTCAATAGTTTGGTTGGTAATAGCTATGAAAATAACTAGCGTACAAAAATTCCGATTACAGCGCTCATTACGGATATTGTACAAGTCACACATTATTGCAAGCATATTTGTTCAGATGTCGCCACTAGGAGGAAGCAGGCAAATCGATTAACCATAATTCTAAATTATTGTCGAAAACTGAGAAGCTACAAAAACAGCCGATTATGAAATAAAAATATTATATTTAATGCTACAAATTAATATTCGAAAGGTGGATTACGAAAGCACTTGAATACAAAAATACAAGTATAATTATAAAAATTAAAACCAATAACAGTAATGTGATAACGTTATATAATAATAATAATAATAATAATAATAATAATAATAATAATAATAATAATAATAATAATAATAATAATTGCGTACAAATGTGCACAATGTTATGCCACATGCTATATTGCGCTATGTTGAAACGTTGCACATGTAGTAAATGAAATATAGGGCCTACAGTAGGTACAAAAGCTATACAAATTTCATAAACTGAGATCTGTCTACAATAAGTTTAACGGTATACCAATTTAACTTTTTGGAGCAGACTTATTGTATTCTTAAACCTTCGAAAATACCAACGATGGGGAAAAATACATTATGTCCATACAGGCAGTAGGCTAACTTTGCTAACACAATCAAATTATTCCCTAATTTACACAAGCAGTGATTCACAGACTTCGACATTTTCTACTTATCTATTCAAATATTTTCTTCCACTCTGACCTTTAAACATATTCCAGACATAGCTCTAAATCAAAGTACAGAATGGTCATTAATAGGAACAATTTATATGTAAAAACAGTTTGTAGAAAATAATATAATAATACAATAAATTAAAATCCAATATGAAAGAGAAATCGTAAGCAAATAACAATGAACTATAAGCTACTGTATTTATAGTTTTCTTTAATTGCTGGCGTAGGCTATAGTTCCACGGTTGCAACACATTCGAATGGTGATCTTTTATCTGGATCTTCAAGTTTAGTGTTATTTTATAACAACGTTGCAAGAATGGCGTATAATTTTTGTTAATAATAACGAACATTTTTTGACATTCAACCATCGTCGTAAATAGCCATCACGAGCCAATTCTGTAATAAAATATTCCTCATATTTGCACCTTCCCATATCCACATCAAACATAGGCTATAATGACAATACTACAAACATAAGATAGATAATTTGTATAAACAAAAGCCGCCCTAAATAAGGGTTCGATAGATCGGCCTACTAATCAATTTATAAAGAATAATAAGTAAACAAAACAATTTTGTGACACTTGGAAAGAAAAAAAAAAACATTAAGATAAGAAAACATGGAAAATCATTTACAATAAAAATTTTGCTTAATCTTCTTGATTTAAAAAATATCTATAATAATTAAAATTAAAAGCGTGGGGATCAAGTAGGTCCTTGCACTAGCTTATATTTTATTTAGGCCTACGTATTATTTTCTAAATTAATAATGTGGATGGTATGAATATAAAATGAAACAGATATTACTTACATTTCTTAGTAACTAGACCCTACGAATTCATATTTCACTTAATATCACCTCACTTCATCCGCCAAAAAGTTGCAATCTTGTAACATTTTGACTTGTTCCACATCTTAAAGCTTTAGTGCTAATGTAAGATCTATGGAATACACAATAAATAAAATGAAAAAATGAAAAATAAAATATTACCTTACGATGCAATAAATTTAACGCATTAAATTAATGTTACAACATTAACATCACTTTAAAATCCGGTACTTGATTATTAAATTTTTCATGAAATGAAGGTAGGATTCTTGAAATGTAATCTTATGCATATAGAAATGCAGAATTTTGAAGATACATAGCTTAGCCTACACTAGATTTATTTTTCATTTGTCACTGTCGACAATATTTTTTTTCTGAGCCTTTCTCTTTTCAGACTTAAAATGTCTACTGCGGAATGTATTGATGCGTTTATCGTGTCTCTTATGGTACCTTCCATTTGTAAAGTTTCATTTGATTTTCGTTCTTCTATTAATGGAACTTTAAATAATATAAACATGATATTATTCTAGCACGGCGTTTAATTTATTTTCATATTTACAGAAATGCCGTGAAATCGACTATGTGTCAACTTCCTGACTTCAATACATATCTTGGGCCTCTATTTCTCGTTAGATATCCGCGGTAGTAACACCTCTTTGGTGAAGAGACTATCGATGGCGTGCTTGCTCTTTGCGGCTGAGGAAACGTGCTCCAGAGAGGGCAGATGGACAGAATTAGCTTTCAGGGAAGAATGTTCCACATTATTGTCTGAGTTCTGCTTAGTCTGTTTGGATGGTGTTACGGCAGTGGGTCTCGGTCTCCATTCGCCGCGTCGCTCTGGAGGGACATATCGATGGCCGTCGAAAGAAAGGACTTGGCTGCCTCCATCGAGGAGCTGGGGTTGTTGTTTTCTTCCTTCTTGCTCTCCAAGCTCTCTTCTTCTGTAATGGTACTCATTTTGGTGCGTTTACTGCGGTCCTGTGTAAACATATCAACATATTGCATTAAAACATAATATGAATTTTTTAATATTACCGCAGTTTGTTTCTATTGATGATTTGATTCAATTTTAGTTTGTGGGATTTACAGGGCCCCATCCAACTTCTACATTACATTTTTCGTGTTATTGTTTTTTTTAACAAATGTTTACACTGAAACAAAATAACCTACATACAAATATTTACATACGGAATACTAAATAAATTTTACAAAGAAAGAGTTCATCCAAAGGGCTGGACTCGGGAAGAATACCCAAAACGCTCATTGCATTTCCGCGTTGAATTGCAATACTTAAACGTTGACACAAATAAGTAGTGCAACGACGATCACCAGTAATGGAGATCAAAATATGGCCGATTTGAGATACCAAAACTTTAGCGTCATGACTCCAAGGACCGAAAGTCTCCACAGCAAAGGGGACAAAAATATAATTGTCTAAAAGATGAGCATATTTATTGACTTTCTTCTACACGGCTAATTCAGCAGCAGATGCTGCACGTCTGGAGGTATTCGGCAAGTGAGATGGAGCTAGAGTGTCAACGCAAGTGGAGTCCCAAATTAAAGATTTTCCTCTAGACCATGGAATTAAGGTGAGACCATCGGGTCGTTTACCATCCGCGCGACTAATACATGGTGGTTCCAAAAGAGACGGGATGCCACAAGAAGTCAGAGATCTTTTAATGATATCATTGAGTGATGTAGTCGACCTGGTTGGCGAGTTGGTATAGCGCTGGCCTTCTATGCCCAAGGTTGCGGGTTCGATCCCGGGCCAGGTCGATGGCATTTAAGTGTGCTTAAATGCGACAGGCTCATGTCAGTAGATTTACTGGCATGTAAAAAGAACTCCTGCGGGACAAAATTCCGGCACATCCGGCGACGCTGATATAACCTCTGCAGTTGCGAGCGTCGTTAAATAAAACATATCATTTATCATTTGAGTGATGTATGTCTGGGAATGCGACCCTTGCTTCTCGCACAGCTGAGTGCATGATGGCCGTAAATATAAGCAATTCCTCCGCAAATACATTGTTAAGTTGCTTATTAAACAAATAAATAATTATTACTTTATTAACTATTACTCATTTAAAGTTTTTTTTTAATGTCATAAGTGGTAGCTTTTCTCGTTACAAATGCAATATGTGTACTCCAGTGGTTTTCAACCGGGGGTACGCGAAGAATTATTAGGGGATATTATATTTCATGGAAGTTTTATTTTCGATTGATTGCTTTAATAAAGGGAATATTGTCTTTTTTCAACTCTGGACATGTAGCTATTGCTGATGGAATTTTGGAAATAATGAAATGGACCTAGAAAACATCAGAATAGAGGAAGAAGATAACACAAGACTGGATTAGAAATCCGTTTTCCACCACAGCATCAGTTCCTTTGAATTTCCTTTAAAATTGAAATAAAGTCTCCTAGAAATGTCCGTTGATAATTCACTGACAATAAAATTCGAAAAGATGTCAAGTTGTGGGTTATGGTGTTATGCTCGCAAAGAGTATATTATGAAACTTAGCGACATTGCCATTTCACACCTTGTGCCATTCCCCTCTACTTGTTTGTGGAAAAAGAGTTTCTCTGCATTGACATCAATCAAACGAAACACAAAAATCGATTCAATCCAGAATCACCTCTGAGATTCACATTCACGGAAATTCGGACAAGAATCAATGAGCTGGCGTGCGAAAACAGTCTCAGGCATCTCATTAACAGGTAACAACCACTTAAGTTAATAATGTAAGATAATTTTTATATTCTATGTTATATTCTGTGTTTATATTCTACGTCGTTTCTTTAATTATTTATTCATAGCATCATTCTCTTTGTATAGTTTAAACTAGGTGATTTAATAATTGATACATGGTTGAATTTAATTTAGTTTAGATAGGCCTATAGTTAGACTATGTATGATTTGAAATAAGCATAACAACTTTGGGAGTACAATTGTTTTTTCATGGAAAAGTGTGTCAAATAAAATAGTATTATTTTAATATTAGTAGTTTAACACGCGTGCATTAATAATTATGATTATAAACATTAATACTGTATATATAATAATTATATTGTAATTGTATTCTTAACATTGTAGTTGTAACCAACTTGTAGAGGAGAAGAGAAGGCCTGATGGCCTTATCTCTACCAGGTTAAGTAAATAAATAAATAAATAAATAAATAAATAAATAAATAAATAAATAAATAAATAAATAAATAAATAAATAAATAAATAAATAAATAAATAAATAAATAAATAAATAAATAAATAAATAAATAAATAAATAAATAAATAAATAAATAAATAAATAAATAAATAAATAAATAAATAAATAAATAAATAAATAAATAAATAAATAAATAAATAAATAAATAAATAAGTAAATAAATAAATAAGTAAATATTATTTATTCATCTATCGTGAAAAATCTTGGTTTCTTTTTCGATAATAATCTAAATTGGAATTTTCAAGTTAAAGAAATAATAAAAAAATCTGTTCATTCACTGTATAAGTCGCTTAAGTTCATAGTGCGTCCTTTAAGGGACGGTTATTCCAGTTCGGCAGGTGGCCTGGCTGGGATTCGTGAACCCGATGCTGCTAGGCGGGCCATCCTGCCTCAGCCCTGACAGAGCGAAGTCTCATCCCACAGAAGTACCTGATAATCCCTAGAGGTCGAACTTCTGTTCGAAAAACCGAGATTTTCAGCATTATCAATGTTTTCAGTGAAAAAGATTTATCCTGAACATTTCAAAAGCAAAATAAAGAAGCAGCAGTTGCAGATTAGTGACACTTCTGTACGAATGTACCACCGGCTATTGATTCGAGCATTAATGCACGCTTTGTCTCGTGTTGTTAATGATGCATCCAAGACTCATCATCTCTGACTATCCGGACTAGTATATCGTCCTCCTCATCCTGTATGCTAGGTTCATATTTATCTTTTTCGATATTTGTCCGCCTTTCAGAGAACTTCTGCACCCATTTATAGGCAGATTGATGTAACAGGAAATGCTCCCGACATGTGGGAAGCATTTCTTTAAGGAGTTAGGTACAGCTCACAGCAGTAAAATTTTTGGAAATATTCAACATTTTTATCCTCCATCTTGTACAATAATGAAAATTGGTATGAGTGAGACACTGTCCTTCTGTTATATATAAAAAAAATATTTTTACGATTTAAAAACATTATATATATATATATATTTTTTTTTCAAAATTCATAATGGTGGTAGTTCACTGTGCAGTGATGAAGCGTTTCCCTCATAACTCATAAACTTGTTAACTTTTTCATGTTCTTTCTCTTTTATTTTTTTGCTGAAACTCATATTTAGGGGAGAGTCGGGTAGTATCGGACATCGAGTAATATCGGACAGTGAGTTTCTTTCATCTACCACACGATGATAGTACCTGATTGACATGGTTACGTTTCTGTGATGTCGCATAGAGAAACGTAACCATGTCATTCAGGTACTACCATATGGTAGGCACTGTCCGATACTACCCGATGTCCGATACTACCCGACTCTATCCAACAATATCATGCTCTTTCAACAACATTCCTTAATAAATATTTTTTTTTTATTTTGTGTTAGAAGGAAATACTAAAATATTAACATTTTTAAAATGAATTTATTTTTTATCAGACAATCTATCAAAGGGAGAGAAGTGATCTTGCATCATATTGTAAATATGACATGCATAAATATATACAAAACATTTCATCACAGAATGTTGGATAGTTTTTGAGTTATGTTGGAAACGCTTCATCACTGCACAGTGAACTGAATAAATAATATATATATATATATTTTATTTTATTTTATGTTAGAAGGAAATATTAACATTTCTTAAATGAATTTATTTTTATCAGACAATCTATCAAAGGTAGAGAAGTGATCTTGCATCATATTGTAAATATGACATGCATAAATACATACAAAAAATTTCATCACAGAATGTTGGATAGTTTTTTAATTATGTGGGAAACGCTTCATCACTGCACAGTGAACTGAATTTCGAAAAAAAAAAAAAAAAAAAGTAAATATTTTTTAATCGTAAAAATATTTTTTTTCAAATAGCAGAAGGACAGTGTTTTACACATACTAATTTTCATTATTGTACAAGATACAGTAATGAAGGAAAAAAATGTTGAATATTTCAAAAATTTACTGCTGTAAGCTGTACCTAACCCCTTAGAGAAACAAGAAAAAATCTGTTCCTCTATTCACTATGTGAGTCGCTTAAGTTCACAGTGCGTCTTTTATTGTGTAGCTATTCCAGTTCGGCAAGTGGCCTGGCTGGGATTTGTGAACCCGATGCTGCTAGGCGGACCATCCTGCCTCAGCCCTGACAGAGCGAAGTCTCATCCCCGGAGAAGTATCTGATAATCCCTAGAGATCGAACATCTGTTAAACTTATCAATGTTTTCAGTGAAAAAAGACTTTATCCTGAACATTCAAAACTTTTAGTCACGGCAAAAAACGTATAATATCAGTATTATAAATGTGCGCACAAGTAAAATGAAGAAGCAGCAGTTGGAGATTAGTGACAATTCTGTACGAGTGTACCACTGGCTATTTGATTCGAGCATTAATGCACGCTTTGTCTCGTGTTGTTAATGACGCATCCAAGACTCATCATCTCTGACTCCGAGATAGTATATCGTCCTCTTCATCCTGTCTGCTGGGATCAAGTCGCCAACCTGGATCATATTTATTTTTTCGATATTTGTCAGCCCTTCAGAGAACTTCTGCACGCATTTGTAAACTTTTTCGCATGAATGGCAAGGAAATGGATGCCCGAGCACGTGAGTTGTCACGTTTAGTCTACTTAATACGGGAAGAGATTCAAGGAGCAATTATACGATCAATAACAGCCGGTATTCGTCCGCTTGGAGCTCTGCGTCCATGGCAGGCAATTACAAGTGCAAAGGATCGCCTCACGCTACAGTTTTACCGAGCTCTACTCGTTTACAACAAGGTGGAGAATGAAAAGTAAGATGAATAGAATCTCAACGACATTTCGACTGAGATAAAATAAAATGTAAATGTTGCATCTGATTGTCTTCTACTGATCAGACACCTGAGATAAACTAATTAATCATTATGGTCTGAGTCTCAAAGGAAACCTGACAAGCTATTATTTTCGAGAAGGCGTCCTGTCTTATATCAAACAGAAAATATGTATGTTAGGATATTTCTTCTTCTTATTTTATTTGCTGTTTTAATTGACGTATATACTTATTGCCCTTAGCAAATGTAGTCGACGTGGGAAGACATAGTTATGAGCTTGCAACGCGCCTATTGTATCGATGCTAGTGATTGTCAATCGGCTCTGAGTTATATCTAGGAAGCGGATTATGTAAACATTTTTTTCGTTTGTTTTTGTATGAACATAGATGCATCTCAATTAGTTCAAAATTCTGGACATACCTTCCTGAGTGTTTAAACAGAATTTTATTTAAGAAACACATATTTTCCAATTTTTTGCATTTAAATAAGTGCTTTAAATATATACCTAATCATAAACACCTAATTCTCTATTCTTTTCGTAGTATATTATATATTTTTTCTATTACCTCACCAATAAGTTATTATTTTATATACTTACTTACTTACAAATGACTTGTAGAGAACCCGGAGTTCATTGCCGCCCTCACATAAGACGCCATCGGTCCCTATCCTGAGCAAGATTAATCCAGTCCCTACCATCATATCCCATCTCCCTCAAATCCATTTTAATATTATCCTCCGATCTACGTCCTGGTCTCCCCAAAGGTATTTTTCTCTCAGGTCCCTCAGGTCTCTCAACTAACACTCTATATGCATTTCTGGATTCGCCCATACATGCTACATGCCCTGCCCGTCTCAAACGTCTGGATTTAATGCTCTTAATTATGTCCGGTGAAGAATACAATGCATGCAGTTCTGCTTTGCGTGACTTTCTCCATTCTCCTGTAACTTCTTCCCTCCTACCCCCAAATATTTGCACCTTATTCTCAAATACCCTTAGCCTCTGTTCCTCTCTCAAAGTGAGAGTCCAAGTTTCACAGCCATAGAAGACAACCGGTAATACTGTATAAGTTTCTGATAGTGAAAATTTAATGGAAGTGTAGAAACTATTTCGTCGGAAAATATACAGATTAGATTAGTTGGAATAAGTGATCAGTGAACTTAGTGATTCAAGTGAATAAATAGGATGACAACTATGGAAGAGTTCAACTTAATATAAACAATGTTGGGAACAATTTATAAGGAATAGAGAGACGTGAGTGTTTAGTTAAATGAGATTAGTAAGAATACGATGAATAACTGGGAAAGGGAGGGAGTAAGAAGAAAAGAAGGGAGGTGAAACAGAGATGAGGTAAGTGGTAGAAAAGTGATCAGGGCCATTTATATTAATAGCCGGATGTTTAGAAAAAGCGTAACCAGAATATGTATCCAAAGGAGTGATGGCACTGTGTACAGAAATGTGAAGGGTCATCACTACAGATGGTGGAATAAATATCACCGTATCATAAATTCTAACTTTCAGTTTTTTAAAGCAGACTAAACGACAGAAGCTCTTCTCAACCGAATAATAACAGGCATTTCCCAAATTTCTTCTGCGTTGAATTTCCTCCAGAGTGTCATTTATATTTGTTACTCTTGCTCCAAGATATTTGAATTTTTCCACCTCTTCAAAGGATAAATTTAAAATTTTTATATTTCCATTTCGTACTATGTTCTGATCACGAGACATAATTATATACTATATCTTTTCGAAATTTACTTCCAAACCTATCTCTTTACTCGCTTCAAGAAAAATTAGTGTTTTTCTCCCCCCCCCCCTTATTCGTTTGTGAATTTTCTCCTAGCATTCACATCATCCGCATAAACAAGCAGCTGATGTAACCCGATTATTGACACATATGTGAGAGGATATAATATGTGCGGGTATATGAAAAAAAAAAACAGCCAAAGGTCTTTCAGTAAATTTTCCAAAAATTATACATATCACATTTGTGGTTCATGCTCTAAACAGAATACGCAAAAAAAAAATTCGAATCCTATTTCTCGACGTAAGTAGATTAGTATCACATAGGAAACATTTTCGTTAAAGCGCCTTCAAGAATAATAAAATTGAAGTTTTTTTGGGAGGGGGGGGGAAGTAACTATAGTCCGAAAACATACATTTTCAGGAGAAACAAAAAACTATCTGGCATGTGTATTGTTGACAATTCAAGTATGAAATTCATCATGCCATTTTTTAAGGAATAGTAGAAACTTTGGAAAACTGAAGTACATTTATAACTTAAATTCCTTATAGAAATACATGTGTAAATGTAGGTAACTGTGGACAATGGTTGTTTTAAGAAAAAAATTACTCTGTTGTGGCTGAAGTGTGTCTCTCCTTTAATCTTCCTTTTCTTTATTATATCCTGTTTCTTCTCCTTTTGTTGCTTACATTTCTTCCATGGGGTTACTTCTACACCTAAACATGACTCCTTAACTAATACAACATTCACGTGCCAAAGTATTTTTCTCTGAGGTGGCTTTTGCAGCGTATATAAGAAGCAGTACTGTCAATCTACTACAGTTTAAAATTGTATGAATAAATGTTTCAAGATGATATGAATGGGATATTTGTAATTACTATCATCGTCCTGGCTGGACAATGACTCTTTTCACAAAAAAAAGTCTTTGGACTATGGTTATTTTATGAGAACCACTCAAAATTTTCACTCCTATAACACAGGCCTGTAATGTTTTCCCCCCCTGACAACTAATTCAGTAGATGGTAGCTATAATACGCTCACTACATGCTTAAAATATCAAATTTGCATTTTTTGGACTATGGTTCTTTTTTAAAAAAATCCTTCAATTGTTTCTGTTCCATTGTATCTCCTCGCCGAATTTGAAAGACTAGGAAACTAGGTACTGCTCAATGTTCGGTACCAGGCTTATCAGACTTTCTAATCAGAAATAAATAAGTTGTTATTAGTCATGTACAATGCAATGTCCATTAATTGGGCTGTTTTTATGAATATGGAGATGTGTACTAACCGAGAAACCGAACCACAGAATAAACATTCCGAACATACCTGTAATATTCAGCAATAAATTTTACTTACCTGTATTCTCCTCAATGTCCTTCGGACAAGAAGATGTTGAGGGCATCAGAGAAATTCTGCATGATTTTTGGTAGTAAATATTCTTGAAAATAATCGTATCGGTTGGGGGTTATTACTGCTATTTGTATCGTGAAAATCTAAATTTAATATTTATAGTTTTCTATAAATATTTAAAAGTATGCAGCATATGTGTAGTTGTTTGTTTTGTAGTGTTTCCATACTTGTAGTCTGGCAGTGTCAAATTCCATGTCTGATGTACTTGCAAGATGGAATATTGTACTCCAAAGAACAGAATGATACCTAATAAATTATGACTAGCAAACATGAATATCAAAGAAAGTCCTATTTTTCATAGAACATTAGATTCAGGCCATCCGCCGTGTTTTAAATGTATGTTTGCTTTGGTACTCGCGACTTTTATCCGTCTGGAAGGAAATCAAGAGTTATTTACGCCGCTAAAAAGTTTACTGTTTTCGGCAGGAAACCTCAGCAACTGACGAAGACAGATACAAAAACATAGAATTGTTTTTTTTTTCATGATAGTTGCTTTTCTTGGAAAACCTCAACAATAACTCTATGATTTCAAATTGATTTTAATATTAAAATGTTAACATTTTCAGTAATGTTATTTATCCCTGTTTTCCTTACAGATGTTCTGTAGTTACATCTCACAAGATGACTGTGTCAAATATATAAGTAAATATAATTATGTGAATAATATGAGAACGGGCATGATAAGTCAATAGGATGCAATGTATCTAGAACTCGATAGTTATTGGGACCACTAGTACAAAAGTGATCAGAAACTGCACAAATTACGTACCGTATTTTGTTTTATTCACGGCTTTTCAGTTGTTTCTAATTTTGATTGCACTTACAGCATCCATTATAATCTGCATACCCCTAACAAGGACGTATATTATTTGATTTTTTAATATAACTTACTCCCACACAGAAAATAAACATTTATTTTACAGAGCTGCATTAGTATAACGTAAACCTAATCTTAGGTATCGGTACCCTTTTCTTTAAATGGGTTGTTGGTAAATATTCATCGATTGTAAAATAAACTTTGTAATTAAAACACATTTAACAAATAAAAGATGCAAGAAGTATTTCGTGATCAGAACATAGTTTCCTCAAACATTTAGAAATGTCTCTAAAATTCTGACGCCTAAGCTACAGGTAAAAAGGTATTGTTGAAAACTTTTAAGAAAATATTCAAACCTGTTGAAATACAGCTCATTCTAGTGACACATTACGCCTTCTTCTGTACTAATTTCTCAAACTGGATACTCGGAATACACGAGAAAGGTATGGTGTAGGCTACAGTACAAGTACATATTAACTTCGTATATACAGAAAAAATTGTGTAATATACAGAACTCTATTGTTCAATTTGAAGTTATTTTCCTGTAGTGTTTTTAATACTAACATTAATAACATTAGTACGTTCTCTCAAAGATTTGAAGACAGAGAAGCTGTTAAAATTCAGAAAATACTTCTCTACAGATATAATCCACACTTCATCTTCAAAACTTGGAAACAAGGTCTAAGTTTCAGTATTGACATGCGAAAATTATTTTACTGCAGTGAAATTTCGGATATAGGAGAAGAAATAATCTTTGACTGGAAATTCATGAAACTAGAAAACTTTTCATGACTTATGGTTACCGCCTGCACAAACGCATCCATGCATTCGATGGCTCCTTAAACTGTCTGCTCATTCAATGTTCAAACATGTAACACGAATAGAAACAAATAATTGTCGCTAGATGGCAGTCCTAACGGGCAGTGAAATCGCTTGTTGATAAAGGTCCTATGCTTTATGTTTGCAGTATGTGATTAAAATATTATCACAGTCTAAGTATAGGGTATACAGTCACGAAGCTCAATACGTAGTAAATATGCATCCATAGATAGTTGCTAACCACTAGGATCGCTAATATCGTCTCATTACAGACAATGCGAAATAGTACAAGCTCAGTCTGTTGTTCCTAGCACCCTTACAACTCAAGCTTCGTGACTGTCTATACTAGACTGTGATATTACTTTGTTTCGCTTCTTCTTTCTCTTCGTAATCCATTATATTCTTTGCTCTTGAAAGAACAAGAAAACCGAAAACTTTTTCTGTGTGGAACTCCCTTACATTACTAAGTAGAGGTTTCACGAATTTATTCACAAGAATTTCCGACGTAAGTTTCCGATGGTTATTATTCCTAACATACTTCAGTATGTCACACTGGCGCAAAATAGATAGAACATTTTTTTTTCATTGTTTGGAGCAGAAATGCGGATGAACATAGTATATCTGGTGTTGCAACCTACCATTTCAGCGAAAGCATTGTTAGAATGGTCTTATGAGCAGGCAATAAGCTTGAAAGCGGCCATCGGATGCGTTCAAGCAGGCGGTGCTTATGATACACTGATTTTCCTTTGGGTATGTTACATGATTAAGTTCTTCAATTGTCACAGACTAAAGGTTAAGATGAATATGATTAAGACTCAGCTTTAACTGAGAAGATCTTATTATGTTAATAAAATTTAATAACATATCACTTATTGCACATACTAAAATCAGAAAATAACGTATCTTTTAGGAGAAAACAAAAGTATTTAGTACCAGTATCTATTGCTCTGTTGCGTTAGTGTTTTGTCTATTAAAATGCGCGAAAAAAATAGACCGAAATAAAATTTTCGGTGAGGGTCATTCTCGTCGCACAATAATGGAAGTTGATTCAGGCGGCAGGTGACATTTATTTTTAGTCAGTAAATGTCTACAGAATTACTAATACATGACACTACAGCACTAACGTGATTAAAAAGCACATTACAGATTCTAACCATTCCGAGCCATTCACAAAATGTAGAGCAGAAGGCACTGGCATCGTCGAAACGCTTTACAAAATGGTAGTTCCGACATGTTAGGACACAAGGAGAATTAAGATAAGAAGCAGAAGCAAGTAACCAGTGCCATCTGCTATCAAAATTTATAAAACACTTCACCTCACTTTCGCTTCCTCTATACCTCTATACATTATTATATTAAAACATGTTATGTAAATCTTTGTATTAACGTTCAGTCAAAGATTACATAATTATTTGAGAGAAACGTTTAATTTCTTTAATTGAAACATTTGTGACATAAAAATTTATACAACAGCTATAGGCTGTAAAATTTATGTTTTTCTTTCCATGTAAAATCACAAAATATTATTATACCATGTTTCAAATCGCATGCTGTTACATATTTCAATAAAAAGCTGTGGATTAAAGTGAAATAGGCCTACGTAGATCCTATTTCTTGATCTACTATGTTAAACATATAATTTTTATACTAATTATTGTTATATTATCTTGTAAGAAAATCTAAAAAAGAATTCTTTTCAATCTAACAAAAATATTTTCGCTTTATTTTCAAACCGGTGTTTTACCTATTTTTATATATTATTAAATATCTTAGCATGTGACAAGTTAAAGTAGATCGAAATGCTTATCGTATGATTTGTGGATTATTTTTAAAACCATGCTCATTCCGATATCACTTACTGATTTAACGTATTTGTCCCTACTCAAAAACTTGCAAGAAAAATTTCATACGACGAAAATCTAAAGCCGTATTCTACTAACGATTTAAATTATACAACCTTTAGAGATTATGGCTCAATGTGACCACTTAAGCTTTTGTCAGTGTGAATTTACTTTTCAATAACAAACATTACTCGGCCTATAGTCACAAATATTAAAATATCGTAAAACAAATGCTACATTTTCTAGATCGCTAAATTTTGAGGAAGATAAAAATAATTACAATTTTTAAAGACATTTTGGTTACAGTGAAACGTGTCTGAAGCGGCCATCTGAAGTTACCTTGTAAAATGGCCGTTTTATCAGGTGGCCGCTTGATTAAGGTTGCGATTTTTTATGAATCAGCATGAAAGTACTGAATTTCATTGGCATTTTAGTACTGTGCGCGTACAACAATCGTGCATATTAATGTCAGCCTCTTCTATTCTTGCAACTAGCCTTTTCAAAACTCAATTTCTTCGCCCTTGCACACTTGAACCATTCGTAAACGAAATCATTCACATTACTAAACATAGATTCTCTCTTCTTTTTTGGCCACCATGCATATTTTCCTCCCATTCTTTTAATATTTCATCTTAATTATACCGTGTATTTGTGTCCTTCCATCTTTGAATATTTCTGCAATTTTTCTCGCAGATGTTCCCTTCTCACTTCCTTCAATCATTTTTCGTCTCACTTCTAAACTTAACACCACTCTAGATTTATTGTTAGACATGATTTCTCTCTCAAACTATCGTCACAGTTCCTCTGAATCAACTGAATGAAAAGAAGAAACATTCGTAAAAGCTGGTCCAACTAGAAAAAGATGGAAAGAGGAGAAAAAAATATAAAAAATTCGAATGGTTAACTACTGACCTAAAACATACTGTGACATTTTCGATAGAAAACGTCCGTGTTTCAATCCTTTAAGAACGAGTAAGAATTTATAGCTGTGCAGGGTCGGAGTGGAAAGTGACAAAAAAGTCATAAAACAGTAACCAACTAACCCCAAGGTATGAAGGGTGTACTGTTGGACACTTAGCTATTGTCCTCGTGATATTGCTCTCTGTCCTCTAACCATCGAAAAAATAGGTCAGACAGTATCCGTGAAAAATTTTTTTGTTTGACAGTGACTGTTATAGTCAGGTTCCAATCCGAACAGACCCCGGCCGCTGGCCGAAGCATGAGGTGGCCGCTAAATAAAGAGACAATTTGTATTGATCTTATGGAAAATCCAATTGGTTCCAGAGAAAATTGGCCTTTTGGCCAGGTGGCCGTTTAAATGAAGTGACCGCAAAGGCAGGTTTCACTGTATTTTCTTATTTTCAAAATGAAATTTTCTTACAGTTGGGTATATGGCGTATTCGATATAAATTTTCTTTAAAATCTCATAAATTGGTCAGCAATGTAATTTAAAATAGTTAAAATATATTATGCAAGCAATTTTTTATTACCAAAAATCAATTCTTAACCATGGTCTATCCGTATAGGCCTACATATCTGTTAATGTAACAATTCCAAAAATGACTGTAATTTGCAAGAAATTAATATATTACAGAATAAATCATTGCTAACGACATAATTGTAAGCTAATATTATATCTTCATTTTAAAATAAAATACGGTAATATTACAGAATTGTTTGGGGAGATTGTATAGCCGACATATAACTTCGTTAAATAAAATTAAAGTACAATGTATTATTTGAGAAATCTCTGTAAATTCAAGGTAACGTTTTCATTATGGAAATTATTATGTAAAAATTAATAAAACAAGAAAATATTCACATTTTACATAGTAACTATGTACTACATAAAAATGTGATTAAATAATTAAGTGCAATTTTGTTTATCTCCTTAATGGATATTTTAAAATAATGGACATTTTGGTTGAGGTAATTTATTGATTTAATATTTCATACATTGAATTGTATTTAATAGTTGTCTTAAAAATTATTCGGGAAGAATATGATTGCGCATTTAGCATCACTAAAAGAAAGAAATTTACATTACACGAAGAATTTCTTTTTTAAGTTCTCAAAGGTAAAAGAGTTGCATTCAGGTATAGAGTAAGCCTAGCAGAATGGTTAGCATCTGTGCATTAAAATGAGTGAGGCTATATACATTCTTCTGTTTTTGGTTGTGTGAAGCGTTCGGTGCGGACTTTGTATTTATATTTTAGTGCCTTCAAGCAAACAGCTACACATCGGGGTACAAACATGTTTGTTGCGTAATGGTCTTTCTGGAAGCGCAACAATGTTTCATCGTGAACACGCCTCCTAGACTCGAGTGACACTAAGAACTCAAAAATTGCGGGAAGGTCTCTTTATGACAATATTCATATCATAAAAATGTCCCAGAAACGCACGACGTTTCGAAAATTGCATCTATCAACGTCTCCAGTTGAGATAAAGGGAACAAATACAGATATATGAGGTGTTACACTTGGTTACTGGTATTTCAATTAACTGATAGGATTTACATATTTCAATAAAAGTCTTGATAGTGTAAACTGTGAACAAATACTGCTCTGTGTAAGTTTCTTTTTTATCTTTCTCTCTCGTAAAATATATATTTTCAACTCAAGTTGGCTAAATATGGAGCTCTTATTGTATGTCGAGATGATATAGTGCTGGTGAGAAGACTGGAAAACTGAAAGAAGCATTGTGTCTAGAACAGGCCTGCACAAGATTTGAGCTCTCCGAGCCGGCTCACAGCTCATGAGCGGAATGCAGATATTAGCTGCGCTCTGTATAAGGGTGGACTGGAAGAAGGGGTGATCTCGTACAAAATATACACAAAAAGAAATACAGTGCTAGTAAGAGTGTTTATGAAATGAATTCCCGTTCAGTGTTTCCAAAACTATCTTGGATTATTATTAATTAATAAAGAAATATTTATTTTACGAAAGTAATAGAAATTCTATAGCTAATTAAATGTACAATATCATTTTGTTATATTTTTATTTATCAGTACATCAAAACGAGGTTTTATGCTGTTGGCAGCTGAAAGGAACAGTAGCCTACTGATCGTAATGAAATATCAGATGTTCGATGTCTGCCTTTATTAAAGTTGATTTGTTTATACATGTTGAGCCAAACAAAACATTTTTTTATTTTTGTTATTTTACGACGCTTTATCAAATATAAATGAATGAGATGAAGGTGATAATGCCGGTGAAATGAGTCCGGGGTCCAACATCGCAAGTTACCCAGCATTTGCTCATTTTGAGGGGAAAACCCCGGGAAAAACCTCAACCAGATAACTTGCCACCGACGGGAATCGAACCCGGGCCACCTGGTTTCGCGGCTAGACGCTCTAACCGTTACTCCACAGGTGTGGACAGCAATCATTTTCACAGCCAGCCTGTGTAGTCGTGTATATTATTGCTAATGTTCAGTCTTGTAAAACTCAACCAGGCTAGTAATATTATTCAAACGATCTTTAGCTCTTAGATCACATTGAAGATCAATAAGTTCGAGCTGTAAATCGTTAAATGTTATGTTCCGTCTTTTAGATTCCTCCATACTGTACTGTAGCAGTAGCTAAGCAACGTGAAACAGTTACTCAGAATAGGCCTATACACTGCGCTCCACTAGATAACTGAGTGGTCGTTTCCGTGTCCTCTACCCATAGCAAGTCTATGTCATTCTGACGTATCTTCCTCTCCCGCTCCGAAGCAGCGCGCGCGCTCGTTGAGCGCTGTTTGTGCAGGCCTGGTCTAGAAGAAACCAGTCCTAACACATACATTTCATCATAAATTACACTTGTACCCATTGAGAGTTGAAAGTTCAACTATTCAGCTGTGTGTTTGTATGGGTTTTACTTAATTTTAATCACACTTTCAATTTTGGAGGCTAGATTAGATGATCACGAAGTGATCAAAAAGAAAAAAAATTAGAGAAAAGAAAAGTGTCGTCTTGTAGGACATTATTATGGAATTTTCTTGAACGAGGAGACGAAAACTGCGAAACGATCTTAGAATAGTATATCCTGGAGATTGCACTGGTATCTTTGAAATACACATCCGAACACTATTGGTTTGTTATACTGTAGATAGTTACCCGTTTGTTGAAATTAAAAGAGGAATTAAGAAATACAGAATTCGAATCTTGGAAAGTCATGCCTGGAAGAGGGAGAGGTGTAGAATTGTACAGCCAAGTACCTAAAGCCAATGCCTGGATTTTTAATAAGTCTGGACTATCTACATCTGAATTGGTAACCTGCCTTAAAATGAATGCCAATTTAGCAGAAGTTAGAGGAGTACCTGGTCGCTCTTTGGACGGATCCCGGTGCAGATATGGATGACCGGAGACTGAAACCCTTGCCCACGTCCAAGGTCAGTGTAACAGAGGTTTACTCCTCCGAAATGCCAGACATCATCATGTTCGATCCTTAATTGCAACTGCTTTGAAAAAAAAAAGTCTTGGACAGTAGAAGAGGAAGTCTTTTGCCTTGCTACTAATGGCTCCTCTAGACGTATTGACATCATAGCGTATTCCCAGACTATCAAGAAAGGTTATATAATTTTATTGATACTAGTATAAGGATTGAAAGGGGGATTAGCTAGCCGGAGGATGTCAATCAAGAAAAGATCAACATTTATCTGCCAATAGTTGATTACTTCAAAGCAAAATACCAGCTTGAAAACATTGAGGTGATTGGTCTTCTTATTGGAGCTCGTGGTGTGATTCCCAAGTTCTTTGAGAGTTTCAGGAAGACTTTTGAACTACCACAGACACTTACTACTGACATCATAACTTCAGTTTTGAAACGCTCTTGCCAAATTCTGAGTCATCATATTCACTCCGTTTAATTTCTTTTTCTTCACTTTATAATTCATATATGTTTATTTTAATTTTCTGTCAACAAATTTATGTAAACATTTAATATTGTAAAATTCATGTAGGAGAGTATACTGAGTCCTTCTGGGCTATCTCCAATGGGAGGCAGTTAACAATTTAAGAAATTTAGTTACCAAACAATTGCTTGAGTAAATACTGCATAACTCGAAATGAAAGGAGTAAATGATGATTCAAAAGGTACCAAATTACCTGTTGAAAACCTTTTATTGCTAACCTTGATCCCATATCGCATGAATCTCTGCTTCAGGAAATTTATACTAGAAATACCGACGTATCAACAATCAAAATAACGTATGCATCTTTTGGCAAGAAATAAGACAGTCTTTCGCAATGACTTCATTGTCATCCCTTCTGAGGAAATGATAGTCTTATCAGCCAGCAATGGAACAAATCTTCAGAACACAAAGTAAATACTTCATATTTGATGAGCCATATGAGTTGAAAATAGTTTGAGAAAGATAGAACATCTAAATTTAATAATTTTCATTGAATGCAAAATAGTTAACAGTAGTGTTCTCCATAGGAGATATTTTAAAGGTCGATCAGTAATTTTGATTAAAAAATTATAACGGTCTTGGTGAGTGGGTTCCATTCTGGTGAACTGAAGATATACTTAACTTTTGAAATGGATGCTGAGTATACGTACTTACAGTAATGGAAAGAACCCGAAGAAACTCTCTTGTAACGACAAGTCATCATTTCTTCCTGTGTTCGATATAACATTTAACTACTTACAACAACTAGAATAACGTCAAAGGCTTACAAAAGTTGGCAAAATCATAACATAACATCCAATTATGATGAGCTTCTAGCAACAAATGCAATGCTTCCCATTTCTATATACATAAAACATAGTAATATATACTATATTACAAATATAATGGGATCATTATATATAACACATAATAGCAAACAATGACATGCTAAAAGCGGTCGTTGCGCATGCGCAGTAAATATTATAACACCAACACATGATAACGTCACTCTTGTTTAGGTTAACATATTCACGATTGGTAAGACTGCCTGCTTTCATCTGATTGGCTGCAAGTTCCCACACCTAGTAATAAAAAAAAATAGTATCACTGCCCCAGTATAAACATACACGGTTGGTATGATAACCGCTACCAGCACCAGACCACATGCGAGATGGTCATGTGATATCATTAGCGTTCTTTTACACACTAAAAATTTGACTGTAAAACAAAAGATGTAGCTGCTTCCTTGCGGAGCAGTGTTACCAACATGCACCCAAGAGATTTTTCTCCCTCTTCATGGGTTACAGTTCACGGGATTATGTTATTCTTTTTTGCTAGTGTTTAACAGAAAACGAAGAGCATTTGGACTTGATCCTCGACTCTGTATTCAGTTCTTCTCTCTCTGTACCGCGACCAGTGAAAGTCACTGGCAGCAGCCAATCAACATCACAATTGT